>LNAC01000057.1:4440782-4627223 GCA_002007465.1 Ailurus styani
AAAAGAAATTTAAAGTTGTAAACCCTGAATAGCATTAAGTACAATAGATGTGGTGTTTCTGGAGCTCAGCGAGACTTTGGCCAGGGTCTATATCAGGTCGTTTCACACCCCAAACTTCCCGGACAAGATTGAGAAGTATGAGCTGTATAAAAAAATCAGATACATCACCACCATTTGAATGTATTTTCCGGGGTCCTTACATACGATGCTTCACACAGAGATTTCTCATATGGATTCTGTGCATTGGGTCCCCATTTGAAACTTTATAATCATAATGTAGACGAGGGTAAAGAGTACATGATACCACAAGTTTAGGTGATTTGAAGTTGCAGCAAATGCTTTGGATGAGTGGATAAGGGTTTCAAACAGTTATGAACAATTGAGACAATGGAGCTAAATCCTACCGAGATCACTCCTTGTCACTTAGTCATCAATGTTAAGTTCCCTGGTTGCCAAGAATTGGACTAGGTTCTGGGGTTAGGAAGTACGCAGCAGTAGAAGGGGGAACAAGGCACAGAAAGTGTCCCGTGGCAGCGCTTTGGTGGGGAAGGACCCAAGATGCTGGAGGATGCAGTGAACCCCAAGAAGGCTGGGGAGCTCCTCAAGCAAGTCCTTCCAGAGAAGGTAAAGAATGAGAAGCTGTTGGCTGTGGTTTCCACATGGGGGTGTGTGTTCTGCATTCGGAGAGCAGCACTTGTGATGGTGTAGTGACCAGGAGCGACGGGGGCTGGGGATGAGACAGCACGCAGAGCCAGTTTACAAAGTGTGTTGACGGCAGGGATCCGGAACAGAGAGATGCATGACCTAGTGTCCTCACGTTGTGGGTGGGCTATAGAAGGCCACGGCTGCTGTTTTTAGGGCTTCCCACAAGGTGAGCCAGTTCTGGTTGTTTTACACGTGTTGTCTCATGCGACCATCACAATAAGCTGTTGAGGCAGCTACCGTCATTCCCCCAGTGGTGTAGAGGGACCCTAAGGCAATAGGAAGGTCACATACCTTGGCTAAAATCACCCAGTGAGCAAATGCTAAGCACCCAGATTTGAACATAAGTAAGGGGCTCCAGAGTCCTATCTGTTAAGCCCCACAACCACTTGTCAGGAAGTACAACTAGCTAGCTAGGAGGCTAACAAGCATCCGCTGAACTTAACAATGGGGAAGTTCCTCAAGACCTGGGCTCGGTCATGGCGCTGGTGGGGGCTGATGCATAACAAGGAAGTGGAGCCGGGAAGGAAGATAAGTGGGCCTCACCTAGAGGGGAATGGGGCCAGAGGGGATTTTGTTCTAGGATGGGAAATGGTGTTTACATGCTGCAGGGGAAGAGTGAGGAGAAAGAAATCGGTTTATGGTTCAGGAGCTCGAGCAATTTCGGTTGAATTAGATCCCTAAGTGTTCTTACCGCACAAATGAACAAACAAAACAAAACAAAAGAAGAAAAAAAAAAGGAAGAAGGCAAGAAAAGAAAATGGTTAACGATGTGAAGTGATGACTTTGTTAATTAGCTTGATTGTGGTGATTATTTCACATACAAGTACCTATACATTGAGGTGTACATCTTAAGTACATACGATTTTTGTTTGTTCCTCAGTAAAGCTAGGGGGTGAGAGCGATTCCCAAGAAAGCAGGTCGGAGACTCCAGAGCAGCCCAGAGGGCGCCGCTCTGGACGGAAGGAGGGAATACCGTCCCTCGGAGCTGCGGGAGGGAGGAATGTCAGGGGAAGGGGTGAAAGGGATGGTCTCTGTAGAGTAGGACGCAAGGTCTTGCTCTGAATGAGGGGAGTTTACTGGGTGGAGTGGGCATTACTGGATCTCAGGAGGCCTGGCACATCACTTTTCTAGACGTCAGCCTCTTTTTGTCAACGACAATAGTCTTCCTGGACTTATCCCTCCTTGCCCCTTTTCCTCCCTTTTCCCCTCCATTTCTAGAACTTGTGTAGAATCTTCATTTCCACTCACTGGTTGTTTCTGACTTGAGTGGCACTATTCCATTTAGGAATATCACAGAAGACCCTCCTGAGAAGATCTGGTAGACTGGAGGGGTGGGAAGGGATTTCATGGGCATGGGGAGGGAGGGAAGACATGAAGGACAAGTAGGTGGGGGTAAGCAGGAGGTGGGTTGGAGTGAACCCAGCTTGTTTAACAAGCAAAGCAGACAAAGATTAGAGTAACCATGACAACAAGCTTCTGGCTAGGGCACTCAGGATCTGGGAGGGGGAGGTGGAAGGGAGGTGGAAGTTGTTGGCTGGGTACAAGCCTAGAGTTTCGGAAAAGGCCATTTCTACCCACAGGGCCCTTGGCTGTTCCAGAACTCACCGTAGTCACCAAGAGGGACTGGAAGGGAAAGGCATTCGGGAAAGGAGGGCGATCCTCAGGAAAGCTCAGCAGGTGAGATGGGTCCAGCTGGTTCAGAGAAAGGGACTTGTCCCCCAAGGACTAAGCGGGCTTCCTGACGGGAGGTACAGAAGTGGACTAGGGGGAGTCAGTATTTGATGCCTCAGTCTACCCCCAGGTCTCCCGGGCACAGGTGCACTACGCTGTCACATTCCCGGATTCACACTGTGGGAGCGAAGGTGGCACACACCAACGTGCCTTTTGCTCTCAGGTTCTCAGGACACCACATTTTCCACTTCGAAACAAATGAGGTGTAAGCTCCTCAAGACTCTTTCCTGAGGCCGCTCAAGGTCTGTGTGTGTGAGCGTGTGTGTGCACGCATGCACGTGTGCATAGGTTGGTGAGTTCATATTATTTTTACACACAGTGTTGCTTGAATTTTAGGTGTACAACACAGTGACTCAACAGCTCTCTAAACTGTACTGTGCTCACCCATCTGTCCCCACACGACACTAGTGCAACGCCATCGACTGTACGCCTCACGCTGTACCTTTTACTCCTGTGAGCTCGTGTTAATGCAGCCTCTTCACCCAGCCCAGGCCTGTCATTATCCATGAACTTCTTAGAAGCCTTGTATCCTTGCTCTGTGGCGAGCCACTTGTACAGCTGCTTGAGAATCTCTGTCTGTATAGAATGTAGATGCTTTAAAATATGTGAGCGCAGGTCCTTTCCAGGTAAACTCAAAGCACTCGAATGGGAAATGTAGGAAATTGCCGTGATCCCAAACAAATGATGCTTTTAGCTTAAGTATCTCCTCATCACACGCCAGTGAGATCTCACCCCAAATAGTACCAGTCGCCCTATTGAGGGCAGACTTTCTCTTGGGCTCTTTTAAAGATTTTTTTTTTTAATTTTTATTCATTTGACACAGAGAGAGAGATTACAAGCAGGCAGAGAGGCAGGCAGAGAGAGAGAGGAGAGAGGAGGAAGCAGGCTCCCTGCTGAGCAGAGAGCCCGATGTGGGCCTCAATCCCAGGACCCTGGGATCATGACCTGAGCCGAAGGCAGAGGCTTTAACCCACTGAGCCACCCAGGCACCCTCTCTTGGGCTCTTTTATTTTTTTTTATTTTATTTTTATTTTTTTAAAGATTTTATTTATTCATTTGACACAGAGAGAGAGATTACAAGTAGGCAGAGAGGCAGGCAGANGCCGTGATCCCAAACAAATGATGCTTTTAGCTTAAGTATCTCCTCATCACACGCCAGTGAGATCTCACCCCAAATAGTACCAGTCGCCCTATTGAGGGCAGACTTTCTCTTGGGCTCTTTTAAAGATTTTTTTTTTTAATTTTTATTCATTTGACACAGAGAGAGAGATTACAAGCAGGCAGAGAGGCAGGCAGAGAGAGAGAGGAGAGAGGAGGAAGCAGGCTCCCTGCTGAGCAGAGAGCCCGATGTGGGCCTCAATCCCAGGACCCTGGGATCATGACCTGAGCTGAAGGCAGAGGCTTTAACCCACTGAGCCACCCAGGCACCCTCTCTTGGGCTCTTTTAAAGTGATTTGCAAACATGGCTGTGGGAGTCCACTCCTTTCCTCCCTTTCCAAGTAAGTTTCTCCCTCCAGGAAATAAAAGCTGGACTCACTGTGGGATGGGCCATGGCCTAGGGTGTCGAGGGAACTGCAGGGGACTGGAGCCTCATGCCTCATGTGGGGCTTCTTAGATCCATGTTGGGGGTGTAGGTTTAGGCGCCACAGTTGTCATTTCCAACATTGTGCAATTTTGGCTGGGAAGGAGGGGATAGAGTGGATGCATATCTGTTTCTAAGTCTCTTTCCCGCCAAAGAAGCATGGATAGCACAAGCCTTTGGAAAAAGAAGGTCCTTTGCACAAAAAGAAGTTAAAACAAGAGACAGAGGACTTGAGCTCTTTGTTCCAAGCTGTCATAAATAGCTGTGAGAAGAGAAAACAGAGAGAGGCCTGATTTCCCCAGGGTTCAGGGATCTTTCTCAAAGCTGAAAGAGTATGCACAATTTTCCAGTTTGGCTAGAAGCCTAAAGTTACCCCCCCTCCCCCTTTTGTTTTTTGAAAAACCGTCTTCTGCCAGGTAGATACAGTCATCTTGTTCTTCTTGGCTACATGATAACTCGTAAACGTGTAGCTTTGTTCAGCAGTGTTGTGAAGAGTTCTCAGCACCCTGGGGAATGGGTTCTACATGGAGATTTCACTGGTTCAGAGGGATTTCCGGAACAAGTGACTTCAGTCTGGCCTCACGTTGTCAGTACTGGCCACGGGAAACAGAGCCACATGCAGTGGGGGGTAACTGGCTAAGTTCTCCCAGTGGAGGGAAAACAAAGGAAGGCACGGTTATAAAATGACATGAGGTGATCCCTTTTGGGTGGGAACTGCATTAGGAAGTTTCAGGAGCACTTTGGGAGGGAACGGAGAGATGGTTCTATGCTAGAGTCTGAAGTGCATTGATTCCCTCACACCATCACCCCTTGCAAATAAATCATCTCATGGTGTAAACACACGTGCACACAAACTCACACTCCTGTCTGCACACAAAAATGCCCACGTGTAAACCCAGATGCAAACAAGAAATTTAGTTCTGCCCGTTTCATTTGTGAATTCCTTCATTCACCTCACAAGCACGTCCTGAACATTTTCTGTGGGTGGATCCTGTTCTAGACTGGGAGAAAGAACACAAAGAAATGTGAGATGTTGATTCTGCCCTGAGGAGTTTATAGTTAGTAGGTTAGAAAGACCCAGCAACACGTGGTCGTGTCACAGGATGGGGGAGGCTGTAATAGACGGGTCATCGTACAAGCTACAGGAAAGCATCATCAGCTCTCTAGGGTGATGAGGAGGGGATGAAGGGGAGCCCATCAGGCTGCTCTTGATGCAATAACAGGCTACTACACACCGCGTGGATTAAACAGCAGCAATTTGTTCTCTCACAGTTCCGGAGGCTGGAAAACTCAAGATGAAGGTCCAGCGGTGTTTGGTTTCTGATAAGAGCTGCTTTCCTGGCTTGCAGACAGCCACCTTCCTGCTCTGTCCTCGCATGGCCCTTTCTCAAATGCATGTGTGTTGGGGGGGAAGGATGGGAGGAGATGGGGCTCCTTAGTGTCTCCTCATAACGACACCAATCCTTTGGGATTGTGGCCCTCCCCTGATGACCTCATTTAACCTTAATTACTTCCTTAAAGACCCCACCTCCAAATACAGCCACAGTGGGGTGTTAGGACTTCAACATGAGAATTTGGGGGGGGGGTTACAAATTTTCAGTCCATAACAGAAGGCTTCATAGAGCAGATGACAAGAAATATATTTTAAAAAGTTACCCATGAGAAGGAGAAAGGGGACACATTCCTCCCCCTAAAAAAGAATAGACAGGAAGGATGCATTTGGGAGATCACACATAATTTGAGATAGCTGGAAAGTAGAAAGGGAAATGTGGAGTAAGGACACATCAGAGGGCTCGGATTTACTTTGTGGTTGATACGGAATCACTAATTCCCGCTAAGGTGGGAGCAGTGTGTCTGGCCTCACCGGAAGCAGGAAGACCCAGGTGAGAGGGGACAGCATCCTAAGTTAGCGTGATCGCAGCAGAGGGGAGGCAGGACTGGCTGGATTGCGTGCCTGGATGTAGGGAATGAAGACGAGCAGAAGGTTAAGCCGATTAGGCTGTCCTGACTTGCTGGATTCATTCTTAGAGGGAGCAGGGGTTGGGGCCAGGTGCGGAGGGACAGGTAATGGGTACAGTTTTAGACATTTTGAATGGGAGTTATGCATGTGTAAGCTGGTGAGGAGTGAGATCTCAGCAATGAAGTGTCGGGACCCCTCAGCCTGGAGGAGTAGCCACAGTCCAGGGATGGGAAGTGAGGCGGAGGAGGCAGGAGGGCTGGGCCGGGCACAGAACCCAGGAACCACGGCAGCCGAGAAAGGAGAATGAGAAGCCTGCGAAGGAGATGCGGTAGGAAAATGCGGACTGCCTGTGTGCAGAAGCCAAAGGAGGACTTGGTTACTCAAGTCTTACTCTACTCTTATTAGACTTGGTGGCTGCAAATGGGACCGAGAAATGTCAGTAGAATCTGGTCCTTGGGACAGAACCCGTGGCCTTGGTGAGAGGTTTCCCTCGAGTGGAGAGAGGGGAGCCTGAGGACCTGGTATGAAGGAGTGAATCCAGTGTTAAATGCAGCAGAAGAGAGCATAGGTACCCAGGAAAAGGGAGTCTGAAGTGTCAAAGCACAGCTTTCCTGCCTTTGTCTTGTGGATCCTGAGCTATGTTTATTGATAAAATTTAGAAGAGAAACAAAGGCAAAATGGAAATATTGAAAAAACAGATTATTTATGTAGAAACACATTCAAACTATATGAAGGCCACATGGTTGAGAGAGACAGAAAGTAGGTAGACCTATCTGGGCAAGAGGAGCTGAACACTGAAGGGGTCCTAGGTCTTACGGAAGGGAAGAGAAGGGAGGGCAGGGGCGGGAACACGTTGAGGAGTTAGCAGTATGCACGCTGCATTCATCAGCTCTTAAATCTATTCAAGGTAGTCTCTCAGGCAAGTTCATTTTAAAATTGGAATTCAAATTATAAAAAAAAAAATCCTCCACAAGTCTAAATACTTAGTCTTTTAGATCCTAGAGATGGATGAAGTTAAATAGCTCTTTTAAGAACAGCACTGCGTGGAAAATAACTAGGTTTACTCGGCTAAGTTTAGCATATAAAGCTCTTTACTGAATGGCTTCTTTGTCAACCTCAGGCTGGAGGAGTTCAATTCCTTTTTATTTGGTGAATTCCTTAATTGGATTTTGTTTGCCGATCTTACTTTCTCACATTGTAAGATTTTAATAAATCATTATAATCATTCCCTTATGTCTTGCAAAAATAACCTTTCTGACGGTTCCCGGATGATTTTTTCTTCCCCTGTGTTTGCATCATGGGATTATTAGTGTAGCTTACAAATGAATCAGAAAAGGCTATGCAGCCAAGGGTATATTTCCATCATCTCCTAGGCACGAAATGGGGGCATGATAACTGGAGCCCCTGAGGTCATACTTGGCTGGGAGGGCACAGCAGGTCTCGGCATATTATCTCCTGTCTGGGTTATTGATGAGATGCTCTGCTTGGAAACAGGGAAGAGATCTCCTATCTGCTTGGTTATTAAGGCCCCTGCAGGAGACAGGTTTATTGGTGATGTATGTACGCTAGTGATTCTACTGTGTTTTCAGCTCCGTTCCATCCCTCTTACTTGTGCTTGATGACTGGGTAAAGGAAGAACTTCTCATCTTGTTTAGCTGATGTACCTGGGGAATGTCTGGTTTGAAGTCTACCTTTCCTAAGACCCTTGCATGAAGGGGGCATTCAGGGATGTTTTCAGTCACCCATTTAGGAACTGGACCAGGAACCCAAGACTTTTCCTTCAAATGTTTTCCAGTTTGTTGCTTTGTTTGTGAAACCCAACACTTAGAGTGTATACAGTCAATTTCAGTGATCCTGAAATGTAGTGATTCTTTTACAGAGACTGAAGTCAGTTGTCTCTTTCTGCAATAGCTGTCCACCTTCTTCCTCCCCCACTGTTCTCTAGGACATCCCTGAAGTGGGCTCAGGAGAGGGGCACTTTCCCAAGGCTTGTACAACTTTCACTGCCTCCTTGTTGGTGGAGCTTTGGGGAAGCTGGGGTTACTTTGGGGAGTAGGATTTTTCCAAACTAGACTTGTTTATTTGGCAACTCAGTGCTCTCAAGGATTTTAAAGCATTCAGTCGATTTGTTTCCAGGTTGGTTGCTCCGTATGTGAATAACCAAGCCAAAGATCTCAATCTTTACATACAAGTAATTTTTTAGCCTGAAAAGTTTTGTACACTTGCCTCTGTTTTCTGTCCCTCTTCTCCGTGTCTCTCAAATTAAAGGCCACCATCTTGAGGCCATTAAAACAACAACAACAACAAACCACCACCAACAGGCTTGGATGGGAGGGCAACACCCTTCATCCAATCTTTGTCTGGGACTGGCTCCCTTGGCTGGGAGCTCATAGTAGGAGGTGTTGAGAAAGGCCTTGTGTCCCCTTAATTTCTTCCATTTACATTTCAATTTTTTTTTAAAGATTTTATTTATTTGTTTGACAGAGAGAGAGATCACAAGCAGGCAGAGAGGCAGGCAGAGAGAGAGGAGAGAGGAGGAAGCAGGCCCCCTGCTGAGCAGAGAGCCCGATGCGGGCCTCGATCCCAGGACCCTGGGATCATGACCTGAGCCGAAGGCAGCGGCTTTAACCCACTGAGCCACCCAGGCGCCCTACATTTCAATTTTGAATGGGTTTTTGCTCCTTGTAACAAATGGATTCCTGATGAACGCCTCTTGAGGCCTTATTTTATTTTTCCTCTTTGTATCTGCACCGTTTAACACATACCTCACTTACAGTCCACCCTGGTGCCGATAATGTTTTTGTTTACTTGTGCGAATGTATCTATATAAAAGCTTATAACCAGAAATGCCCTTGAGAGCAGACCACAGAAATAAAGTGCCTAAAACACACAAAAGAGAGAAAACAGATAATATGGGAGGAAGAAGGCAAACGTTTTAAAAACATGTGTTGTTTGAGCTTTGCTGCTGCATCTGTCAAACAAGCCCACAAGTTCCCGCACGTGTGGTATTTTTAATTTTGCTCCCAAACGGGGAGAGGCACGTCTTCCCAGCCTTCTTGCCGCTCAGGGAAGCGACTCAGCCGGGCTGTGGTTGCCGGGGTGAAGCCGGCTCTCCCAAGGACCCGGGAGGAGCTGCTGTTTCTGCTTCTGCCATTCTCTGCTCAAAAGTTGGCAAATGCTGGTCATGTCGTGGGTCTATTTATAGTAGGCACACGTCTAACCACCTTGTTCTTTTCTTAGCATCCGCTTGACGTGCTATCAATTATCCATGAGGTGAATGACAACACCAGGGAAGTTATTTGAGGCAGGTGCCCTGAGGTGAGCGAGAGGGGGCGGGGTCACCCGGGGACAGCCCCCGATGGATGGAAAGGGTGAAATAGACAGGCCTTGTGGCTTCGAAAGGGGCTCCAGATAGCTGGGGGCTGGGGTGGGGATCCTGGGCCCCAGAGGGCCGGGCGGACTCCTACTGGGCTCTTCTTACCCAAGTCTGCTTACATCTGAAAGGTCCATTTGAAAAATACAAGGAGCAGGAGGTGACCGGTGACTTCCTTCCTTCCAGAGGAGGTCATTTCGTTAGAGGGGTGGAGGTGAGGCCCCGGTGAGGAAGCTCCTGGGGCAAGGGGGGGGCCGGGGGGGGGTTGGACACCCTTCCTTCACCTGGAGCATTCCTGGTGAGAGGCAGCCGCCTAAGGACAGAGACAGGAGTGCCTGGGCGCCTGCCCTCAGCAAGGACACCGCGAGAAGACTGGCCCCGGCGCCCGGTGGCCCCCCCACCTCCCTCACACACCCCACTTCGACCTCTGGGATTCTAGGCTGGTTTTGTTTTTGTTCTTGTTCTTCCTTCCTCACTGACAATTTAGATTCCACTTTTGGAAATAATTTCTCTTCTTTCTCCGCCAACTTTTTTTTTTTTTTTAATACCGTACTGGCCTCCCTGCTGTCGTCCTTTTCCTCAGCTGCCATCATTTGGGGCCGGGCTGTAGGCCCAGGTGGAATTTGCTAGGAGCTGTTCTGACAATGCTGACGTCATTGCTTCAGCTCCAGGAATTGAGTTGCCCTTGGAGGTGCTGGGAGGAGACCTCTCTTCCTTAACCCCTCAGTATCAACCTTCCAGTCCCTGCCTTCTGCCCACCTTGGACCTTGCGTCTGAATGAGAGGAAGACTGAGTTCCAGTCCAAGAGAATGGAAAGCGAATTTGTTGAGCATTCTGTCAGCCTTGATTTCGGGTATAAACTAGCTCAGACTTTACACCCCATTCCTCTAACTCTTAATAATTTCCTTCTTCCCACTTCCCTTCCATTTCTTTTGACCTCGAGGAGTTCAACTGCCCCTTTGGTGCGCGCCTGTGGGCTCCTGGGGGACGGGGCCACTGGGTCCTGAGAGGCCTTGGAATCCCTGCGAGGCTCTTCACTGTATGTGGAGGGCGCTGCCACGGTCCCTGGCAGCCTCTCCCGGGGATCCCGGCTCCGACTCTAATACCATCTGCCCGGCTAATCCACTTTCCAGGCCAGTGTCTAGCGCCAGAGAGTGTCTGGGCCTCCGAGTAGCCTGATGCCATTTAAACCTCCTCCAGCTTCCTGGGGATCGGTTCGCAGCCTTCGTCATCTTTTGGCAGAGACACCCTATCCTCTTCTTTCTCCTCCTCCTGGGAGTCAGTTCGCTCAAATTAACTTGGTTTATTATTTAGGGACTTCATGAGGGAGGAGTCGAGACAATCACTCTGAGTATAGAGGACCAAGCTTCCAGGGTGACGGGGTGTGTGTGTGTGTGTGTGTGTGTGTGTGTGTGTGTGTGCGCGCGCGCGTGCGCACGCGCGTNTAGAGGACCAAGCTTCCAGGGTGACGGGGTGTGTGTGTGTGTGCGCGCGCGCGTGCGCACGCGCGTGCGCTCCACTGCACACTTGTGCACGAGTAACACATACGTGAGTCTGTGGGGGCTACGACCTTGGAGAGATGAGTCCAGGATGGATGGATCTTTTCTGCAGAAGCTGCAGGAACCAAGACGGGTGCCCATCGCCAGGGTCAGAGGCCTCGGGGGGCTGGTAAGTAAAGGGGAACTTCCTTCTTTTTGTTCTAGGTTATAGCAAAACATTTAGTTGACAAATATTAGATCTTCCTGTTTCCTCTCCACAGACTGAAGTTTGTGAACCAGAACCCCCTGTTTATACCTGTGCGGAATTGCGTGATCTGAGTTTTCTTTTTCTTCTTCCTTTTAAATTGTTGATGATGTTATTCTTGAGTGATAAGAGTTCAGCACCCACCGTTTTGCATTGTTATTATTTACCCAAATTTTCTCCATTGGTTCCCCCAGCTTTTATTATGCGGGGGGGGGGAGATGTAGTTGAAGATTTCTGGCTAGGAGAGGTTTGTTCTGGGGTTGGGTTTTGGAAATAGCCAGATTTTTTTTTTTTCTGGTCTGGAGGTTACTGCAGCAAAAGGCTTATGATTTTGCAACATATTGATGAATTGTCTGTAGCTATGGATTTAAATACTAGTCAAACGTATGTACATTGTATTAAACACAGTTAAATAATTGACTAGCTCCTAGACATAACCAGTAAACCAAGAGATGTCGCTTTTTTTATTGTTATCATATTATTACTGTCTCTTTTCTTAACTCGCTCATTAAGTGTCCAAATAGGACCAAATCTCTCTCACTGAGACTGGCAAAATGATAATAAGTTGTTCTTATGCCTGTTTTTTTGTTCCAAAATTTAACTTAGGAATTGGAAAACTGCAGCCCATAGTCTGGCCCACTGCCTGTTTTTATAAATAAAGTTTTATTGAAACACAGCACGTGCGTGTGTGCACCCCCCCCCCCACACTGCCTGTGGTTGTTTCTGTGCTACAACTGCAGAGTTAAGTAGTTGTGACAGAGACTTCATGGCCTCCAAAGCCTAAAATATATAGTATTCGACCCATGCTCTGGTTTGATTTCCTCTTTTACATACTTTCAAAAGATCTACAGCGACGTTAAATAGGGTGTCTTTAATGGAAGAATGAGCACTATCTCTACTGAAGGAGCGTCTATACTTATCAAAAAAGGAGGAAAGCCATACCTGAAACATACGTAGGAACATATATGATTAAAATATGTGAAAATATACCCAATAAATATTGACAGGACCCACCCAGTGCAAGTAGCCTGTCAGGACTAGGAGAGATGCTCAAGTGAACAGAACACACTCCTACTCTCAGAGTTAACTATCTCAAAGGAGAAATCTGCTAACATAACTAGAATATCTGATAGGTTCTAATAGTGGCTGTAGAAAAACACATGTTGTTACGGCATTCAAAGTAGGTAAAATCGCTTGTATAGCCCAGTCTGGTAGGTAGAAACTTTGGAATGGAAATGAAGGAATGACAATGATGATTGCTTCTTATATCAGGAAAGGAGATCCTTATCTGTAGTCTCCAGGTGTTCACTGAAATAGAGCTTTGCTTCTGTAGTAGAGGGAGTCTTATTTTTCCCAAGGACAAAATAGGAGGAATCTTAACCAGTTATTTGGCATGAGATTCCTAGTTATAATAGACTGAGAGATGCCTCATTTAAGGCCTTAGATAGGAACAAAAATATGAGTAAAACGAAGGTTAGCCTGGACCTAGAAGTAACCCATAGAGATCACCTACTAATAGTCCACTCCTTTTACAGCTGAAGAAACTGAGGCTAAGAGATCTAGTTAGTTGTAAAAAAAAAAAAAATTGTTCCTGGAGCTTAGGATTTCTGACTTCCTGGTCTTTACTAAATTTCCCTGTAGTTTTCTTTCCGACTTTTAAGCCAGATTCTCTGTGGTTGTGGAGAACCTCTCGAAATTATCAACATGAAGTCTTTATGGCCTTAAAGACCTTCATTAACAGGTCAGTTCTTTCCTTGACCCTCAGGGCTCCCCAGAATCACAGATGGGGTCATAAAGTATGACAAAGCCCCTTAGGACTCCACCTGCTCCCAGCTGCCCTGTGGGACTGCTTGCCTGCTTACGGGCAGACAGACCTTCCGAGTCTGGGCTGGGTGTTCCGCTCTGCTGCGATGACCTCTGTTTTATACTGCTGCTGATTGGAACACCCACAGGAGGGTTTATTGGTGTGGGGAGGAACACAGGAGAGGGTGGTTGAGAAAACGACCCACAGGTAATAATGGGGGAGGGATTGAACTTCCATTAACTGCCAATTAGTATTCATTGTTTATTTACTTGACAAGTATTTATTAAGCACCTACTATATTCCAGGCTCTATTCTAGGCACTTGGGATACAACAGTGGTCTGAACAGACAAGGATCCTCCCCCATGTGGGTCTCACATTTAAGGGTGCTTCACTATGGGAGAGTGTTTTTCATGGGATGCAGCTTGGAATGTGGACAGGTTGAGGTACTGCTGGACCTGGGTAGGAAGGCCTGGGTCTGAGCCCAGCACTATCTCTTGGCCATCCCCGTAACAACATGCATCTCCTTACTTCTCATCTCTTTTCCCTGTGACTGAGTCCCTGTCTCCAGAATACCTTCACCCTGGTTCCTCTAGGACTAGGGACCTCTCTGCCTTCTTTCCTGGTTCTACTAATTCTGCTTGACCTTAGGTTCCTTTTTTAGATTCTCCTGTCGCCTCTTGCTAGGGGCCTTGATCTCAGTTGTGTGTCCTTGTGTGTCTTTGTGCTCTGCTCTGGTCCAGGTTTCCCGTTCCTACCCAACCCCACTGAGCATGTGTGGCTCCAGATCCTGGGTCCCACCCAGGGGTCAGCTCACCTCAGGGGGTCAGCTCACCTCAGGGGAACAGCTCTACCCCTAGCTGTCTGTAATCTGGACTTTTGTCATACTCCTTCCACTTCTGGGATGGTATTTATTCACTGCATATGAATGCACACATTTAACAATGTTTATCAGACATGATTCTAGACAGAGATGTAATGGTGAAGAAGATCAGATCCCTGTTCTCATAGATCTTATATTTGTAGATGAAGAATCAGGGTCAAATTTGATGAAAAATCAGGAACTGATTCCTCATACTCCAAGTGATGAGTTTGGAGTTGAAAAACATCCTTTTTAGCTCAAAAATTTCTCCTTTTCAGTCACTCTCTCACTTTTCTCCTACCTCCTCTACCTACAGCTGATTGATTATTACATTCAGTTAAAGTTATAAAAATGACCAGGATTTTTTAAGGTAACCTAAAAGAAGGAAAAGAGAAAGAAAAACAGGAATTCTTTAAATCCTAGATAAAATGGGCCTTGTTGGATAATGAAGTGGGAGGTGACATGATTTGACGCCTATGAGTTGGGTTTCACTAGTGGTTTGAGTGGGGAGACTGCTTGGGGGAAAATTAACTCCCTACAGGGGGAAAATTCCACAGAAACAATGGAAGGTTACTGCTGAGGGGAAGGGTGAGGAAGGGCAGGGAGCTCCACGTACCTCACCTTGTTTTAGTGCTCTGCTCTCGAACCGTTTGCAAATGGAGGAAACACAAGCAGCGTGTATTTTATGGTTGGAGCATGGAAAGAGAAGACAGGAGAGTTGTTTGAGTTTATCTTAAGTGAAGTTAAGAATCTTGTTTTACTAGTTTATTGATAATAGTACGGCTAGAGCTGGGAAAGATGATTACATTAATAAATATTTGACGATCATTCTGGATGTGGCAACCATGCATGCCAATTTCAAATAATGTATTCTATTGTCTCCATAAATAATCCTGTCGTCATAACCCGCATGTCAATATTTGGTTCAGAAAATACAATCAGTGGTTGCTATTATTATCTACAAGGCATGACACTAAATTATCTTGTCATCCAACTCGATTTTTATCATTATCTCTTTTGCAGTTTTATTGGAAGAAACCAGGAACTCATAACTCATAAAAGGCTAATAATCCCAGGCATAATTTCCTTCCTTTACCAGGTGTCTTTAAGATGCCCCCTCTTGGGGTGCCTCCGTGGCTCAGTTGGTTGGGGGTCAGACTCTTGGTTTCGGCTCAGGTCATGATCTCGTGGGTCACAGGATTGAGCCCTTTGTCAGGTCTGTGCTCAGGGAGCAGTCTACTTGAAGATCCTTTGCCTCTGCCCCTCCCCCACTTGTGTGTACATGCTGTTCTCCCCACTTGTGCTCTTTCTCTCTCTCTGTTAAAAAAAAAAATTCCCCATGGCGTTCCCTTTCCCAAGAAATAATAAGAATGTAAGGGGAGATGAGGTGGAGATATTACCTGTCTTATGCTCTGCTTTTGTGCCAAAGAGTGCTTGGCACACAGTAGACATGCAGTAAATATTTGTGGGTTGAATAAATGACTGTTTTGTGTATTTCCTTCAAGTCTTTTTTTTCCCTATATACATATGTATGAAGATTATATAATAACGATTGCATTTACATCTTTGAATCATATGCTGTATTTCAGTTTTCTATGTCCCTTTTATCCATTCCAACCATAGATGGCATTCGTATTCAGAAGTTCTTCGAGAGATCAGAAGGAAAAACAATGAAAATAGCATTACGTATGGAATGATTTAAGAATGTTTTGTTTACATTTCAACTCCTGGTGATTAAGAAATTTGAAGTTGGTGCTTTCCTTTTGAGCCTTACTCCACCAACTCTAGAATGGTATTTGTGGAATCCTCACTTAGGTGCAGACAGTCACTGTTGGCTGATGAAGATGAGCTCATGTTGTATAGGCAAAGTTAAGAGCTCATATTCTAGTGTCAGAAATACCCTAATTTGAATTTTTTTCTCTCCTACAGGACTAGATTAGGGGGCCTTGGATAAGTATCTTGCATTTTATAAACCTTATTCACTCGTTCATAAGGTGGGTTTGCATTTGTTAGCTAGGCTAGCTAGAGTATGTTGCCATAACAAGTAATCCCTGCAGGGACACCTGGGTGGCTCAGTTGGTTAAGCATCTGCCTTTGGCTTGGGTCATGATCCCAGTCCTACATTGGGCTCCCTGCTCATTGGGAGCCTGCTTCTCTCTCTGCCTGCCATCCACCCTCCCCCCCCCCACCCCCCGCTTGTGCTCTTTCTCTGACAAATAAATAAAATCTCAAAAACAAAAAATTAACCCTGGAATTGAATTGGTTTAGGACCATGAGAATATTTTTCACCCACAAGTCCAAGCCAAGTCTGGGCAGTGGGGAGCGGGAGGCAGGGTGGAATGCTCTCCTCTTTCGAATGACTCGGGATCCGGGTTACTGTCTTCTTGCGATGCTGACATCCCATCTCAGCAGGTGATCTTTAATGTCTCTGCAGCAAAGGAGAAGAAGGCCTGGTGTAGCACCCAGCTCTTAGCTGCCTTGACATCAGAGTCACGCATTAGATATCATCTCTGCTCACATGTCATTGCATAGATCTCAGCATTGCACTGCACTCCAGGAGAGGGGCTGGAAGTAATGTTTTCGGATGCCTGGGAAGAAAAGGAGACCCAGACATGGGTGAGCACTGGTAGTTTTTACAACCGAGTAACTTCAACAAACAGTGGTATAATCCAAACCTTCACCAGCCCCTGATTAAAAAAAGATTACACTCTGTTTTTTAATCTTAAATTACTATGACAAGGAACCTTACTAGCCAAATTGCTAGAAATAACTCCCCACCTCCCTAAAGTACCTTCAGTGATTTTGAGGAATTCTCGGGGTCCTGCTCCTGGGTATTCTATGAGAGGTCTTGCTGATTTCCCCATTCTGGTCCCTTCCCTTGCCCTGTGGCTAACCCTGCTGCTATTGGGAGGACTGCCCTGACCTCTGCTAAGTCCTCTCCTCACATTCTCCCTGGCTCCCTTCAGGACAGCCACTGTGAGGCTCAGTTCACAGAACCCTACTGAAATATTGAGGTTAAAGCAAGCAAGACCTAGAGAATAGCTCACACTCATTCCCAGACGTGTTTGGACTCATGGAGCTTCAGACGAAAACCTAACTTCAGAGGCTCCTGTTCTGCTAATTTGGGGCTCACTCCACCTCACCCCCACTGCAGGGACTAGTTCCAGCCTCTACATGCTTGAGAGTCCAGAGCCTTCGTGGCCTGGGGAGAGGGTGAGGAAAGCTTCCCTGTGCTATTTCAAGGCATTCAAAAAAACCCAAACTAACAATAACAAAAAAGTGTATTCCTCCCAGGATGACTGCCAGCGAGAAACTCATTTCCCTCCAGGGGAGATTTCACAGTGTGACTTGGCCCCATATCCCTGAAAATATAATGTAATAATTCACAATGCATTAATACAAATCTGGATTAGTTGCACTCCAATCACATCACTGTGGAATCCAGCAGCCTATCCAGATTGTGCTTGATAAAGTCTGGTTCGCCTTCTGGTGGCTTTTCCCCTGGGGCGGAGGGAAGATAGGGCTTTACCTCCTTCCTGATATTCTAGCTTCAGCTCCTTCTCCTGAGAGCAGACCCCCTGGACATTACAAGCATGGTCTCTCTCTCTCTAACTCTCTTTTTTTCCTCTTGAGTAGGCTCCATACCCACCGTGGAGCCCAACGTGGGTCTTGAGGTCAACACCTGAGGTCAGCCCTCAGGTCAAGACCTGAGCTGAGATCAAGAGTCAGATTCTTAACCCACTTAGCCACCCAGGCACCGCCAAGCACGGTATCTCAAGAACAAATTTCAAGGATTGATCATTTCTAAGTCAAACTTTGGGGAGAAAACAAAACAAAACAATTCTACATCTGCAGACACAGTTCTGTTAATACAGCCAATTCCCATTATTAAAGAGATACCTAATATGTTAGTTAGTCTCAAGTTTTAACCCGGGTTTCTTTGGACTCAGGCTTTCCCAAGAAGGAGAAGGTACTTGTTGCCTTCCATCTGTGTGAATGAAAGGCCCATCAAGACAATCCTTTCCATAACAAAGACTAACTCTGCCCAAAAGACCAAAAATTATGTTCTTCATTTTCTAAGGCAGAATCCCACCAATGGATGTTTTTACAGCTTGATGTCAATTTTATTTATTTTATTTTAATTAATTAATTTTTTTAAAAGGTATTTATTAGAGAGAGAGAGTGAGAGAGAGCATGAGCAGTGGGGGAGGGAGAGGGACAAGCAGGCTCCTTGCTGAGCAAGCAGTCCAGTGCAGGCCTCAGGACTCAGGGCTCGATCCTGGGACCCGGGGCTCATGAGCTGAAGGTAGATGCTTAACTGACTGAGCCACCCAGGTGCCCCTCATGTCAGTTTTAATCTAGTTCCCACCAGAACCCCCTTACATTAGGTATTATGATTATAATGAAACAGTTTTACACTTTCCTTTGTCTTTCCTGCATTAGTTTATTTAATAAATGCTATTATATATAAAATTTTAGTCCTGCTAGTGGCTACTTCTGGGGTCAAGCCCTTTTTGCTCACTCACACACTTCATTTTTCCTTCTCAATTTTAATTTTTTCATGGTAACTTATTCTCTTTCTTATGGTAATATTGAGTAAAACATTAGCTATTTATATACCTAGGTCTTCATTCGTCAGCATTCTGTTTGTGGTTTGCCTGTCAATCTTGTCATGCGGGTCAACCTGTCTCTGCAGGTGGGTCTGTGTGTGAAGGTCCTGTGTGACTGTGGAGCCAGGTGGAGGTTCCCACTCCCATGGGTGTTCTCTTTTTCTTTTTACATTAATTTATTTATTTCAGAAGAGAGACAGAGTGCCAGTGGGGTGAGGAGGAGTGGAGGGAGAGAGAGAAAATCTCAAGCAGACTGCCCACTGAGCAGGGAGCCCTACCTGGGGCTCGATCCCAAGACTCTGAGATCATGACCACCCAGGCGCCCCTCCCATGGGAGTTCTTGTGTGCATCTGGCTAAGACCCTGGTTCCCAGACTGGCTCACTGGCACTCCTTTAATTGAAGCTCAGTTTCTGCCCAGAGGGACTCTCAGGTTCACTGCTGCTGCTTCTAATGCGAGGGGACTCCAACTAAGAAGGATTTTAAAGTTCTAGTTCTTTCTTTCTTTCTTTCTTTCTTTCTTTCTTTCTTTTTTTCTCTTTTCTTTTTTTCCCTTTTGGAGGTAACAGCTCACCCACCGCTGCCAAGCTGACAGAATTGGAATGGCAGTAGGTGGGTGAGGGGGGTGGGGGTGGCAAGAGGAATGGCAATCATCAGTTTGGGAACAATCTCTGAGCCAAAGAACTGCCTTTGGCATATAAGAATAATATGAGAGAGTTTGTCTCTGCCTCCCTGGAAGGAACTATGCTATAAATCTGACTCAAGCCAGGAACTATTTATGGGAGATCATTATTAAAGAACAGATATTTGGTTTTTCAATTAGTACAGGCTTGACGAAATGAGGAGTGGGGCCACTAAGAACTTGTTGTTCACGGATGACTCTTCTCTAGCTATCCAGACGGCAAATCTAACTTCTTGACGGGCATCTTTTTATGAGCATCCAAGTTAGGCTTATGCATTGTCTCTGCGGATGTGAGAGCGCTAACAAACGTGGAGCTTTGTTACTGGAGAGCAGCCCTGTGGTTCCCGACAGCGCCAGCATCGGGAAGGTTTATTTGTGTTAAGCAGTGACTGTGCTCTCCCAGATAACCCAGTGTCGCAAATTCGTGCAATTGGAATGAGCATCCAAATTTGCCGAGATAGTTCGAGTAACTAGATTCAACCCCAGAGCCCATGAGGGACTGTCCTTCTCAGGGATTCCAGTGGCGATTTGGGTACAGGTGGTCACGTTTGGCGAGCAGGTGGCATGTAGATTCTGCACCTGTGGTCTGTTTGGTCTTATCAGTCAGGCGCAGATGCCTCTTGGAGCGATGCATTGTGCTTTCGGATGAAATCTTACGGCATCAGCCACGACCTCTCCGCGATCCTAACAAGGAAGAAGTCTGTGTACAGAGGGATGTGACATATTAAGAATCAGAAGCTGGGATAAGCCAGAAGGAATCTTGTGGGATTAATGTTCTTCTTTAAGTTGGGTAACGGGTTTTACATACCCTCTTTTCAAATGGCAGCGTTTCACTTGTCCATCTGCATTTGCTCTAACGATTGCAAATGTCAGGTTTGTGTGAAGAGGCATCTGTGAAGCTGTTGGAATGAATAATGCCCCGGATATTTCTGTGCAGACGAGAGTGCCCGTGGCAAGCTGACTTTCGCACACTTACTATCTTTTACTAATTAAAATCAAGACGACTTGTGCAGTAAGACCTTTGATGTGCACAGCACCTGCTGAATTGATTTTCTCCTTTTTGGTGTTTCTGATCAGGTAGGAGGCAAGAGAGGATTGCCGAATGGCTTGCAGTAGTCTGCAATGGTCATGTCCAAGCACTCTGGGACAGACTTCACTGGCCGGCAGAAGTGTGTTTTTCTATCTCAAAATAACCCTTCAAGTGGAGGTGATTATTAGCCCTTTTTATACATGGGGAAATTGAGGCTCAGAGAGGTTAACTAATTTGCCCAGTGACATGGAGTGTGACAGACTAGAATCTGGACCTAGAGCTGCCGCTGAAGGTCATTCTCTTCCCACTGTGCTAGCCGCCTACAAACAGGGTATGGTGCAAAGGCCTGGTCAGCTTCTGCTTGAGAGCAGCCTTATTCCGTGTGGATTTAGTTGATGGGATGGGTATTTAAAATCATAGTCATAGACTGAGCATTGTGATACCAGCAAGTCAAAGGAGCTTTCCAGAGATGTTTCTTTTTTCTTTCTTTCTTTCTTTCTTTCTTTCTTTCTTTCTTTCTTTCTTTCTTTCTTTCTTTCTTTCTTTCTTTCTTTTTCTTTTTTTTTTTTAAGATTTTATTTATTTCTTTGACAGAGAGATAAAGAGCACAGGTAGGGAGAGTGGCAGGCAGAGGGAGAGGGAGAAGCAGGCTCTCTGCCAAGCAGGGAGCCCGATGCGGGACTCGATCCCAGGACCCTGGGATCTCGACCTGAGCCGAAGGCAGCCGCTTAACCGACTGAGCCACCCAGGCATACCCCCAGAGATGTTTCTTTGGTGAAATATTTGCACTTCTGAGCACACCGAACAGTTATGCACGGGGCTGATCGTTGTGAAGGGGGACAAGGATGGGGCCGGTCAAGGTAATTGCTAGTCTCCATTTCTTACAGTGAGACATTCTCTGATTCTCTAGTTTGGAGGCAGGGAGGGGTGTTGGCGGCGAATCCGGGGAGACAACTTGATGGCTGTTCCCTCTGCACCTGTTGCCACTGAACTGCTTTGCTGGGGGCTGAAGTGGGGACATCGGTGGCCAGGCTGATGCCCTGGGACTTCAGTGTCACCCTCCCTGGACTGCCCGTTCCATCGCGCAAGTCGCAAACAGGTGGGAAAGCAGCTATTCACGCTCACGTGCTCTACGGGCAAATAGGAAAAAGAGGGAAGGGGGGACTCGGGAGGCATATGACCCCCACTAACTTCCTCTGGACCGTCTGGAGGATAAATACCATGGGGAGGAGCTAGGATACATATTCCCGTCAAAACACAACACTTTTTACCGTGCTCAGAGGGTTCCTAATTCATAGCCTCGTCTCACTGGCTGTTCTGACTTGGGTGTGTTGGCCCAGATGGGTCTGTTCTGTCGGCAGGAGGGAGGAGATCAGAAGGCAGCCCCTTGGGAAACTGGCAGGAGAGCCAGGGCTCAGTCTACAGAGAAGTCCTGCTCACGGTCCCACAGGAAACCTCTGTGATCTCTAGTTCCTGCTGGGTTGGGTTTTTTTTCCCCTCTTAAATCACACTGCAGCCCTGAAAAATCCAGGAAAGACTAAGCTTTTCTTCTCTAGAGTTTTAAACATGGAAGGAGGCTTAGAACTTATTTTGTTCATTTTTTTTTTCATTTTAGAGATGAGGAAAATGAGACCCAGGGAGATATGACTTTGATGGGTTCAACAATGCTGAGGTCCCAGCTAGTCTATAAAATACCTGGTGTGAATTTACAAAAATGCACCATGGGAGAACGCAGCCTTTTGGGCACCTCGCTTGGCAAGCTGAGGTGTCTTTGTGCAAAGGCAAAGATGTCCTTGTTTCAGGGGGACATAGAGCCATATGGGGCACGTGGCTTAGATGGCTGGGATGGGACGGATTTGAGGTCCTGATCCCTGATCTGAGATGTACTGACCATGTACTCTACAAAATGGCTCTGCGCAGTGTTCCCAGTTCATTTAAAACTGATTTGGATGGGAAACATGACTGGGTGAGGGAGTCAGCTTTCCATTAGGTAGATGAAAGTGTCCATATGTCTACTAATTGCCCTCATTTGGCATAAATCAAACAGATATGGGGCATGAGGGGTAAATCTTTCTCTTTTTTTTTGCAGTGATAGGCATGAGTAATTAGGATGAAACCAGGCCTGCATGTGTGGGTTTGACTGATGATGGACGTTTTCAAAATCAGAGCAAAGAAAAGAGACTGAATGAAAGTCTGGCAAACTTCACAATGAATATCTAGTGAATTGGATGTGAAAAGGAAAAGAAAAAACTCTCACCTTTTCAGTGTATTAAAAGAAGAGTGTTCATGCAAGACAGGGCTGGTCAATTTGAAGAACTCTTTCCCGAGCTTATATCAATACAAGAGGATTTTCTCTGGGGGCCAGAATTTGAATGGACAGTCGGGTTGGTGTCAGTGGCTAATGATTAAAATTTACAAGCATCACCCCCCTCCAGCCCCATGAGTACAAATGCAATGTACTAATATGACATTTTATATTGGAAGGTAAATGTCACTATAACATTTACAAGTAGTAAATAATTCTTTGATAGTGAAAATATCCCTACATCACAGTGACTAAATCCTTCTCGTGAGTTTTGAGTAGGCTAACATTTTCCTTTTGTATAACACATTACTCTTATAATGCAAATAATTATTTGTAGGTTTGCATTTAATGTGAGTCTCCCCCAGTAGCTTGTGGTCAGGATAGCACAGCAGCTAAGGGTTCAGACGTTGAGGTCTAGTTTCAAATGCCACTTTGGTCACTTAGCTGCTGAGTGACACCAGTTCAATGACTTCATCTCTCTGTGCTTCATTCTGCAGCTGTGAATTGGTAATCATCCTAGGATGTATTTCAGAGGGCGCTATGTTGGGTGTATTCCATGAGTTCATCCCTGTGATTGCTGAGCACCATGCCCAGAACATGGAAGTCCTTGGTGGAAATACTGGCGGCTGCTGTTGATGGAACTGGAAGGCACTGTTTCTATCTTATTCCCTCAGTTATTCCCAGAGTGTGTGGGGGCACATAGACAAACATTTGGTTGAAGAAATTAATGGTCTCATTTCTTCATAGCTCCAGTGCAGTGAAGCCTCAGATTGCCAGCGATGTTATGTGTGAAATTAGCTCCCATGTGGCTGGGCCTTTTCCGAGGTTGGTGAATGTGTTCTGTCACACCTCATTTAACTCCAGATTGATCCGCCCTCACACAAGGGCCCTAATCTATACGGGGCTTGAGCTCTGGTTCTTAGGTTCTTAAGAACTGACAGCTATTGTTTGGAGGTATTTCAAAATACAGTCTCCAAATCATATGTGGGGAAATAGGGGATGTGTTTGGGCCTGATGAGAAATGCCCGAAGAAAGGCCCAAATCAGGGATTCTGGGTTGCAGGCCCCAGAGGATTGGAGATATGACTTCACCTGCTTAAATTTACCCGCCTTTTTTTTTTTTTAAAAGATTTTATTTATTTATTTCACAGAGGGAGAGAGATCACAAGGAGGCAGAGAGGCAGGCAGAGAGAGAGGGGGAAGCAGGCTCCCCACTGAGCAGGGAGCCCGATGCGGGCCTCGATCCCAGGACGCTGAGATCATGACCTGAGCCGAAAGCAGAGGCTTTAACCCACTGAGCCACCCAGGCGCCCTTTACCCGCTTTTCTTAAGTGAAGGATTCGCCTCTGTGATCCTCAAGGTCATTCCCTGTTTTTATATTTTATGGTACTAATGTGTTAGTGATTTTTGTTAATTCCTTAAACGCACCGGTACAGGTACAACTTTGTATCATAGAATGCAGATTCAGTTTCTGTGAATAATGTTTCTTTAGATTCCAGGGGATCCTCCCATGAGTATTGCTTGTAAATCAAGGATCTTTTCGAACACAGATAGTTGTCTTCTAATGTCTCTGCTTTGAAAATTTACATGCATTGTTTGTTTGTTTGTTTTCTTAAAATCAGGCCCATCCAAATATTTTCAAGTAAATCTAAGACAACTTAGTGAGTGTACACATACCCAATGTAGGAGACTAAGCGTTTTGAGATTTCATTTTCAAAACACTGTCACATTTCTTGTCATCCCATCATGTTCATCCCGTTGTAGTTTCCTGCCCAAGTCCTTGAAACGGGCGAGGTTTGATTTTTTTAAAAATTCTTTTATTTATCTTTTTCTTTGAGTCAGTTCACAGATCGCTCAAACTTCTGGTTCACCCTGACTTGTAAGAGGTAACAAGTAAAGATCATTTAAAGCCACGATTATTAATGAGGTGAGGGCGGATATTAGAAAAAACTGAATAGGGAGCTTATCTCATTCTGTGGTCCACGTGACTTCCGATTAATTTAATTTCAGTTCTGCATCTGACTTTGAGGACCTGACACAAGGTCTTGGTTGACAAAATCTGTTTCCTCTTCTTGTTCATTCAGGCTTCTTGGAAGGTAGGGGCTTCTGACTAAATTAAGCTATTTTTATAACCTAAAGAAGATCCCATATGGTCAATCTCAAGTCCCTTTGCTTCCAGTATTTCTCCCAGATGTTTGTTTTGCTTAGGACAAGCATGAAGCTATTTGTGGGTGTGTTGTTTGACCTTCTCTTATGAAAAGGTTTTAAGTGTTTTCTCTTTCCACTGACTATTTTAAAAGTCAAATTTATTGACTGCCAAATACTTTAATGTGTTCTCTCCTTTATTCTTCACAGCAAGCTGATGAGGTAAGGACTACTATTTATCCCATTTTAACTTTTCAGAAATAAACTATAGAAGAACTAAATAATTTTCCCACCGTCAAGCAGCTAGTAAGAGGTTGGGCCAGGTCTGAAATTCAGGTCCATCTCCAAAACCCTTACTTAAGCCTTAAGATAGGCTGCCTTGTACAAAAGCCTAGCTGGACAGAGATTGCATGCTGAATATATTCTGTTTTAATACTGGAAATGGTTTATTGATGTTCCCGGCTTTTATATTGGCCTGGCTGCAAAATCTGTTTGGACATTTATTAAGAGAGTGAGGCCAAATTAATGATGTCTTCTTTGAATTTTCTCTTGGCTTATTGCGGGAGAAGTTAGAATGAGCCAGGCAGGGCGGGAGAAGAGGGAGTTGTGTATGGGGGGGATGTGTGTGGGGGGGCAGGGGGCTTAAACAAACACATGCTCCCCAGTGTAGACTCACTCTGGGCTCAGCACATATGATCTCTGTGCAGAGCTCTGTGTCGTGTGCACAGATGTGGTCGTCCTCTCATTTTTAACATCGTCCCCTGGTGTGATTGCGGTGCCTGCCAGCATCACTGAAACAGGGTACTGCAGCCCACACAGCTGTTGGGCATGGGCGCCCCCTCCAAGGCTCCTAGTCACTTCATTTCTCAGGAATTGTTGCCTTCCTGTTGCTGAGTTTGGAAGGGACCCCTTGGTCTGTCCCAACTAGTGTCCTAAATGTCACATTTGGAGGACCGAAGGTTAGGGTTTTGCTTTCTTCTTTCCCAGAGTTCCTTTGGGCTTTATATGCAATTTGGCCCACTTTCTGCATAGTGACCAGTTTTACCTACTGACGCTCCCTAACCCTGAGAAGATGGCTCGCTACTCCATTGACATTTCAATACCTAAGAGGTGGCTTTGTGCCACCAAGAAAAGTTAATTTCTTTTAGGTAAAAAGTTAAAGGAAAACCCGCTCTCCTGCAGAGATACTGTAAGTGGATAGCGGGAAAGGCTGGAAGACAGGGAGATCAGGGTCCCAGGGGAGCATAGAAAGGGCCACCTGGCTAAATCTGCAGGATTCAGGAAAGGCTTTCTTAAAGGGGGACTCCCAGTCTGGCCTTGAAGATTGAGTAAACTTTACCCAGGTAGAAAAAGGTGGAAAGAGTT
Source organism: Ailurus styani (assembly GCA_002007465.1). NCBI lineage: Eukaryota > Metazoa > Chordata > Mammalia > Carnivora > Ailuridae > Ailurus > Ailurus styani. The sequence goes on from LNAC01000057.1 coordinate 4,466,675, forward strand.
TTCAGGTAGGAGCTCTGTGTGAGCAAAGGAAAGGAGTAATGAAGTGATGGCTTCTAAAGCAAAAATCAAAATAGCTGGCGATCACTAAAGCACAGAGCATGTGGTGGAGAACGGCAGAAGATAGATAGATAGATAGATTTGTCAAATTCACTTAAATCTGTCAAATAAATAAATAAATTTTTAAATACTTTTTTAAAAAAAGATTTTATTTATTTATTTGACAGAGAGAGACACAGTGAGAGCAGGAACATGAGAAGGGGGAGTGGGAGAGGGAAGCAGGCTTCCCAACGATCAGGGAGCCTGATGTGGGGCTCGATCCGAGGATCCTGGGATCATGACCTGAGCCAAAGGCAGACGCTTAACGACTGAGCCACCCAGGTGCCCCAATAAATAAAATCTTAAAAAAATGGGGTCCTGATACAGAGCTCTAAAATGCAGTGCCAATGAGATGAAAGTTTATTTTAGGTAATTGGGACCCCTGAAGGGTTTTAAATAGGACAAATATGTTGTTCATGTTGATAACCCTAACTGCAGTGTAAAGGGTGGATTTCAGGGGCAGTAGGTAGGGTAGAGGCAGGGAGACTCAGTTAGAGATAGATGGTGTGTGAGATGAGAAAGGACCTACCTGAGTACTGGTAATGGGGGTGCAGGTGGTTTTCATGTTATGTAGAAGGGCTCGTTGACAGGCCTTGATGATTAATTATGATGTATAAAGGAGAGAAAGAAATTATTACATATTTTTTGATCACCTACTTTGTGTCAGGCACTTTAATGGTCCAGAAATCTGGAATTCTAAAAATCTAGAGAATGATGGCAAGGTTTCCCTTTATGAATGAGTTATCTCTTGTTTCGTAAGAAATTACCCCATGCATGGCAGAGCAAGATAACTAAACTTTTGGCTTTCTGGCAAGTTACCTGAAAAGGGAAACCCCATATAACCAGAAAATATTAAGAAGGAGACATGGAAAGGGAGAAGTCCTAAAGAACAACACCATAAAGTTGTTTATGAACCCCCCAGGCTCACCCACAAGCTGTGAATGAATGTGTTTGACCCTAGTCAGCCTACCAAAGTCTGTGAGAATGGAATTCACAGACAGAACACCATTCGAGTTGCAGAATAACCATTGGATGGCACACATTCGAGATAGGTCCAACTAGCGCTGCACGTTTTTTTTTTTTTTTAAAGATTGTATTTATTTATTTCACAGAGGGAGAGAGATCACAAGGAGGCAGAGAGGCAAGCAGAGAGAGAGGGGGAAGCAGACTCCCCGCTGAGCAGGGAGCCCGATGCGGGCCTCGATCCCAGGACCCTGAGATCATGACCTGAGCCGAAAGCAGAGGCATTAACCCACTGAGCCACCCAGGCGCCCTGCACATGTTTTGAAAACCAAACTAACTGAACTAACATTGAGTCATATTACACAGGAGACACAAACTTGTGGTATGAATCTAATCAGGTTGATTGCCCATTAGACATTATCATGTTCCATGGAATTCAAATAAGAACCAACATCTCATAACATAATATTCAGAGGGTCCAAGGTAAAAAAATAAATTACTCCAAAATATAGTGGCTGCAAAAAATCTATTTGTGGGTCAGGAATCCAGGAATGGCTTAGCTAGGGATCTCTGTCTCAGTGTTCCCCATGAGGCTGCAGTCAACTCAAGATGACAACTTGAGTTGTCTGGACTCAAGTCATCTCAAAACGTAGCTGGATCTGGAGAATCTGCTTCTGTCATCACTCAGGTGGCTGATGGCCAACCATGGTCCCTTGTCTCAGGGGCCTTTCCATGGGTCCTCTTCATTACCTGACAGCCAATTCCCCAAAAGTAGAGATGTGAGAAAGAGTGCCCATGCTAGAAAGTACAATCCCAATCTTGGAAATGACATCCTGTCACTTGTCCTGTATTCTCTTTGTTAGAAGGAAGCCTGTAAGCCCAGCTCATGCATAAAGGGAGGGGATTACACAAAGGCATGAATGCCAGGAGACAGGAATCCTTGTTGGCCATCTTAAGGGCTACCCATCACACCTGCCTGACTGAGTAGAAGGCAACACATTAACAAAGACCAGGTATACAATTGAAAGAGATTTTAGGGGGTTAACGAAGAGTTCTGTTTCATAAATAAACTATTGCCTATTCCAGTGGATATGTGCAGCAGCAGGTACTAGAGATGTAGATTGGGAAGGGGGTGGTAATCATGTTATAGGTGGTGTATGAAACTGTCAAAGTGATGACCACCTTATCTTCTTCAAATCATTGCTTAGAGGACACCCTTTCAATGAAGTCTGTCTTGACTAATCAGATTAAACGTGTAGCCCTTCTTTTCCACTCTCAATAGTCCACATTTCTTGTTATCTTCTGTTTATTGTCTTTGTCTGTTTTCCCTAGAATTTCCCTAGAATGAAAGCTCCATGAAAGCAGAGTTCTTTTTGTACACCAATAAATCCTTAGTCCTGAGTAGACTACCTGATGTATAGTTGAACATAGTTATGGAAGGAAGTATAAAATTTTCCACAGATACAATATCCAAGCCAACAGGTGGAAGCAGCCCAGGTATCCACTGAGGGCTGAATGGATAAACAAATGTAGTACATACATACAATGGAATATTATTCAGCTTAGAGAGGAAGGAAATTCTGACATCTACTGTAGTATGGATGAACTTTGAAGACATTATGCCAAAATAAGCTGCTCAGAAAAAGGACAGATATTAGATGATTCCACTTACCTGAGGTACCTAGAGTAATCAAACTCACAGAGACAGACAAGATAATGATTGCCCAGGGCTGAGGGTAAGGAGGAATGGGGAGCTAATGTTTAATGGTTAAGAGAGTTTCGGTTATGGAAAATGAAAAATTCTCGACATGGATGGTGGTGATGGTTGCACAAACTGTGTGAATGTACTTAAAAATGGGTGAAATGGTACATTTTCTGTTGTGTATATTTTACCACGAAAACAGTTCAGAGATACAGAGATAGTAAGTAAGACAAGCACTAAGGAATGCCTATTGGATTTACCAACGTGGAAACCATTGGTGACCTTGGTGAGAGCAGGCTCAGTGCGATGCTCAGAGTAGAAGCTGGATTGCAGTGGGTTGAGGAATGGTTGGGAATTTGGGGGATGCAAGCTGCAGGAGACTTCTTTACAAAGGATGGGTGAGATTTGAGGTTGGGAGGAGTAGTGGCAGGAGTGTGTGTGTGTGTGTGTGTGTGTTATGGAGAGAATCAATAGAGGGGTGAAAGGCCACTTGGAGATATAGCTCCTAAATCATAAATGAACAATAACACAAAAAGTGGGTCAGAGAAAGTGAGGAAGGATACTGAAGCAACCTCTCACGCCACCCTTTTGGACAAACAATGTCCAAGCTTTCCCAATCGCTAAAGATGTGGTACATGGGGAGGTTTGAAGCAAATAGTCTGGTGACTTCAGATGACTCACCCGGTCTGTATGATTCAGACTGGTGTCTGTCAGATCCCAGGAACTTCTTTTAAGGCTAAGCTCAGCTGCACTGTGAAAAGAGGTCATTGGGTTAGGGCAGTTAGCACCACAGGTTCTAAGGTAGTGATCATGGTGAAAGCCACTGATAGAAGTGAATAAATGATTGATCATTCTTCTAGCACATGATATTTGTGAAAGCCTCTGAATTAGAGTATTGGCTCTAACAAATATGTTGTATGCAAAGTACTCAGCCATTGCAAATCAGGCAAGGTTTAAAATGACCCAGGTTGATGGACCTGGGCTCTACACGCAGATTCTACAACATGACCAAACTTAATTTAAAACATCCTCCTTGAAGAGCTATGTCTCCATAGTATGAAAGGCATACAGAAATGTAGATTGACTACAAAAAAAGTGATTATACATACTGTTGTGAGACTAGATCACTATTTGGCTAGTAAGCTAGTATTTACGTAACTAACATTAACTTAGAAGTTGCCATGTAGGCAAATAAATTGAAATTACAAATGGCAGAACCGCAGGTTTTTCCAGAACTGTAACTAGGTTTTCAAGTATTGTGGGAAGATGGAAACTTTTGCTAAGACACGAAAGATTTAAGATTGCATTAAAGATTGTTTCATAAACATGTGTAATTCATTTAAAATTACACAGTCCAACTCAAGCACGAGCAGTCAGTTGCAGGGAAGGCTTGCTCAACCAGAGTTCACAATAGAGATATGGTGTGGGTTTTTATTTGGGGAACCAGCAACTCTGGGGTTAATTTCAGCAGATCCTTGAGGGTCAGATGGGCCAGACTCCCCACAGAAGGTCTGTGGTTTATTCAGTGGCCAGACATAGGAAGCTGAGAAAGAAAACATCATGAGAACATCTAGTTCCAGAAATCAAGTTTAGGAAGGTCAAGGACTTGAGGAGAAATGCAAGTTGAGACAATGGCATTGACATCAGAATACAGATGTGGGCCTGAATTTGGGAGGAAAGGAACCAGCCCACAGTTTATTTTAGAGTTGGAGGTTCACTTGGTATGGTGGGGCTAGGGCCCCTCTGATGGTGATGACAATGATGATCACAGTACTGACGACATCTGCCGTTTCTTGGGTCTGTACCGTGTGCCAGGCATTGCTAACTCACCAAATATTTTTAGTACCTAGTCTGTGTCTAGTGCTGAAGAAACAATAAATAGACAAAGTTCTTGTTCTCATGAAGATGGTTTAACTAGAGCAAGACACATAATAAATACACAGGCCAATATATAGGAAATTGGAGAGCGATAAACCCTTTGGGAAAAGGAAGAAGCAGAGTGTACAGAATAGGGCTAGGGAAGGGGGGATAATTTCATGTAGGATACTGAGGAAAGGTCTGGCATTTTGAACAAAGGTGAAATATTAGTGTAGGGACAAGCTCGATGGGTTTGGGGAAGTGTTTTGAGCAGAGGGAGGAGCAGGCATGAAGGCCCTGCAATAGGCAATTATTGGCAAATACAAGGAATTGAGATGGGGTGAAGCAGTAGGAGATGGGGACTAGATCTGCAGAGCCTTGCTGGGGGTCTTTTTAAAGGCTTTGGCTTTTATTTATTTATTGTTTATTTATATTTTTAAAAGATTTATTTATTTATTTAACAGAGAAAGAGAGATCACAGGTAGGCAGAGAAGCAGGCAGAGACAGGAGGAAGCAGGCTCCCCGCTGAGCAGAGAGCCCAATGCAGGGCTTGATCCCAGGACCCCGAGATCATGACCTGAGCCGAAGGCAGAGGCTTAACCCACCGAGCCTCCCAGGCACCCCAAGGTTTCTGCTTTTAATCTAGTGAAATGGGAAGCCACTGGAGGCTGCTCTAAGCAAGCTTTAGCTGTCTTATCCTCCCCACACCTGTATGAGATAAGGTAATAGTATGATCCCCTTTTACTTTAAAGAGAAGCTGAGACACAGAGACCTTCAGTGACTTGCCAAAAGCAGCTTTGAAGTTTTGGAAGGAGGATGTTAACCCAGGCAGTCTGATTTTAGAGCACATCCAGGTTGCATGGGAGGGATTACGAGGAAATTCGGAGAGTGATGAATATGATCATTACCTTGATTACAGTGATGGTTTCATGCCTGTAGATATATGTTAACACTCATCAAGTTGTACACTCCCAATATGTGCTAATTATTGTGAGTCAGTTATACCTCAGCGAAGTTGTAAAGAAAAATGTTTTAAGAATATGAAGGGTTTTAAGACAAAGGAGCCACATTCATATTTTGTGAAGGTTGGATTGGAAATTAGAGAGCCCTCACAAAATGGAGGAATCGAGCTAAGGTAACATAGAGAGGGAGTGGAGAGGAGCTTGACTGTAAAATTGGCAAGACCAAGAGACTCTTTGGAATGAGCGGAGAGAAAAAGAAGGAGCCCGGGATGACTGCCGATTTGGGGGCTTGGGCGGAAGTGAACCGGAGGGGCCTGATCATCAACCAAAATGTAACGCTGGAGGTTCTGAAGAAAGATGATGGCCGTGTGTAGACATGCTGACATCAGGGTGTAGATAGTTTAACTTAGGGAGACTTCTGACTTAGAAATAGAGGTTGGAAGACACCGTGTGAAAGCCATCATGTGAAAGTCACCAGTTGTTGAAACCTTAGGCACAAATGCCGTGATCCAGGGATGGACACAGAGGAGAAGGACACAGAGGAGGATATCAATAGTTAAAATGAGATTACAAAAATACTTGGCATGCATTTTACCCTGCATCTCCTTTTATACTCATGGGAAACACTGTGCGTCAATCACAACACTCAGTCCTTTAGAAATCTCTCTCCATGGTGTTCTTAGAACCTAGTGCATTTGATCAGTGCCAGGAAGGAAGACAGGGACTCTTTTCCATCCCTGGTTTAAGCAGTGAGTGTGAAACTGTGAAGGGGGATGAAGGAGTGTGTCCTGGAAGCCAAGAAAATTTCAAGGAAAAGGAAGTAGTCAGCATAGACTTTAATCCTGTAAGAACTGAAGCATAGTCATTGGATTTAGCCATTAGAAGGGTACTAACCGTGTTGAGAGCTTTTTCAGTGGCCTGAGAGGGCAGAGGCCAGATCTGGGTGGGAGGAAGCATGAAAGTGAGGTCCGTTCCTCCCAGAAGCTCAGCCCTGAAGGGAAGGAGGGATTTTATTGAAATAGTCTATATTATTTTTGTAAATTTCTTCCCCAATCAAAGGGTTGGATTAGTTTTTGTAGATTATCCCATTTGTTTCTTAAATCAAGGAAGGTTCTTGGCATCTCTTTGCTAGCCTTTGGTGGTGCACAGGGCAGATGTCCTTACTTCTGGGCAACGTCTTGCTTGCGGTCTGGGAGGAGACCGAGGAGGAGAGATTGAGGGGGTTTTCCCAAATGCTGGTCCACCAGCCTGCACCTGCCCCAGACCATCCTGAGACCAAAAGATGTGCTCACGGTACAAAGAAAAGTGCAAAAACTAGGGACACCACTGGATTCTGAGATTGTCTTTTCTATTTGGATTAAAATATCTTTACTTAATATTAGTAGTAGATGGTATTTTTTCTTCTAAATGCTGTTATTTAGCAAAATAAATAAGCTGGCAACGCTCAGTAGGTCATCCCATTTTTTTTCCTCAGTGATTTTAATTCCTTCTTTTAAAAAATAGCCATCTTTTAAAAAATGTTTTATCTTTTTTTGGGCTGGAATTAATTTGGACAATGTTAACTCACTAGGGTAATGAAATGTTAGTCTTTGAGAACCACAGACATGTAGCCTAACTAACCACCAAGACGTTCAGAATAAAGGGTATGAGATTACCCACAGAAACTGTACATTAAAAGCTGTCGTAATAGAGAATTGTACAAAGTTACCTGAAAGATTCAGGATGGCTCCCTCGCCAGCCAGACTTGACTTTAATTGATTAAAACTATTAGTATGTCTAATGGAAGAACATTTGATGAGTAATGAAGCTGATTAGCCAAGGGAACATGGAGAAGCCACTGGGGCAAAGCTGGTGGAGCCTGTCAGAACGCTGATTAGGTAACAAGGAACCTTGGCAAAGTGTGTCTCTGGGGACTAAGGTTACACCAGCAGAGACCAGGTGGATGTTTTGGGCCAGAAAGGCCAGGCTTATGAACCAACATTTAGTGCATCCAACTGGCCTTCATCTCTTTCCCCCCTCTTTTTTCTAGCTTTCCAAGTAGGAAGAGAATGCTATAGTGCTGGCGAGTAAAATACCGCTTCTCGAACAGACTGACAATTCCAGTCCCTGTGCGCATCTTTTCTTGATAGAAATTAATAAACTGGCATTCTGGGTTCATCCCTCAGGCTCAGCTGTGGGAGAAGGATTCTTTAATGTGCTGACAAAGTCTGGTTTCTGAGCCTGTGAGTATGAGGATTGATTGAGACTCTTGTGACATTAGCCAGCATGACTCTGAGCTGTGATTTTCCCCAGGTAGGAACACATTCTGGCACTGCCACTGTTTTGATTTTATTTTTTCTCCCAACGTTATTGAGGAAAATTGACAAATACAATTATACATATTTAATGTGTACGGTGTGATGACTTGGTGTATATGTACACACACACACACACACACACACACACACATTATGGAAAGTTGACCAAGATCAAGATAATCAACATACCCGTCGCCTCACATAGTTGACTCCTGTATGTGTGTGCACGTGTGTTGAGACTGCGTTAGATGTAATCTCAGCAATTTCAGGTATACGATACTGTATTAACTACAGTCACCATGCTGTGCACAAGATCCTCAAAAATTTTTCTTCCTACAACTGAAAATTTGTACCCTTTGACCTATGTCTCCATTTCCCTCTCCCTCTATTCCCTGGCGACAAGCACTCTATTCTCTGTTTCTATGAAATTGACTTTTTTCTTTTTTTTTTTACTCCACATATAAGTGATACTATACAGGGTTTGTCTTTCTTTGTCTGACTTATTTTACTTGAATTATGGCCTTCAGGCTCATCCATGTTGTCACCTCTGGCAGAATTTCCTTCTTTATTGTGGCAAAGGACATGTAGGTTATTTCCATGTTTTGGCTACTGTGAATAATGCTGCAATAACATGGGGGTACAGATATCTCTTCAAGATAGTAATTAAGGGAATACTTGTACACTGTTGGGGGGAATCTAAGTTTCCATTATGGAAAACACTCTGGTGTTTCCTTAAAAAATGAAAGATGAAGCTACCATATGATCTGGCAAGTCTACTCCTGGGTGTATATTTGAAGGCAACATTGCCAGTGTTTTGGACTACATTGTGACTTGCCATCATTTTTCTTTTAAAGTTTCCCCCAAAATTACCATGTTGAAGAAGACACCCAATTAACAGAATGCTTATCGACCAGACATTCTGCAGAAAATTGTATTAAAAAATAACATTGGCCATTTTTCCTCAGGCAGTGTTCAGTCAAGATTTTTTGTTTCTTATAGAGAGTAGCTTCAAACTTTTGTAAATTTTTTTATGCACAGAATTTTATTCACGTGATTTTGGATTGTCCTGTGATGATAAATCCCAAGCCAGTTCTCCTTTCTTTGCCTTCACTTCTGCTGTGATGGATTATTTGTCTTGCAGATCTTGAAAGAGGTAGGTAGAGAAGTGTTTAATCATAACAAGATAATTTCCTAGACCCCTCATTCTTATCACAAACAAAATGCTTTAAGTGTTTGTTATGAAAAATTACATGCAGTTTTCCTCATGGTTTGCGAAGTATTTCACTCCTAAGGCTCAAGGCTGTTGACATGACAATGGGCACGTTGCGGGGGCATTAATTTACTTATTTGAGTGTTTAACGTACATTTTGAGAAGTTCGCAGATTTAAAAAAAACTATTTATTTATTTATTTTGAGAGCGGAAGCGAGAGAGCATGAGCAGGGGGAAGGAGCGGAGGAGGAGGGAAAAGTAGGGGGAAAGAATCCCAAGCTTTCTCCATGCTGAGCAGGGAGCCCAACATGGGGCTCCATCTCACAACCCCGAGATCACCAGCTGAGCCAAAAGCAAGAGTGGGACACTAACTCAACTGAGCGACCCAAGCCTCCCCAGAAGTTCACACATTTATAAACATTCTGCTTTGAGTCTTTTGAGTTCTTTCCCTACTTTCTTTCCTTGCTCCTTTGTCATTATGTAAACAGAGCCCTTCAGAGAAGGTGAGAGGTAAGTCATTCTTTGCCCAAATATCCCTTTCCTTGGCATTTGATCAGAATGCCCTCTGTGCTTGACTCTGGCTGTTACATGAGGGGCATGGAGGGGCTTTGCAGAGGAGCAGTGGGATTAAGCCTGGGCCTTGTGGTCGTTGCCTAACTGGGCAATTGTGAACAAAATCTTTCCTGGATGACTACTTGTTTGTTATTGTCGTATGATGTATTTAGAAATGAAAATAAGATGAGATGTTAACTTGTTGAAGTATGCTCTTCACTTAGATAAGGGTCATAATCCTTGTGTTCCCCGCTGGCATAGGAAAGACTGGCCAGTAATTTCTGTCCCCTTTTCTCCCTTTTCTATGACTTTAGACACCTGATTATTAATGTCATCTCTGGTAAGGAAAAAAGTCCTGTTTCCATGGAAATGGCATTAGGAAGGATCTTTGGGAGCTCAACATCTCTTCATGAGATAATGTTTTCTCTTGTATATCTTGAAAATGATAGTACCTTTCACTAGCAATATGCATAAATAGATACTTTGATAAAATGGAAATATCTAAGAACTGTTTTATCAGAGTTTTTATCAGACCTATAATAACAAAGTGGAAAGGTCATATAGGAATGAGTAATAGACTCTCAGGGGAAGTCCTAAAAGCTTTACCACTATGCTTAAGATAAGATTTTTTTGAGGAATTTAAAACAGAGGAAGTGATATACTATCATCATCTTTCATAAATCTGTATGGTCAATAGTAATATAGCCACAATTCTTGAACTTCAGAAGATATTTTTTAAAGGCATAAAATTTTAGAAACCACCTTGTTCTTAGCTGACTTCTTTAAGAGGTAAGGGTGGTTGATGATTTGGCTGATATATGAACCCTTGGCTGCTCCCTGGAAGAACTCATGGAAGAATAAAACTCATTACCATACTATGTGTGAATTATTAAATTAGAATCTGCATTTTTTCTCAGATTTTTTAAATTCTCAGATCTTCTTAGTAATTAACGTGGTAATTCAGTATCATTATATTTTGAGAATGATTTTGGTCTGGTGGAGTTGTTTTTGATAGCTGGAGAATTATCTTACTTGATTCTATTTCTCAGAATGGTATCCATGAGAAAAGTATTTTGAGACTAGACTCAGACTGGAAGGGGAAAGTATAGAAGAGGAGAGACCAGTTGGGAGGTTTTTGTAGTCATCTAGTTGAGGATGGCATGGATTGGTGTGGGGGCAGAGGAGGTGTAGGGAATGGAGAGCTTCAAGACATATTGTAGAAAGAGAATTGCCCAAGTTTAATGATAATTGGTTGTAGAGGTTGAGGGTTATGGAGTCCTCAAGGAGGACTCCCAGCAACTGAGTAGATGAAAGGATCATTAGCTGAGACGGGGAAGGACCAAAAGTTGTTTGGAGCATGGTAGGTATGAGGGATCTTCATTTTTTTTTTTTTTTTTTTTAAATTTTCTTTTATAGATTTTATTTTATTTATTTCACAGAGGGAGAGAGATCACAAGGAGGCAGAGAGGCAGGCAGAGAGAGAGAGGGGGAAGCAGGCTCCCCGCTGAGCAGGGAGCCCGATGCGGGCCTTGATCCCAGGACCCTGAGATCATGACCTGAGCCGAAAGCAGAGGCATTAACCCACTGAGCCACCCAGGCGCCCAGTATGAGGGATCTTCAAAGTGGAACACAGAGCACACAGTGGAAACTATGAGTTGGGGCTTAAAATTCTGTGGGACCACTGATGCGGCATGTTACAACAGCTGACATTCAGTGAGGATTTGAGCATTTAATAACTGATTTTAGTCACTGTGTGACAGTTATAAAAATAAGAGATGATATACTTGATAATACCCCCCCCAAACAAAAACAAAAACAAAAACAAAAAAGGACAAAGAAACACATCAGGTCAGGGCCAATAAAAAATCTGTCAGTAGACTTAAGGAGAATAAGAAAGTCAGGCTAAGAGAAATTTAAAACTTTCCATTTTGTTCTCTTTTGGTTTAATTTACATGAAAATTCATGCTTGAATGGGAAATAGAGGCTGTTCTCAGGAGTTAAGAAACAAAAGCATGGGAAGGGAAAGTAAACAGATTGCTTTACCACCACTTTGTTTTGCTAAGGTTAATTAAATCTATTTCTGCTTTATAATGAGGACAATGTAACAAAAGTTTTTTTTTTTAAATGACACAACCAATTTTAAGTTATTTGAAATAGAAATACGTCTGTTAGTCTCTTTTTCTAGCTGAGAGGAAGTTTCCCAACAAGGCTCAGGACTTGAATGGTGTCCTGTGATGTCACCAGGTCACTTCAGGGACATGTGATATGATAGGAAAAACCAAAGGGAGGATGTTATAGACCTAAAAATTTAATGAATCAGGGAAAGATTGATTGGACTAGGGAAAATTTGGTTATTTTGATCATTCGCTGAGGTGGTCCTGCTTGTATCTCTGCTCAGAAGAATATATTTCAAATATGTTGAGCTGTAGACTTCTTACACAGCAAAAAAACCAAGAGCAACAATTCCACTGATTTATCATTTCTCCTCTAGGTTGAGTACTTTTTGACCAGCTCTTTTTTTTTTTTTTTAAAGATTTTTTATTTATTTATTTGACAGAGAGAGAGATCACAAGTAGGCAGAGAGGCAGGCAGAGAAAGAGGAGGAAGCAGGCTCCCCGCCGAGCAGAGAGCCCGATATGGGCCTCGATCCCAGGACCCTGAGATCATGACCTGAGCCGAAGGCAGAGGCTTTAACCCACTGAGCCACCCAGGCGCCCTTGACCAGCTCTTTTACTGGCTGTGGTGCACGCAAACACACACACATTTGATGCAGCAAAAATGGAGGGAGGAAGTGTAGGGAGTAGGCACTGAAGGGAAACCACAGGCTCTGGGTGGGAGTGGGATTAAAGAACAGAGAGGCCATGAAAGTTGTAGCCAGATGCCTATGATGAGGTTTTTCAGGAGTCCTTTCCATACCTTTTCACCTCCCACCCCCTTCTTACCTTGGTAATTACTAATACTTTTTTCCATCTGACTTTCCTCTTTCATCACTGGTTGCTCCTTTTAGTCTCTTTTGCTAGAACAATCTTGCTTTCCAACTTATTGTTCAGAGCCCCGGGTGTGATATCAGTACTTCTGTTTCTCTCTGTCTCCAGTGGCTCCCCACTGGGACCTCAGCTGGCCCAGTGATTTGACCATTATATGCTGAGGACAATGGGATGTTCATCTCCAGTCCTTACCTCTCTCCTAAACTGCAGACTACCTACTGGGCATCTTTGTTTAGATGTTTTATAGGTATCTTAGACTTAATTTGTACAAAACCAAATGCTTGATTTCCATGTCTCCACCCTTGGTCTTCCCTCGGTGTCGACATCTCAGTAAATGTACCCTTTGTCCTGAAACCTTCAGTCATCCTTGGCTTCTTTGTTTGTTGGTTTGTTTAGTCACAGTCCACCTTCAGTCCATTAACAGACATCTCTGCTTTCAAGATATACCTTGAATCTTAACTCTTCTTGCTACCAGTACTGTAACCATTCTATTCCAAGGACCATTGCATGGACTATTGCAGTAACCTCCTAAATGGTTTGTTTGACTATCCCATCCCTTTCCACAACATTTAGATTTATTGTCTACACACCAGCAAATGTGGTCCTTTGAAACATAATTCTGTACATAGCCCTCCCTGGCTCAAAAACCTCTAATGGTTTCTTTTCATACTTAGAAAATCCATAGTCCTCCTTATGACCTAGAAATCTCTGCATGTTCCAGCCCCAGATGCTAGGCCAGTGCCCTCCTGTCACCTTGCCTCACTCGTTCAGGTCTGGCCTTACCAACTTACTTGAACAAGAACGGGCTTTGCACCTGATGTTCTGTCTACCTGGAGCTCTGCTGACTCTCACTGCATCTCAGGTTATGCTCACATGTCACCTTCTCTGAGAGGACTTTGCTAACACCTCACCTACAACAATATTTCTTACTCCACTCTCACCTTTGTTTGCCACTGCTGCTCTTAAGATTTAAAGCTACATTAAAAGTGTGTGTTTCTGTTGTCAGACTCCCTACCCAGTGGTAAGCTCTCTGAATCTGGAGCTTGGACAGGCTTTCCTGTTTTGTGTCTCATATTCAGAAGACTGCCCGCAGAGGAGGCCCAAGTATTAGCTCTATAAATATTAGTTGACTTAGCAAAATCAGTAGCCAGGGAGATCAGATTTGATGTGTGTGACTTCTTATTTTGGCAGCCCTGGGAAAGACAGAGGGTGTGCCCAGTGCTTGCAAGTGGCTAGCATGGTGCCTGGAGCAGAGTTTGCCCATGTATATATGTGTTGTGTAAGTGAATAAACGATTAAATGAATAGATGAAGTCACATCAGTAAGTTAGTTGCTAGCACATCTTCTTCTGATCTTTTGACCCATGCATTATGGCAGGGTTAGTATAGCAAAGGACTCCAACCTTATCTAAGGGGTCCATGAAGACCTCTCTAAGGAGAGTACATAACAGTAATCTTACCTATCACGTACCAAGTACTTACTATGAGCCATGTTCTATGCTTAGTATTTTATGTGCACTAACCTGTTTAATCCTCACAACAAGCCTATGGGGTTGATAGTATGATCAGTCCCATCGTACAGATGGGGAAAATAAAGCACAGAGAAGTAGATTAATTTATCTCAAGATCTATAGCTAGTGACTGACAGAGGCAGACCCAGGCAGTCTAGTTCAAGAGCTTGTGCTCTTAACCACAGTGTTATAGGTCTAAGCTGATGACACAGTAGTGGAGTATCTGGCTAGAAGGAGGGTTGCTCTTAAGTAGGAGTTAGTATTCTGGGCAAATTGAAGCATATATGCCGAGTGCCAGATCATAACCAGTTCCACTGAGGACATGACAGAGACATGCAAGAGGGTAAGGGATAAACTTTGTTATTAAGCAAGGACCAGACTGGGGAGGCCAATAGGCTGTAGAAGGAGTTTAGACTTACCTTTGGCAAAAGGAAACATTAAGTAATTTTAAGCAGAAGTGTTAGTTGCACAGATTTACAGTTTTAAACAGTTACGCTGGTGGCCCTGTAGAGGATGGGATGGAAGGTAGGCAGGTGGGAGGCATGGAGACCAGTTAGAAAGGTTTCTCAACAGTTCTAGAAAGGGTCATGAATACTTGTTCTAGAAGAGGCCGTGGAGAGGTAGTAGAGACATGAGGTTGAACCAATAGGACTCAGTGACAGGGTGAGAAAGAGGGAGGTAGATGGTATCATTTGGAGAGACCAATTAATCAATGACTTCATTTCTAGGGTTTCATGCTACAGATGGACGAGTTACTGGTACATGTACACAGGCCTTATCTGTAAGGATATTTCATTGTAGGACTGTTTGTAGTTGAACTAGACACAGGAATACTGCAGGGCCTCGCATGACTCTAGGGCCTGCCATTCACTGGGGAAGCAATAAGGAGGGCTCCCTGAATTAGTGCAACTGGCAAATTAATTACTGAGTTCTAGTATGTCCGAACAATGAAATAGGATGCAGCGGTTAGAAAGTAAGGATGCAAGTCTTCACATACTGATAAATAATGATTTGCAAGATAATATTGTTAAGTAAAACAAAGGTTCAGAACAGTGACTAGTATGCTATGATTTATATTATAAAAACCTGTTCAGGGCGCCTGGGTGGCTCAGTGGGTTAAGGCCTCTGCCTTCGGCTCGGGTCATGATCCCAGGGTCCTGGGATCGAGGCCCGCATCGGGCTCTCTGCTCCGCGGGGAGCCTGCCTCCTCCTCTCTCTCTGCCTGCCTCTCTGCCTGCTTGTGATCTCTCTCTCTGTTGAATAAATAAATAAAATCTTAAAAAAAAAAAAAAAAACTGTTCATACACACACAAGTATATACCAATAAATGTGTAACACAGCTCTAGAAAGATACATAAAATCTTTTAATGTAAAGATTTTATAAAATTCTAAAAGGATTGGAGGACTGAAGTGTAATGGTAGTAAGAAAATTTACTTTTTTTCTGTAGGTATTAACTATTAAAATAATGAAATTAAAAAATAAATTATGGGAGACATGATAATGCAGTGACAGTTAAATGGGAATAAGGCAGACATTATACTAGTTTATAACTACTTTTCTACTTAAAAGCCTCTGACACCAGAAAAATTTAAACCATAATTATGAATTTCAAGGCAAAGTTAAATATGAATGTAATAAATATGGGATTTGAGAGTGTGGAGGGAAGGGCAGCATATGAAATTCTTAAGTCTAAGATAAACAAATTATAACAAAAATTATAAATATAAAATGTAACAGCATGTGAGTATAATTAATTGACCTTAAGGATTCATGGGCACATGCAGGATTAAGATTTGAAAGAAAAGAGCTGGATTTAGAAATACCACCACAGCAACTTGAAGTATCTAATAATTATACCAGAAATTCCACTTTGCAAATGACAGTGAGGACTCAAGTTTCTTCTAAGTGTGAAAATTTCTAAGATTGATGAATCTTAGGTTATACTTTCAGTTCTAAGATATATTAGTTCCTTGGAAAGTGTGAGAAGCTCAGTGTCCTACGGTCGATGTGCAACTGCTTGTGGAGCTTTGAGGAATTTGCCCTGTTCACTGAGACATGGGAGAACCTTCTGCAACATGAACGTGCATTGTAAGCCAGAAGAATGACATGAGCACACCCAGAACCTGAGATCAAGTTTGCCATTCTGAACTTCTTTATATTCTTATTCTGTAAGTAATCGTGGTCTTTTGGCATGGGGCAGATTTCCCCAGCCCTCCTTATCTGTGCATCCACAAAAATGCTTGAATACCAGGTTGGTGACTTTTTTCAGAACTTGTCTGGGTTCTAGGTGAGCTTAGAATTGGAAAATTTTATGGTGGTTGTACTAAAATTCACTATTGGCATTATATGGATATTGGAAAACCTTAAAATTAGTCTTAAGTAAAAGGAATGCCAAATTAAAGGCAAATTCTAGTATTAGAAAATACTTTTTCTCCTCAAACTCAAGCAATTGAAAGTATAATCCATATATACATTTAAATCTAAAATAAAAATAAATATATTATACTGTCTGATAATCATTTCTCGCTAATCATCTTTCCAGAGATAAAAGTCCTAATGTTCTTATGTCCTTGTCAGAGTGATCAGTGTAATTGTCTCTGAAGACAATGGTGATTTATGCCATTTTAAATGCAGAGAGAAGCAGGAATGAAGCTTAGGATCCTAGTGTTCTGAAGAGTCCAAGTAGAAAGTTCTAAGTTTCTCTCTTTGGCTTCTCACTATGAGATTCTTCCCTCTTGAGATCTCTTGGTTGGTCTTTCTCTTGTTACCTGTTGTCATAATCAGTGAGAACTGTGATGCTGGGTGGCATGAGGTAAGATGTGGTGGGACACTTAGTGTGCCCCAGTGGAGAAAATGGGGGTCCAAGTTCTGCCTATTTCCTGTGAAGGCTATACAAATAGACACTTGGATGTCTAAGTAACCCCCAAATATAAAATGCAACAATTTCTAAGGGTACAGGATGTCTAAGTTATCCCCAAATTTAAACTCCAGTACTTTCTTTTAGGTCTCAGTCCTCAACCTATCTGTGGAGTTTGCTCTTTCTGGAAACCCAAGCCATGTGGGAGAAAGTGCTTGACTTTGGGGACTGCATAGACAACTCTGTTCAAGTGATACTTGTATCTTATTGGGTATGTAAACTTGGGCATATTACAGTACTAACACGAATCTCAGTTTCTGTGTGTGTATGATGGGTTCAATAATGCTGTCCATATCAGAGCAGGTCTGAAGGTTGCGTGAACTGGTGTATATATTATATGTATGTAATATATGTTATATGTATCAGTATATGTAAGTACTACCACGTACTAGGCATTTAGTAAATGTTCATGCTCTCTCTTGGCCACCTGCTTTTCCCTGCTAGGGCAGTGTGTTTTTCGGATGTGGTCTGTGGATAGCCTGCCTCAGAACTTCCTGAGGAAGTTTATTGGAAATGTAAATTTGTGGCCACCCCCACCCCCACTGCCACCGCCACTGGACCAGAATTCCACCTAAGAACTGGGAATTTTTGGTTAACAGGTTCCCTTGGTGATTCTGAGAGAATTTGTGGACCTTGGTGCAAAGGGGTGATGTCCTTCCAACCAGTCTCAGACGAACCCTGTCGAGGCCTGCTTTGCCTAGCCTTTCTATAATACCATTCCGTTCGGGGCCGGCGGAGGAGCAGGCTCCACTGGGAAACCCTGGTGAACTCAGAAAGTGATGGGTTTGTGTTCAGTGTTCAGGGGCGCATGGAGACATATCACTCTTAAACTCTGTGATCTATTGGCCAAATGCAGCAGGGCTCGCCGAGAAAATCACCGGTTTTCAGAGAGAATCCTGAAAGAGTTGAGATAATTGTAAGGTGTTCTTGGCTGAGGAGGCCATTGTGAGATGCCTGCTGAGGAGAAAGTCCCTCACGGGAAGAGCCCCACATCACCCAGTGCAGCTGTAAGTCCATCAAGGGCTCTGACCGCAAACATCTTTCCTCACAGACAGCATTTGACTGCCAAGAGTCCTCCTTGGGCTGCGAACAACAGTTAGGTGCCTTTTAGGGCACATTTGGTGTGGATTTCAGGTTTTATGGTCTGTTTAAATTTCAGTGGCATCTAGTAAAGGTAGTAAATGGATGCAGAAAATGTAGTTGTTTCAGACATTAAAATATTATGTGCCAAGACCAAGAACCTTCTGCTGACCAAAATACTGACAAAATAAAAGGCTCTGTTCCTTGTGTATTTCATATGCAAGAAATCCATCCTGTAGAAAAATCTGGTCCTTTTTCATCATGGTCGTATTTGTTACTAGTCCTTCCGACAGGAGCACTTTTCTGCCAGATGGCCTTTAATCTTACACAGCGTAGTCCAGCTCTGGGCTCCTCGGGTCGCTTGCACCTCCACTAGGAGCTGCTTTTCTCCTTCATCGCTTAGGGCTGGGGGACCTACTACCAGAGTCCTCAAGACCACTGTTCGCACTTTGGGGAATGACGAGCCTCCTGGTACTGGGGCTTTTCCCATGTTTTCCACTGTCCTCCCTGGACCTCTGGGGTTTCCAGAGGGCCTCCCCTCCTTGCCCGCAGGGGTACGGCTGCCCTCAGCAAGTCTCCTGTTCCCTGAGGCTGTCCTCTGACTGGAGCCGTGTTGCTTGGAACCTTGTGTGTTTTATAGAGAAAGCTCTTGAGTCTCTCCGACCGATCCTGAGTCAGAGAGAAGTCTTTGGCATTGCCCTCACATTTTTAGGTGCAGAGCCTCTTCCTCACTGGCCTTGCTTCCTTTCTCAGCCTCTCCTGCCAACATTCAGGCCTCCTGGCAGGGTGTGCCTCTCTTCTCCAAGGACCGCCCTTTGGGTTCGAATCCCCACTCTATCCTTTAGCCACTTGCCATTTTCGACAAGTTATGCAACCTCCCTGGGCTGCGTCATACTCACCCATAAAGCTGCTCTAACAATATGAATACTACTCCCTAGTGCTTTGTTGTTGTTGTTTTAAACCGCTTATGTTGTCTGCTAGAAGGTAGATGCTCAACGGCTCGTCGCTGTCGTCCTTATGAGGCTCAGAGCCATCGGCCACCCTGGTTGGTTCTCACTTGAACTCACTTGAGGTGCTGCGAGTGGGCGGCTCCACTGGGCTGAGTCATGGCTCGCCGGGCTCGGTGGGGCCGTGCTCAGAGCCCGTTCTCCGAAGGCAGCCTCTGAGGGGCGCTTCTCTCCTGGTGGCAGGGAGCTGAGCTCGTGATTTCTTGGTACACTGGTGGGTTATAGAATTCACGACAATGGTGGTAAGGGGGTAGGTTAAAGCAGGGTGATGAGTTTGATGAGTATGTATGGAGATAGGTTTCAGCCAGGAACGACCATTGGGTAGGGGGGTTTATGTGAGGAGGCTTCCCGGGGTGTGAAGGGAAGTGTGAACCCCGTTCATCACATCGCCTTGTTGGACTTCCGTCTTCTCCTCCTGCACGCCCCAGCCCCACCCCACGTAGCCTTTCTCTTCTCCCTAATCTTCATGGAGATTTAACACTTCCAAATATCTATGTAGAATACTCAAAAATAAGACGATAAAGAGTATTTCTGCACGACTGTGTACACACAGCGTGACTGTGGCTGAGTGGTACCCACACCTGGTAATAAATGAGCCAACAGACACACCATCAGGCCTTGCAGAGGCTCCGTGCATCTCATAAAATGTGGATGTCACCTAAAACGTGCTTGTCTACTCTTTGACTTTATTTCATTTTTCATTTTCCTGGGAACCGTTCCCTGTAGCCAAAATGCCAAGTACTCATTTTAAATAGAGTTCTGGTTTCTTCTAAGTTACAGAAAGAAAAAGAAAAAGAAAAAAAAAATATATATAGTCTTTCTTTTCTTTCTCCTTCTTGAGAGCCAAAAAAGCATGTCTGAGCCATTTCTGCTCCTGATTAAATAATAGGGCCTCCCACCTCCCATGGGCTCTAAACCACCAAATTGAAGAGTGCAACACTGTTGGAGATTTTCTGTATACAGGGCACAATTTCTTCATGTAGTTCCAATCACATCTGTAAATACTTTGTCCCCCACTCTTTGCTGGTCACTTCATGTCCCAAAACAAGTCCCTGCCCCAAGTATTCTGTCATCTAGTAAAAAAGGTTAGAAAAAGTGAACTGACCTTATAGCATCAGGGGAATAATAGCATGAGTGCCACAAGAAGAGATACGAGCTAGTCTGGAAGGAGAGAGGCAAGTTAGCAGTGAGCAAAGGATGTTGCTGTAACATCTGGCAAGAGGCAGGCAGAAGTGGAATAAAAACAGTGCTGGAAAGTTTTTGCTTAAGTTGGGAGATAGAGCTGGGTGGTTTCTTTTCGTTGTTGATTGTTGTTTGTGTCTGTTTGTTTGTTTGTTTTTCAGAGGGAGAGACAAAGGAATGGGTCAGTGATGGGGCTGAGGCATGTTTAAAGCCGAGGAGGGAAAGGTTAAGGAGGTATCCACTCGACCTTTGGGACTCTGCAGTCTTTTGGGGGGGGTAGGAGGTGGGGGGGGGAGTAGTGGGTGGAGATGAAGTTTGGGATTCCAGGAGAGAACCTTTCTTGATCAGTGATGAAATGTTCACTCTCAGGACCCCCTTCAGTTTTTCAACACATGCTGCATCTAGATTCAAGAGTCTTCATTATCATTTGCTCTTAAAGATCATTAAGAGAACAGTGGTTTCATTTTTAACTACCTCCCTGCTGAGTTTTCCTCCAGTGGCGTCCTGTGCGTGAGGTTTGAGGTAACCTATTCTGGATCCAGCTGTCGTGGGGTTACTGGTGGAAAGCAGGAGTGAGTGGCAGGTTGTTAGAGCACATTCGGTTGCACATGCAGTTGGGGACACCTGTGGGGCTTGATCATGAGCTTGCAGAGTGCACAAGCTTTTCTTAGGAAATCTTACAGTAACTGAAAGTCCTTTCTTGCAGTTTTTATTCTGATGGTGAACATTTTCGGGAATGTTCAGATTGTCTGAAGATGTTACAAATTTCTAATAAGACAGTTCCACGATTCCCAGGAAACTATCACATTGAATGTTCTGCCATGGTTCTACTGAAGTTCTGTTAATAAGAAAAATGTGGCCGAGACCAGAGTAATAATGGGTTTTTTACTTAACACTTTAGTGATTCCCATTGTCTGTGACCCCCTTAGTAGGCCACTCAAGACCTCATCATCTTGCCCTCAGCCATCCCAGATTCACGCTCTATTTCTTGCCTTCATGCTTTCTGCATGGGAGCCGCAATGAGTGACTCCTTGTACGGGTCCAAGACCTTCAGTGTCACAGCCCTGGGCCTTGGCTATGCTTTCCCCTCTTCACAGCAGACTTTGAACCGAACTCTTCATCTGGTGAGACTCTTCTGAGGCTGAGCTCAAATGCCACCTCCTCACTGAAGCCTTCCTAATTTCCTTTCTTGGCGGAATTCACTCTTCTGTACTCCTTGAAGACTAGCCTACCCACTAACGCAACAAGTGGGGGGTTGTATCATAGTCGTGTGGTTAGTCTTCAGGGAGTACAGAGTATTTCTGGGTAGCACATGTTTTTCCTAGTTGCTCTGCATACTCCTCTCTGTCTGCACAAAACGGGACACTTGCATGTGCCCACACTTGCTTATTCTGTTGGGCATACATCCCAGTGCCACCCTAAGTGAAGCTGGGGCTTTAATGCTGACCCAGTGGGGCACTATATAATATCCACATGTTTTGCACTTTCAGAATGGGAAGCAAGAGGGCAGTGGGCCTCCTAACCTTCCACCCTTTTCCACCATCAGACCAACACACTGTTTTGGCCTCGGTTTCTCAATCTAGGCTTGGCAAAAGCTGTTTAATAATGCAAATGCCTGGGCCTCAGAGTTTCTAATTTGGTAGGTCTGTGGATGGCTCCTAATTAAGAACATGTTTCCAAAAGTTGGCTGGAGACTCTGTGCACAGCTGGACCGAGGAGCATTGATCCCACAGTGACTTTTATCCCTGGCTGCACATTAGGTTCCCACAGGGTGGCTTTCCAAATATCAAGGGCCAGATCCTACCCACATCATTTAAATCAGGATCTTTAAAACCAAACCACTGATTTAAGATTTTCTCTTCCTGCTTTCTACCAGGAAACAAGACGTGGAAGAGAGCAGGGCAGTAAACAGACAGGGGTGATTTTATCATGGGAAACCACAGAGAAGGCTTATTTTTAGTAGTTTTTATCGTGGTTATTTTTTGTTTTCTGTAGGAAGGAGAAATAGAGGATAACAATATGAAGAAGCTAAGGTGGCAGAATTAGTATTCGCGAAGGCATGGAAATGAACGATATACTTCCGCTGATGGAAGGACTAAGTATGTGGATTGAGAAGGTAGACCCTTGCGTGAATGGATGCAGGGATGCACTGG
Organism: Ailurus styani; assembly: GCA_002007465.1. Lineage (NCBI taxonomy): Eukaryota > Metazoa > Chordata > Mammalia > Carnivora > Ailuridae > Ailurus > Ailurus styani. The sequence goes on from LNAC01000057.1 coordinate 4,489,151, forward strand.
GTAGGGAGACTTAAAGTCTGGGTTGAGGGTGTGGATTTAATGTTGGAAAGAACACAGAGTTACTTTGTTTTTAAGCAGGGGACTAATTCTATAGATAGCATTTCATTTCAATAAGATACCTTATTGCTATGGTTAGGATGTCTCTTAGTTAGCTCATGCTACATTAAAAAAATACTGTAGACTGGGTGGCATAGCCAACAGGAATTTATTTCTCATTGCTCTGGAGGTTGGGAGGTCCAAGGTCAAGGTGCTCCTTGATTTTTCTTGATAAGGGTGCTCTTCGTGGCTTGCAAATGGCCTTCTCTAGTGTCACTGTGTCCTCACACGGTTGGGGTGGGGAGGGAGAGAAGACTCTGGTCTCTTCCTCTTTTTATGAAGACACTGATCCCATCATGGGACCTAATCTAAAACTCCCAAAAGTCCCACCTTCAAAAACCATAATGTTGGGCGCCTGGGTGGCTCAGTGGGTTAAAGCCGCTGCCTTCAGCTCAGGTCATGATCTCAGGGTCCTGGGATCGAGGCCCACATCGGGCTCCCTGCTCAGCGGGGAGCCTGCTTCCCCCTCTCTCTCTGCCTGCCTCTCTGCCTCCTTGTGATCTCTCTCCCTCTGTGAAATAAATAAATAAAATCTTAAAAAAAAAAAAAAACCATAATGTTGGGAGTTAGAACTTTAGTGTAGGAATTTGGAAAGGGACACAAACTTTTGGTCCACAACAGGATGAACTGAAATGAATGGTAATATGGAAGAATTTTGTCCAGGACCAACTTGTGTGGTAGTTGTGAGATGCTGACTACTTCCTATTTTGCATGTCCAAAGATGAACCAATTGCTAACATGGAATTTGGCCAACTCATGCCAGCTTCCTCTTTACATCCCTGCTTTTCTTATCTTTTTCCACTTTCTCATCTCCATTTCTATGCTAAGAATTTTGTTACCCTCTCTCTAGGGTAAATGTCTAAATATCAGTGCAAGGGAATAGAGGAAAAATTAAGAAGCAGTTTGGGCGCCTGGGTGGCTCAGTGGGTTAAAGCCGCTGCCTTCGGCTCAGGTCATGATCCCAGAGTCCTGGGATCGAGGCCCACATCGGGCTTTCTGCTCAGCAGGGAGCCTGCTTCCTCCTCTCTCCTCTCTCTCTCTGCCTACTTGTAATCTCTCTCTCTCTGTGTCAAATGAATAAATAAAAAAATCTTTAAAAAAAATTTAAAAAAAATTAAGAAGCAGTTATGAGCTCTGCCTTTTTTAAGATTTTCAATACAGACTGTCCTAAGGCATAACAATGTCAAAATTGCCTTAGGACAATCAGTTGTCAATACACACTGTCCTAAGGCACAAACAATACAGTTTAAAATATACATTTAAAGGCAAATATGTGTTGGATGTTTTTAACTCTTAGTACCCTTGAAGAAACCCTAAATTCTAAGGAAAATAATACTAGTATTTTAGATCTATAATAGGCATCAATTTTTCCCCACGAATGCTTTAGATATTTCTGTTAAGGAGAATTATCTTAAAACTGGAAGAGAGGAATACATATTGATAATATGAAAAACCCAAGATCAGAAAGAACATATTTCAAAATAATCCACTTTTTTGAAGAGAGAAACTTTCCACATTCAAATAAATTACATCACAGATAGTGAGAGAGCTTGCAAATTTGATCATAGGACCAATAATGTCTGAGAAATATTGAAGATGGTAGAGTTTCTGGAAGATTGGTGATAGGAAAATATTCTCATTCTCAAAATTAGGCAGGTGAATTTATAACTTAATAGGATTAATAGCATCCTCTACAAAATTTCCTTAAGAGTCCTTACACAGATGTTTTAGGTAGACTTAGAAAGGAAAATCACAATGAGCTAGCATGAGTTCCCTAAAGAAATATATGTGATTAGCCTCATTTCATTTATTGGATAAGATTACAATAGTGATAGATTTGGGAGATTCCAAAGATTGATTGTATCTAGACTTTAGCAATGCATCTGATAGTTAGTTCTTCATGATTTCCCTATGATCAAGATGGAAACCATACCCGTGAATATTATTAATTAATTCCAAGATGGAAGCAGGTTTCTATTTGAGTAGGAGCTCTGCACTTGGTCATGTCCTGGTTGCTACTTTCATTAATGACTTAGGTGAATCATACAGGGATGCTTATCAACTTATGACCTTGTACTTATTTTCCTCTGGGAACTAGTGCTAATATCATGATGATGGAAATCAAATTTAGTTATCTATAAACTGGAACAATTGACTAATAGTAATCCATAAAATGTAACAAAAGATTATGTATTTAGAAAAGATGACAATTAGATTAGCTGGTAAGTATTAATGCTCATCACCACTGGTGATCTAGGGTATTTTGCTGTAGTCTGTGTTACTTGGAAATTCCAAACTGAAGCTGTCTGGCCATTTGTTAGAATTCTTGGCAGAACTAGTTTCTGAGTTGTGAGGAAAGTTGGATTAGATTACTTTGCTCACCCTGAAAGTCATTATTCTTTGGAATTACTATGAAAAACTGTTTCATGAGACACATTGTCATCTCACTTATCTATTATAGAGCTAAATCACCCATCTAATCCATCAAACTTGATTTCAAATAGTTTGTTGCTGTTTGACTAAAATAAAATCTATCCTCCAAGGATAAGGACTGTCACCATTCAGAATATTCAAAAGAACAGCTGCAGGTTCAGAAGGCATTTCCAAAAAAGAGGAATCTCTAAAGTTTTGAATAAGATACTAGAATCTCTGTAAAATACCATTTGCTCTTGAGAGAAATTTTGTGCATGTTTTTTAGGGTGGCGACTTTGAGTAGACAGTAGTGACTTGATTGTGTAAAGAGTCACCTGTCACTTTTCTGCTTCTAATTTTACAAGGCTTAACAATATTTTTTTATCGAAGAGAGAAGACATAAAATACAACAACCTATTTATAAAATTTAAATTATAAGGAATAATAACCAACAAATACTTGAATATTTATTATCCATTTTAATAATGAAGCATAGTACCATGACCTCTGAAGTCCATGTAGATACCTTCATTAATCCATTCCTTAGTGTCCTCTCATTGGCCTGAAATTTTTACTTATTCTCTTGTTTTTCATTAATTTTTTTCAATACATAAGAGACTCTTAACTGTTGGGAAAAAACTGAGGGTTGCTGGAGGGGAAGTGGGTGGGGGGATGAGGTGATGGGCATTAAAGAGAGCATGTGATGTAATGAGCACTGGCCGTTGTATGCGACTGATGAATCACTAAATTCTACCTCTGAAACTAATATTGAAATATATGTTAATTAAATTGCATTTCAATAAAAAATTAAAAAAAAGAAAACAAACAATCCAACTAGAAAACAGAGAAAGGATATGAACCTATATTTCACTGAACAGGACATACAGTTGACAAATGAGGAAATGGAGTGTTGATACACTTAGTAACTTGGATGGATCTCAGGGGAATTCTGTTAAGTGAATAAAGCCAATAACCAAGAGATTATATACTGTATGGTTCCATTTTTATATTGTTCTTGAAAAATGAAGTTTTAGAAATGGAGAACAGATTAGAGGTTGCCAGGGATTACGGATTGGGGTGGGATGAAGAGAAGTGAATGTGTTTATAAACAACATGAGGGATCTTAATGGTGATTGAGTTGTTCTGTATCTTGACTTGCTAAGTGCATGGACCTATGTGTGTTATAAAATTGTATAGAACTAAATATACATACACACTCGTTCATGCATGCAGGTAAAAAACACAGCAAAATAAACAAGTCAAAACATACTGTAGCTCTGTTTGCATTTTAAAATTTTATGTAAATGAAATACAACTATAATATATTGTAATTGGCATTTTTCTTTTCTATAGTTTTTTTTTATTATGTTATGTTAGTCACCATACAGTACATCGTTAGTTTTTGATGTAGTGTTCCATGATTCATTGTTTACATATAACACCCAGTGCTCCATGCAATATGTGCCATTCTTAGTATCCATTACTGGGCTCATCCATCCCCTCACCCACCTTCCCTCTAAAATCCTCAGTTTGATTCACAGAGTCCATAGTCTCTCATGGTTCATCTCCACCTCTGATTTCCCCTATTCGTTTTTCCCTTCCTTCACCTAATGTCCTCCATGCTATTCCTTATGTTCTACAAATAAGTGAAATAAGTTTTCTGACTTATTTCACTCAGCATAATCTCCTCCAGTTCCATCCATGTTGATGCAAATGTTGGGTATTCATCCTTTCTGATGGCTGAGGAATATTCCATTGTGTATATGGACTCCATATTCTTTACCCATATGTCTGTTGAAGGGCATCTCGGCTCCTTCCACAGTTTGGCTATTGTGGACATTGCTGCTATGAACATTGGGGTGCATATGGCCCTTCTTTTCACTACATCTATATCTTTGGGGTAAATACCCAGTAGTGCAATTGCTGAGTCATATGGTAGCTCTATTTTTAACTATTTGAGCAACCTCCATACTATTTTCCAAAGTGGCTGTAACAACTTGCATTCCCACTAACAGTGTAGGAGGGTTCCCCTTTCTCCACATCCTCTCCAATACTTGTTGTTTTTTCTCTTGTCAATTTTTGCCATTCTGACTAATATAAGGTGGTATCTCAAGGTGGTTTTGATTTGAATTTCCCTGATGGCTAATGATGTTGAACATTTTTTCATGTGTCTGTTAGCCATTTATATGTCTTCTTGGAGAAGTATCTGTTCATGTCTCCTGTCCATTTTTTGACTTGATGATTTGTTTTTTGGGTGTTGAGTTTGAGAAGTTCTTTATAGATCTTGGATACCAACCCTTTTTCTATAGTGTCATTTGCAAATATCTTCTTCCATTCTGTGGGTTATCTCTTTGTTTTGTTGACTGTTTCCTTTGTTGTGCAGAAACTTTTTATCTTGATGAAGTCTCAAAAGTTCATTTTCAGTTTTGCTTCCCTTGCCTTTAGAGACTTTTTAAAGATTTTATTTATTTATTTGACAGAGAGGGAAACAGTAAGGAGGGGGAACACAAGCAGAGGGAGTGGGAGAAGAGAAGCTGGCCTCCTGCTGAGCAGGGACCCCAGTGCAGGTTCAATCCCAGGACCCTGGGATTATGACCTGAGCCGAAGCTAAAGCTTAAAGACTTAGCCACCCAGGTGCCCCTGGAGATGTGTTTTGAAAGAAGTTGCTGTGGCTGATGTCAAAAAGGTTGCTGCCTATGTTCTCTAGAATTTTGATGGATTCCTGTGTCACATTAAGGTCTTTCATCCATTTTGAGTTTATCTTTGTGTATGGTGTAAGGGAATGGTCAAGTTTCATTCTTCTGTATTTAGCTGTCCAATTTTCCCAGCACCATTCATTGAAGAGAGTGTCTTTTTTCCACTGGATATTTTTTCCTGCTTTGTCGAAGATTAGTTGACCATAGAGTTGGGGGTCCCTATCTGGTCTCTCTGTTCTCTTCCATTCATCTATGTGTCTGTTCTTATGCCAGAATCATGCTGTCTTGGTGATCATAGCTTTGTAATATAGCTTGAAATCAAGCCCCCAACTTTGTTTCTCTTTTTCAACATTTCCTTAGCAATCCGGGGTCATAATATCATTTTAAAGGTAAGACTAATCCAAATGGCCAACAGGCACATGAAAAAGTGCTTAACATCACTTGGCATCAGGGAAATACAAATCAAAACCTCAATGAGATCCATCTCACACCAGTCAGAATGACTAAAATTAACAAGTCAGGAAATGACAGATGTTGGCGAGGATGTAGAGAAAGGGAACCCTCCTACACTGTTGATGGGAATGCAAGCTGGTGCAGCCACTCTGGAAAACAGTATGGAGGTTCCTCAAAATTGAAAATAGAGCTACTGCCTACGACCCAGCAATCGCACTACTGGGTATTTACCCCAAAGAGATACAAATGTAGTGATCTGAAGGGACATGTGCACCCCAACGTTTATAGCAGCAATGTCCACAATAGCCAAACTATGGAAAGAGCCCAGATGTCCACTGACAGATGAATAGATAAAGATGATGTGGAATATATAAACAACAGAATATTATGCAACCATCAAAACCATCAAAAACCATCAAAAACCATCAAAAAACCCAAAAACGGTGCTGATACGATGTTTTTGACATCACCTTATCCGTGTGTGCCAGACATCTACAATCTGTAACTTGGAGTGTAATTAGGAACTCTTGTGCCATGTGCACCTGTAGCATTCCTATGTAACACCGGTTTGTTTCCTAAAGTGATTGGGCCATGTTGCACGCCTTCTAATGGTGTGTTAACTCATTGCATGTCAGACTTTTTAAGTTTTACCAGTCTGTTGGTTTTGGACTGGTAGAGAGAGAAATGGGGTGGAGAAGGAGAAGAGGGGGTAAATTTCCATTTCTCTGATAACTAATGAATTTGATCATGTTTTCACTTTTTTTTTTCCTATTTGGGTTTTCCTTTCTTTCTTTTTTTTTTTTTTTAAGATTTTATTTATTTATTTGACGCAGAGAGAGAGATCAGACCACAAGTAGGCAGAGAGGCAGGCAGAGAGAGAGAGGAGGAAGCAGGCTCCCTGCTGAGCAGAGAGCCCGATGTGGGCCTCGATCCCAGGACCCTGAGATCATGACCTGAGCCGAAAGCAGAGGCTTTAACCCACTGAGCCACCCAGGCGCCCGGGTTTTCCTTTCTGTAAAGTATCTGTTAAAATCTTTGGTCCATTTTTTTGGGAGGAGGATTCTTTTTCTTACTGATTTCTATTAATTCTTTGTTATATTTGTGGAAAATAACTTTTTTACTTTGCGCCTTGTCTTTTTCATTTTCTTCATAGTGTTTTGCTAAACAGAGTTACTTAATTTAACTGAATTTATAAATCCTTCCTTTTAGGATATCTGCATTTGTGTGTGTGTTTATTTCTTCAATGCTTCTTTCCACTTTTATTTTAAAAAAGACACTTTCTTATATTATCTTCCAAAAGTTACATAGGCTTTAATTTCACTTTTCCATCTTTAATCTTCTTGGGAACAATTTTTATGTCTCCTTTGAGGTAGGGTCGATTTCATTTTTTTTCTATAAGGATAATCTATTTTTCTGGGACCATTTATTGCAAAATATATCTTACTTGTCTACAATGCTAGTTCTGTCACAAATCAAATTTTCATATATATTTTGGTTTCTTTTTCCCATTGGTCAGTTTGTCTATTACTGCCTCAATACTACAGTGTATTAATTGTTGCTCTTCGTAACAAGACTTGATACCTGTTGGTGCTAACCCTACTTCTAACTTCTGGCTCTCCAGGAGTCTTGGCTACTCTTGTTCTTTGCTCTTCTATGCACACCATAGAATTAACCTGTCAAGTTCGTCCAAAAGCTTATAGAATTGATTGGAATTTTATGAATCCAAAGATCGTTGAGCGGAGAACTGACATCTTTAAAACATTGTCTTCCTCCACATGAACAGAGCTCTCCTTTTATTTGTGTGTCTTTAATGGCTTCCTGAGGTCTTTAACTCCTGCCTCTACTCAGTTCTTTCTCTTCTCTTTCTGAAACTCTAACAGACATGTGTTAGATTTATTTTCTTACAGTTTTTTATGTTTCCTAATTTTCCTTTCCTTTTATGTTTCTTATTTATTATGCATTCAGGTCGTTTCTTTAGATCTGCTTTGTCATTTACTAATTTTTCTGTTGCTTCTATATGCCATCTACCCATTTATTATTTCCTTTTAATTTTAGTTTTCCTTATTAAAAGTTATTTTTATTCCTTAAACAGTAGTTTTTATAGTTTCTTGTTCTTTAAATTCAACCCCATCCTTTATTCTGTTAAAGCCATCCAACATAATTATTTTATATTCTATTTATGACAGTTTTAGTATTCTGAATCTTGTTTTTCCTGGCTTGTACTCATTGAGTCCTTTTTATTTTCCTGTGTTTGAGATTTTAGATGAAGATGTGACGTGTCTTGATACTTTTTTAGAATTCTCCGAGACCTAGTTTGCAAACCGGTTTCTCTAGGGAGTATTAATATTTGCTTCTTGAGCCACTCGGGGAAGTTTACTAAGCCATAGCTACTTTTGGGGTTCCTGGGTGGCTCAGTTGGTGAAGCATCCAATTCTTGATTTCGGTTCAGGTCATGATTTCAGGATTGTGAGACTGAGCTCCAGGTTGGGCTCACACGTGGGCATGGAGCCTGTTTAAGACACTTTCTCTCCCTCTCCATGGGCCCCTCCCTTTCTCTCTCTAAAAAACCCAAAAAACAAAAACCATAGCTACTTGATACAAAATATTTGAAGTCTTTTGGACAACCCAGGAACAAACTCATGTAAAGGCTAGCTTGTAGTCAAATACCCAAGGGAGAGCTTTATTTTCTTCCATCACATAATGCCAATATTCAAGACAGATTTTTTTGGTAGACCCTGGAGCTTTACAAACAAGTATTTTATTTTACAAGGTAGTTTCTAGTCTTATGTTCTGTAAAGCACTGTCTATTCTCGTTTACAGTTGAGGAAGAGCAAACTCAGAGCAATTAGAACATGGCTTACTCGGAGTTACAAAGTTAGTAAGTGTTGAATCTGGTGGTTGTTGTTGTTTTTGTCCAGTTCACTCTCCCCTTTCCAGTGCTAATCATCTGTTTAATGGTGACAGATGCCTTTTAAAAACTTTTACTGTGTTCTAGACAAGTAATAGGATAAAGGTTCCTTTAATAGTCTTACTTAATTGAATCTTCACAATAACCGCATATGGTACAAATTATTCTTCCTGTTTTATAGATGAGGAAATTGAGCCTAAGAGACATTAAATAATAGAGAGATCATGTATTTATTAAGTGAGAGAGTGAGGCTTCCAGTCCAGGTTACTTTAAAACCTATCTCTGTTAACCTGCTCAGGGTAGCCTGTCCTAATCACCATTCATTCCCATTCTCTACCACTTCTTCCTGTTGTACATTTCATAGTAGTTACATCTGTTAGCCACGTGTCAGGTGTTTGTTTACTTATTTATCTATAGCTGTTTTCTTCATCAGGATCATAAGCCCAACCAGAAGAGGAATGATGTGTGTTTTATCTACTTCTGCACAACCAGCAATTAGTTTAGAGCCTGAAACATAGTAGGCACTGAAAAAAAAAATTAAATGCCTGAAAGTCTGATTTTGAAACTCATTTTATTTTTTGCTAAATACACTGCCTACTCATTTCTTAAAAACCTTATTGAGTAGAGTTTTTCCTATTGTCTTGGAATTACAGCCAACTCCCAAAGGAGAAGACCATAAACATTGTAAGTATCCCACATTCTAAGTTTAGAGAGCTGCCAGTGGTTAAGGCCAGACACCTATTGGGAAGGTTATTCCGCAAAGCCTTCACCTCCACTCTTGTCGATCAAGTGTAATATAAAGGGAAGATGGAAGAGAAGATGTTGCTCTATCTGGAATACAGTGTTAGTGAGGAAAGTTTGCTTCCCAGACTCTGTAGCTATATCTAAGAGTAAAGACAGAGGGCTCCAAGAAAATAATTATACAAGTTAAGGGTGTTCACCCAAAGGTACTGTAGACATTTCCACTCCCATTAATGCATATTCTTAGCTCGTGGACTTGGCCATCTGGCTATCCAGTAGAAGAGAAGAAATTGTGAAGAGGTGTCTTGGGATACCGCCAGGCACCAATGAAACACAAGCTAGGGTTCTCTCAGGTTCTTAGTTACCACAAATTTTGGAAGATTGGTCCCACCCATGCTTTAAGACCCAAGTACTAGAAGCCTTTATTTGGGGAAGAGGGGAATCTAGTCTTGTTAGTATCATCACAATTTTGAGTGACTTGGAGGCAAACAGAACAACCACTAAACCTTATGTGTTCGAAGAAGGCTGCATGATGCTACTAACCCCTTGGCCTCAGTGGGAAGATATGACATGGTCTTGGCCAGGGTAGCCGGTGCTGAGGGAGCTGTGTGGGGATACACTGCTGGTCGGTGGAGGGCACCGAAGCTTCCGTGAGTTCAGGACAATGAGCTCAGTCTGCCCCACGGCTAGCCAAGACCAGGGCTGCTGCCAATCTCTTCCACTCAAGTGGTCATTTCCAGAGTTCTGAAAAAAAAAAAATGTTCTTGACAAACTTTGCCAGTGTTCTTACCACTTTTATGAAGGAACAGCTTTTCAGAATTTCTGGCACAGGAAAGGTAATGGCAGAATGAGAAGTAGCAACTTTTGGTATGTCTTTTGATAAGTAGATTTTTTATTTTTGATTAAGTTCAGTTTATCAGTCCTTCTTTCATGGTTAGAACTTTCTGCACCCTGTCAAAAAAAAAAATCATCGCCTACTGCAAGGCATGAGGGTACTTTCTTACATTTTCTTCTAGAAGCTTTATAGTTTTAACTTTTAGGTTTATACCTGTAATCACTCCTAAAGCATTATTTGTATATACTTTGAGGTAGGGGTCAAGGTTAATTTTTACCTGGTATGAATAACCGGTTTTTCCAGCGTCATTTGTTAAAAGGGTATTCTTTTCTCCAGGGATTTCAGTGTCTCTTTTGAAGAGATACATGTGTGGGTCTGTTTCTGGATTCTCTCTTTTGTCCTATCATTCTGTCAATTCTTTCTTTGTTATCATGTATACTCTTTTTTTTTCTAAAGATTTTATTTATTTATTTTTTCATTTGACAGAGAGAGATTACAAGTAGGCAGAGAGGCAGGCAGAGAGAGAGGAGAGAGGAGGAAGCAGGCTCCCTGCTGAGCAGAGAGCCCGATGTGGGCCTCGATCCCAGGACCCTGGGATCATGACCTGAGCCGAAGGCAGCGGCTTTAACCCACTGAGCCACCCAGGCGCCCTATCATGTATACTCTTGATCTATTTGTCTTTATAGTAAGTCTTGAAATTGGGTAGTGCAAGTTCTCCAAGTTTTTTTTTCAAGTTATTTGACTATTATGTCATTTTCATTTTTTTTTAAGATTATTCATTTATTTATTTATTTGACACAGAGAGAGAGAGAGAGAGAGATCACAAGTAGGCAGAGAGGCAGGCAGAGACAGAGGAGGAAGCAGGCTCCCTGCCGAGCAAGGAGCCCGATGCAGGGCTCAATCCCCGGACCCTGAGATCATGACCTGAGCCGAAGGCAGAGGCTTTAACCCACTGAGCCACCCAGGCGCCCTCATGGTGTCTTGATATCCCTTTTCTCTAATACCACATGCTCTTGGTTTCTTTAGCTTTATTATAGGTCTTGAGATTAGGTAGTGGTTTTTTTTTTTTTCCCTAATCCTACCTTTAGCAAGTTCTTTTCTTAAAGTCTCATTATTGGAACAATCTGAGGTGAATTCAGGTTTTTTTTGCAGGACCCTTCCCTCACTGATACAAGTTGGCAGTGTCTGCTCAGCACACAGGTGTGCTCTTGGGTCTCTCTGTAAACCTAACCATTATGCCTAGGGCTGACCTCAAAGTAGGTAAGTAGGTCTCTGCTTCTAACCCCAACCTCCCACCCCCAACCTCATTTATATTTCCAACATTTGGATTGTGCCTTAGGAAAATTATTTTAACTACTTTGAATGTCATTTGACTCCATTCCTTTGGGTCATGCAAGTTTTTGCATTTTTATGAGTCCCTTTTGAGAATGCAGCTACTCTTATGAGAGACACATCCTAAACTCCCGTCAGTTGACAAAATTGTGTTGGGGGAGCTATTCAGTGATACCATCAGTCGGGCAAGACTGTGGTTGAGGCATTGTAGGTGCAGGGTGATGGGAATTGAAGGGGATAGGGAGTGGTGTGTTAGCATGGAAATGAAGAGGGAGGCTCTAGTGTTAAATTTGTCTCATGGATAGTTTTACTGGGAAGAACCCTATGGAAATCCAAATCCCTTCCCCTGAAATTTCTGTGAGCTCCCAGAGGGCTTATGTTCTTAAGGTTATTTCTGTTCTCAGGCTCATGCTTTTTCTAAATTTGTTCAATTTTGGATTATCTTTCTATTCCAGTAGGCAACATCTATTCTGTATTCATTGACCTAGATGTAAAATTCAGCCGCTTCAATTTCCACATTCATAAAACTCCACTGCCTTTAAGGCAAGGAGGAGACCTCCCTAAAGATTTAGGTGCAGGTGGAAAATATGGAGGAGAGAAGAAAGCATTTCCATCACAGCATCCAACAACTTCCACTTGAACGTTAGGTGGTATTTTTAAAATGTCCTTCAGCCCTCCTGACACCAGAGTATTTTCAGTGGCCTCTTTCAGTCCATTGCACACCCAGATCTTGTGCTATCTCTGGATCCTTCTCTTCTGTCCCTTTCAGAGGGCATGCAGAGCGATGGAGTCTTTGGAGCCAGACCTCTGGGCTCCAGTCTTGGCCTTATTACTTATTTAGCTGTATGGCTTATGTAAGTTATTCCAACTGCTTAATGTCAGTTTTTCCATTAGCAAAATGGGCATGATAAAATTACCCATTTCCTAAGTCTATCATGAGTATTAGAAGTGGGTAGTGGATGCTTGTTTTCCTGCCCACATGCCTTCTCAGGACCAAAGTGCTCATCTTTCCAGCTTCCGGGAGCCTTGGCTGCAGATGGTCTACAGCTGCGCCCCTTCTCGGGCGTGGCCCCTGTGTAAGAGACTCTTTAGCCTGGGGTTACGCTCACCCAAGGGGCTCTCCATTCCCAAAGACTGGTGGATGTGGAGTTGCAAGGTCTCGTCTCTGCTGGAAATGAGAACGGCTCTGAAGGGCCATTCCAGCTCCAGAACCTCATGTTCAATCAGCTACAGACTTTGTGGCAATTGCATCACAGTTCAGCTTCTCACTGCCGGTTCTGCTTCCCTCACCAACTCTCTGGTAAACCTGAATGCTTCTGTCTCAGAATCAGTTGCCCAGCTAAGAGAAATAGGTAAAATTGTGGAAATTGAAGAAGGTAGGGAATAAATTGTTATTATTATTATTTGGGGAGTGAGATAATTTATTTTAGGAGATTTTCTAGAAAATGCCAGACATGTATAGAGCTACACAAGGAATTCTGTATAATAACTTGAACCATGAGTAGTGAAAATGAAATCCTAAATTTTAACAATGGAAATATGGATGACTTTTTAAAATTATTTAAGTTTATTATTTATTTAATTTATCTTAGTAGAACATATTCTAATTAGCCTTCTCCAATAGAAGTGGAACCTTGTTACAGAGTAACTGACTCTTACCTGATACTTCTGTACATTTCATTAATAATCCCAAACTGATGGAGGTGCTAACAGTTTATATTCCCATAAGATATAAGCAGTTAGCCTATGAAAAACTGATGAGTTGTGATTTGGAGAAAAGGTAATACCACAGGGATTAAGTTCTTATCAACCTATAGAAAGATAACTAATTTCATATCTAATTTAGCAATTATTTTACTTTATTTTATATTTTTAAAAGTTTTTATTTAAATTCATATATACAGCAATATTAATAATACAGTAATATTACTTTCAAGTGTACAGTATAGTGATTTAGCACTTCCATACATCACCCGGTGCTCATTACAAGTGCCCTCTTTAACCCCCATCATCTGTTTTACCCATCGCCCCACCCACCTCCCTTCTGGTAACCATCAGTTTGTCCTCTATAGTTAAGAGTCTGTTTCTTGGTTTGCCTCCCCCTCTCTCTTCTTTGCTCATTTGTTTTATTTAACAATCTTTTTAGATATTTCTTTTCTATCACAAATCTCAATTTCTTATATACACTTTGATTTTGCATTTGTCTGGTTGCTGGCTACCTTCTTAATGAGTTAAATAAAACTTCGTCAGATGCTCACTATCTATTTGTATGAGAATGTTGTTTTTAACGGTGGCTTTTCATAGGAATGCGTTTCTGTTTAAATATTATTAGTTTCTGAAAGGTAGCAGTATGACAGGAAGGTACCCAAAGTTCCATGGGGCAATTGAAAAAGAGAAGTCAACATTCTGAAGTTAGCCAAACCCTATCGTACTATATCCAGACTTTGGGTCTGTTTTGGAAGTATGTGTATTTTCCAGGGTTGCTGTAATGGAGTATCACACGTTCAGTGGCTCAAATAATAGAAATGTATTATCTCCCAGTTTGGGAGACCACAAGTCTGAGATCAAGGGCCTGGCAGGGTTGGTTCCTTCTGGGTTCTGGGAGGAAGAATCTCTCTGGGGCTTCTCCCCTAGCAGCTGGTGATTTGCTGGCAACCGTTGGCCCTCCCTGGCTCGTAGACACATCACCTGGTCTCTGCCTTCATCTCCACACAGCGTTCTCCCTGTGTGTCTGTGCCCCAATTTCCCCTTTTTATAAAGACATCAGTCATAGTGGATTAGTATCTGCCCTCATGGCCTCATTTTAACTTTATTACCTCTGTCAAGACCCTATCTCCAAATAAGGTCACAGTTCAACCCATAATAGTCTGATTCTTTTTCTCCATTCCCAAGGCTTACTTTTCCCCCTCAACCGATACCTTAAGAAGAATGTCATTAACTCCTGATGAATCCTAGTTGGGAAATCTCTCTCCTCGTTTTAAACCGAGGTTTATTGCCACATCTCACAACAAGTCCATGCTGGCTTTGCTGTAGGAATGTAGTTCTGATGAATTAGACTTGGGAAATAAATCCTGTGTAACAGATGAGTCCACAAGTTCTCAGGGGCGCTTAGCAGCCCGAGGGCTTTACAGATTCAACAACAACAAAAAATGCCTTTTTTGGTATGGCTTTCATTTACACCAATGTAATTAAATAAATAAACAATTTTAATGGCATTTGGATGGCATTAAAAAAAACATGTTGGTAAATATGTCTGAGGGGAGAGCATCGTGCTTTTTAGTTTTCACTGGGCAGGTACTCAGGTTGTGGGGGAAGAATGATTCCTTTGGCAGCTGTGGAATTATTTACTGTGAGTAGAAGAAGGACCTTCTGTTTGAATAACCCCTTTGAACTGTCTGACACATAATGGAAGCTTGTTAAATGTTTATTGGATGAACGGAAGTGTCCGGGGAACTTGGAATATTTGACAGGAATCAAATAAAAAGCACATATTTATTCAGAGATTTACCATATACCTAGCTTTGGCTAGACGCCATGGGGCTGCCAATATATGTAGGAGAATAATAATAGTAATGAATATTTTCTGTGCTTGTTAGGTGCCAAGCGTCCTGCACACTTTTTTAAAAAAAATTGTCTCTGAGTTTGGTAATATTATTCTTATTTGCCATGTAAGGACACCAAGGCTAGAGAGTTCAAGCACCTTGACTCCACAGCTAGTGATTGGTAAGGTCAAGTGGGTTCTTAGTCTGTACACTTGAATGCGTCCCAGATTGGCCTCTTTCTAGAAGCTTCTGTTCTTGTTGTGGAGATGGGACATTTGTAATTGAGGCAGTTGGAAATTTGGCATTGTAAGAGTCTAGCAGTATTGTATGTCCTTTTGCTATGCACCTGTGTGCTGTCAACATTTCATGGAAGTGTGGGGTTGTGTCATGGTTAAGTATGTACCACTGGATTTAGATGCCTGGATTCAACTCCTACTTATACCTCTTCCTCTCTGTGTGATTTTGGACACATAGCTTAACTGTTCTGTACTATCATTTTTTAAAATTATAAAATAGGGTATTATAAAAGTACTTCCCTCATTGTTGTGAGGGATAGGTAAGATCTGTAAAATGATTCTGTACCTGGAAAAATGTGTCTCTTGCTAGAATATAAGCTTCCCAAAGGCAGCAATTTATGTCTGTTTTATTCATTCATGCATCTTACACATCTAGAACGGTGCTTGGTATAAAATAGACCTTCAGTAAATACATCGTTGAATGAATGAGTATATTTCAATGTGTAAATGCCAGGGCTTAGTCACATTTACAGATGTAATGAAGTAGTCACATGCTTGCACATCTATGTACAACAGTGGTTCTCAACCCCGGATACTCTTTAGAAATACCTAGGGAGCTTTATTTTTTTTAAATTTTTTTATTATATTAAGTTAATCACCATACAGTACATCTTTAGTTTTTGATGTAGTGTCCATGATGCCTTGTTTGCGTATAACACCCAGTGCTCCATGCAATCCATGCCCTCCTTAAGATTTCAGTAGACTGATGTTAAGCTCCACCACACGCCAAGGTTGAGCACCCCTCTCGGAGAATCACTGTGAAAGTAACAGCTGAAAACATGAAGTAATACAGACATACCATGTTGAAGATTCAACACCAGAAGCAATTTTCTGAATGACTTCCAATCTGTAGGAAACTAAAAACAACCTTTGTTTCAATAATAATTACGTTCTCAAAAATTTCAATGCACAATTAATTGTCAAAAACAACTTTGCATTCGTATGTACTATGGGTTAGGATTTAGGCTCAAATAATTACACAAGGTTTGTTCCCCTAAATAAATCTCTAGTGGGATATTTGGAGTTTGTGTGGGGGCTTTGGACAATTTTTTAAAAAAATCTATCCTGTGGACTATCCTTAACATTGCAGGCAGCTCTCAACCAAGGAGCATTGTAGGCTGCTTTGAAAATAAACAAAGTTAGTACCAAAATAGCATATGGGGGAAAGCACACCAACACATACACAGTGATGAAGATCCGTCTTGGGGCACTTGGGGAATTAAACCAAGGTACAGAGTACCTTTCTAGACAGCGGCTTCTTTTTCTAAAACAAGGAGATTTCACCTCTATCTATCACATCTATCTGTTACAATAGAGACAAATCTCATTGTCAATTGCTTCTCTTAGGAGACGTCCTGGCTAAGGGAAATTTTTTTTTAAAGGTTTATTTATTTATTTCAGAGACAGAGACAGAGATAGCAAAAAGAGAACATGAGTGGGATGGAGAAGGAGAAGCAGGCTCCCACTGAGGACGATACCAGATGTGGGGCTTGATCCCAGGATGCTGGGATCATGACTCCAGCTGAAGGTAGACGCTTAACCAACTGAGCCAGGTGCCCTTAAGGAAACTGTTGATTCTCTCGTGCTTGCTTCTCTGTTCAGCAGGTGGGGTCCTCATTCTATTCTATTCATAGAATCACTCAGAAAGGGAGTTGGCAAGATGGGGATGGATTGAATATAGGAGCCATATTAACTTGGAATCAGGGTGGAACCAGAGCGAATTGAGAGAAAATTGCAAAATGGATAATTAGAGGGTATCCTGGCTAAATAACCACTTACATGTTTTCCCATAAATTTTAAAAAATTCTCTTTGTGAAGAGTATGTGTTACACATTTCTTTCAATAAATACATTATAAAAATATTAACACTATCCTATGCCCTTTACAAATGAGACAGCAATAGGATTTTATTTTACGTTGATCACAAAGCCATTTTGATGTCTCTTAGACTTCTTAACCTTGAATTCTACCTCTTTTGCGTTTTTCTTTAAAGAGCTGTTTTGAAGGATTTCTGGCCCTCTCTGCAAAGTATATCACCGAAATGCACAGCCTGGCATATAATTCAGATCTTCCTAAATCAGATTTCTCAACCCTTGATCTAATCAGCAAGCCGTTTTGCTTAGCTTTTTGGTCAAGTTCATTCATTAACTCAGAAAGCATTTATTGAATATTTGCTGTGTCTACCCCGGGGCTAGAATGTAATAAGATTAGTGGATGAATTGAGCCCTGTCCTTTAGGAGTTTGTAGTCTTACTGAATGAAGTAAAGGAAATAATAGAATGCTATTTAAAATGTATGATGGCTTTTATACGTTAAATATGTTTGAGGTTTTTCATGGGAGGTAATTGACATTAACCGTGACTTTGTGCGCCTGAAACTGCATTATAGAATATTTTCTTTTCGCATCTCTTTCCAGTTAATATTGCAGTTGTCCTTTTCAAAGATTCTTTTGCCATCATAGCCACCCCAACAAAGTGTTGTTGTAAGATTAATAGGAAGGATCGCGGCCACCTCACTGTCCCACTGATTGTAGGTTTGGGAGGATTCTGGGCAGGAGGAAAAAAAAATGAGAAGTTGAAACCCCACTGATTATTTTACTGGAATATACTGTAACATAAAGCCCCGGCAGCTCAGCATACCCCAAATTCGACCACTCTGAAACGTCTATGAACCCACATAGAAAAATAGCTTACACTAATTTTATTTGAGATCTGAGAAATAATGCAATTGCTTTCTTATTTTAGAACACAAAGTGTACGCATATATGAGCTCTTGGAGAAAAGGATGTTCTCGCATGGCTGTTTAGAAAGATGGAAAAAGCTGTAATCAGAAGTCACCTCCTGCCTCGCGGTGGTACCTACAGATCCCTCTCCGGTTCTCCTTCTTATGTAATAACCTCTTGTGAGGCCCACTGACAGCCATAAACCGGGACCTCTTTGACGGTTCTTACTTATTTTCCTCCTAAGAAGTGTTTAAGTGTGTCTTACGTATACAGTTTTCCTCTCTTCATGTTACAGAAAACCACCCTTCAATTTGTATCCACAATGAGGAATAAATAAGCAGCGAAATGTCTTGCTTACCCATTTCTGTTCTCGGGCTGGGCAGGAGTGCCGTTCGACTCTGCTTTCCTTGCAGGGCTGAGTCAGGGTTGAAGGTTTGTCTGGCTGTCTGCTTAACGGCCACGTTGCTCTTCTCGAGGCCCACGCGGCCCTTGCAGCGTGTCCCCTCCGGTGGTTTTCAGTGGCGTGTCCCCTCCGGTGGTTTTCATTAGGAGCACAGGCTTTGGTGGTCCGAGTCTCCAGCTTCTGGTGAGTTCAACTCCTTTGTCCTGTGGTGTCCACTGTGCCCACGGAGCTGCGTTCCCTCTCTCCTTTTTCATTCTGACCACAGCTCTCTGTGGCTGTTCATGAAAAGATGAAGGACTTGTCTTCTCACTTACCCAAGACTTAGGGATTCTTCAGCTCTTTCAAGGCCTTGTGCTCAGGCACTGTTTTTATCTTTTGTTAGAACACTGAAATTTCGGTTGTGTTTTAAGGAACCAAAGGTGGGACCTGCAGATTCTGACTCTCCGGAGATCTGGTTTTCTTGTGATCAAAACCGTGACTTAGAATCACATTCAGCCTCCTTGAAAGCCAGAGGAAAGTCCTAAAGAAAAATGTTGCACACGTTCCTTGAACTCAGGTGGAGAAACATGCATAGGCCATGAAGGAGCCCATATAAGACTCTTCCAGTGTTCTTTGCTTATTGCTCAGTGGAACGGAATATACTTCAGGGTGAAGGGCTGGGATACTGTGATTTATACGCAATAAACAAGCAGAGTAGCGCAGCGGAAGCGTGCTGGGCCCATATGAGCAATAAACATTCGGTCATCCAGATGACCAAAATATATTTCTCATATGTATTTGCTCTTCATCCACAGACCTCTGCTCACAACTCCTGAAACCTGTGATAAGGGCGAAAGGGGTGTTTTTAATTATGTTAATGAGGGTGGCTCTGTCTCCCACCCAAGGGTGGGGGCTGTTTGCCATGAGGACCCATCTTGTGAAGGGAGGGGTGGAACTTTAAGTCCCAACCCCCTTTCCCTCCAGGGAGGAGAGAGAGGCAGAAGGTCGAATCAGTTGCATATGGCCAATAATTTAATCAGTTATGCCAATATAATAAAGCCTCCCTAAAAACCCAGAAGAATGGGGCTCAGAGAGCTTTCGGGTGGAGGTGCTGGGAGAGCAAGGCCCCTGGAGAGCAGGCGGAAGCCCCACACCCCGTCTCCATACTTCACCTCACGTATCCCTTCATCTGACTGGATTCGTATCCTCTATCCTCTCCTTTAATAAATGGATAAACGTTAACTAAGTGTTTCTGTCAGTTCGGCGAACTGCTTTGACAGATGAATCAAACCTAAGGAGGAGGTTGCTGGAACCACCGATGTGTAGCTGGTTGGCCAGAAGCCCAGGTAACAGCCTGGGGCTTGGGACTGGCATCTGAATGGGGGTCGGGAGCGGTCCTGTAGGACTGAACCCTAAACCTGTGGGATCCAACGTTGGCTCTGGGCAGATAGTGTCAGAATTAAGTTGAATTCTGGGACACCCTGCTGGTGTCTGAGAATTGCTTGAGGGTGGGGGAACCCCCCACCCCCCACCTGTCTGGTAACTTTGGAATTGGCTCTGGAAAACCAAAAGAGTCAGTGTCAGTGAAGGGGCCAAATTGATGTTGTTAATTATTTGCCTTGATGAAAGTGAGGAAAGAGAGGATTGTGTCATCAGAATGTCTTCATTAAAGGTCTGCACACTTGTAATGACTCTTTGGAGGATTACATAAAGTCAGTACATTGTGTGTGACCCAGGGGGAGCTTCTGAAAGTAGGCTACAGCAAGTCTGATGGGATCACTTCTGACTACTAAAGACCTTGACGTTATTTCTAAGACTTCCAGTGTGGGAATATGAGAGAGGGGGGAAAAAGGGCTGGGCACTTGCTGAACTCTTAGACATACTTTGCCATTGACCAGTGGCTGCAGGTTCTTCGATTCTTTTTTGGATTCTACCCAGCCTTTCTTTGGGTTTTGAGGCTACTGTTGATCTTGGTCAATTACAAATTCCATTTCTGGGTGGAGTTTGCCGAGATCAGTGAACAGAACAGAGAGATCATCTGCCTTCAGAGTCTAACGGAGCTTTTACATTCTGCTCTCACTCCTCCGCCTTTCCCGGGCAAGCTCCTTTCCCTTCAGGGGCTCAGTCATGAAGGGATTCACCATATGTCTGGCCATTAGTGCCTTCCTTTCCCCATCTACCTGTCCACAGCCTTGTTCCTCTGTACAGTGAGAATGGGTGAAGGAGTCTGAGGATCTGGGCCTCCCTGGAAACCCCATGTGTCTGCAGGCCCTGTGTCCGAGGTGGCAGATTCTTACTGCAGTGCTCACATCCTCGGGGATAGGGTGCTGAGAGCTAATGGGGATAAAGTGCCTGATGAAGTTGCTCATGCTTTTCTTTGGGGCTCCCCTGCCTTGATGGGCCTGGGTAAGTTAGCGCTCCCCCACTTGCCCGAACCTATTTGCTCTCGTCAACCCAAATAAAGAGGGAAACCAAGGCAAGCTCGAATGACCAGAAATTGAGTTTATTCGAGAATAGCATGGGAGTTGCAGTTCAGGACACAAAAACTGTAGCAAGCCACGGGCAAGTCCATTAACAATGTGCGGTGGGCTGTTTTTATGGCCAGGAGTGCAAAGAGCAGGGAGTCTAGCCTGAGTCCAAGCAGCAAGTTCAGTGGCTTGAGGATGGGGAGGACATCTTGGTGGATGTTCACTGGTTGAGGGATAGCTTTCCAGTCATCTGCAAATTAGGCATTAACCGGAAATCAGCCTCTAAGTTCTTAAATTTTGCTTTCCTGAGGGTGCGTACGGGAGATTCTCCATTTCATAGCCTCTGTAGATTAAAGTTCTTCCACACTCTCACAGAGCAGTTTGAAAACTATTTCACAGAAGGAGGCACATGTCCGTGCAGATCCCTGGGCCCCTTCACAGGCTCAGGTGCAGGGTCACAAGACCCACCTGATTCTAGTTCAGAGGATTCTCAAAGAACACGTGCACACCCCTGCAGAGGGGAAACCCCTCTCCTTTCCAGGGACCCCCTTAGGCAATTCGCGAATCAGAACTTATACTGAAGCTTGAGAGCCTCGTCTGGAATTTTTCATGGAGCTGCGCGCAGTTGAACTTCACACGATTTGTGAGGGTATCCCAACATCTCCCTGCTTTCTTCTTCGATCTTGTTGTCTCATTCTGTCCGCCAGGCTCTCATCTCCCTTCCCTGCCTTTCCCCCTGCTGTTGTCATATTTGCTTGCTAAAGCAACTCCTCTCATTTCTTCTCTGGGCAGACCAAGGTCAGGGCTGACTTTCTCCACCGCTCCCGATTCATTCCCTCCTTTCTGACCCGCATTCTGCTGTGTTCCAGGTGCCAGACCGAATCGAAGCCCCATGTTTGGGTTTTATCTTTCCATGGGCCTTGGTAAGAAAGTGGTCTTTGAGCTTGTGCCATCTCTTGGCAGCTACCGATCAGTCTTTTCCCATTTGGAACGTCAAGCTATCTGCGACGTCCTCTGCAAGGAGGAGGGATGAGGTTCTTGGAGGTGCAAGACTGAAGTTGGTGCTGTGACCCGCTTGGAGAGCACTCTGTTGGGAAATGGAAGCATTTCCATAGAAGACCCCACCAGCCCACTTTTCTTGTCTTTAGCCTCTGATGGCTTTCAAATTGTCCAAGTATTGTGACCACCCAGACCCTTGGTCTTTTTTATTTTTTTCTTCTTTTTTTCTTTTTTGGTAAACAGAGAGACCTGCCTTCTGCCCTGTACCCTGAATAGGGGCTTATATTTTAATTTCTATTTTTGAAGCAGTGTTGCTCCCAAAGTGGTCCCCTCAACCTCCCTGTCTTTTGAGAGCTGCCACCCTCTGTCTTGGCCACGTACTTCAGAGACACAGATTCCAATACATTTGCAAAGGGTTTTGCATGCGGAAGACTAACTCAGGCGTTGTTTTTACCCCAGGGAAATTTTTCACTGTGTATGACCTTCTGATGTTGGTTTTTCTTTGTGTGTGTGTTTTTTTGTTTTTTTTCCTTCTGGCTGCAGGAAAGCCATCTCCCGGGCAGGCCTGCAGCACCTGGCTCCTGCGTATCCGCTCAGCCTTCCCGTGGCAAACGGTCCAGCGAAGGAGCCCAGAGCGACTCTGGACTGGAGCGTAGGTGTTGGCTTTTTCATTTCAATGTCATTCAATTGCATGTGTGTCTCTCTCATTCTCAGGATCCCTGTGGCTACAAAGCAAGACTTACTCATTTCCAATATTGCTCACTGACCCATCTTCAGACACCTAAGCCATAGCTCCCTCCTCAAACCTCCAGCAACATAGCTCCTGTGCATGAAATCAGATGTGTTTCAGACTAAAATAAAAACGCCATGAATCATTTGAGGCGCTGCTGCCTGGGTTTGCAGCTGTGAGATAAAAAGTAACTCTGGGCACATGCTTTATTGTTCTTGCTAACTTGACGATGAATTGAGCCCACCCTTAGCAACTTCGTGTCATCTAAGCTTAATTTCCTCAGCTCAAACTGCCTTCTTCTCCTTTTAGGAGCTTGTTTTTGTTTTTTGTTTTTTGTTTGTTTGTTTGTTTCTCCCTGACAGGAGATGATTTCATTTTACATTTTAGGTACTTCATGCCCTCCTGTCTGATATACTTCTGTCCCCAACACAAAGGTAAATGGGTCTGGTATCAGTGCTTTGGGTAGAGTCATCCACGGAATTTTAACCAAGAGACATCCACAGAAACTATTAACTTGAGCTGAAGATTACATTCTGAACTTCTCAAATTAATTAGAATACATTTACTGAGGGTCTTCAGCGAGTCAAGTTCTTGGTCAAAGACATTGATCGCTGTGGACTGAAAGGCTTTGTCCCTTCCTGAAGGAATGAATGTAGGGAACAGCATGAAGGTAGAGGAGGGCTGTCCTACAGTTCTGCCAGTCTGGTCTTGATGGTGATTCTTGTTTAGCATTGGCAGTTGAGTTGAACAGTGGGGACAATTTATGTTCTCCCATATGAAAGAGCATGGCAGGGTGGGGAAAAAAGGTGGTTTTTTTTTAAAAATTAAAATATATATAAATATATTTTTAGCCCATAAGTCATGATTTAATGTCCCTTTACTTTAAAACAATTCTTCCTCTCTCCCAAGCACACACTTAATGACATTCTTATTCGACATTCTGACCCCATGTCATGGTATGCTGCCTACCTTTAAGAAGCACCTGGCAGAAGACTGGACTTAGTTGGGATGCAGCTTCTTCCTTAATGAGAGGCTTGGGAATGCTCTGGTAGGCCTGCACATGCTCCATTGGTGTTCAGGAAGAAAGCTCCTTTCCTGGAGTTCACCTTGATCCCAGGAAAGTTCCTTGATAAACTCTTAGACCATAATGGAAGGTAGAACATATTCATACCAGTTTTTATATAATTAAAAAGAATTAAATATATAAACAAGCATATAAATAAGACCAAAGAGCAGCATTTCTGGTCCAATGATGAAAATGATGTGACTCAGAGACCTAAACTGGTGAATTTAATGTTCGTGATGCCGAAACAATCCTCTGACCTAAAGTGGTAGGACTCTAATGAAGGAGAGTTTAAATCGTTGACATAGAAAAAGTCATTAAATCCTTTTGCCCCTTGTGTGACATTAGTCAAGTCACTTGATTTCTTTCGGTCTGAGTGTCATCATCGATAGATGGGGACAATAGTGGTCCCTCCCTAAGGGGGACTTCCTGGGTGTTATTAGGATCAAACGTGGCAGGAAGCATCAAAGTTCTTTGTAAATGGTGCAGCCTGCAGATTTATTTAATTAGAAAGAAAATAAGGGATGAATTCATTAATTCATCACGCATTTAAGTCCCTGCTTTGTGCTAGAGCCTGTGTTGGCTCCTTGGGATTCTCAGGGGAGGAGGGGGGGCTCGGCCTTCAAGAAGCGTGGGAAGCAGTCGGCAGACGAGAAGTCAACGGCAAGAGTAGAGGCTTTGACACCTGGAGCAGAGGGGCCCAGAGTCACAGAGCACCAGGAAGGATGCTCCAACCCTATCTGACGGTGGAAGTAGTTATCAGAAAAGGCTTTTAAAAAGAAGTGTCCTGCTTCGGCCGGCGCTTGGCAAGAAGGTATTATTTTCTGACTCCTGTCGAGCTGTAGGTACTCTACTATTTCATCAGAATGGTATTTTGGGCTAGTGGTGGAAGGCCGCACCACATAGCAGGAGAAGAGCATGTAAGAACGAAGTTCTTTCTTCCTCCCTCTCCTTTGATGGTAGGCGCCCTGTCATGGTGCCCTGGGGAAATTTTGCATGGCAGGAAACACTTCGAGATGTTTAACAATGTTAACAATGGAGGGAATGCTGGAAGCCTCCTCTGAAGACACTCCATCTGAGGGCATATTTGAAGATCTGACCTGCAAGGAGCTATAAAGATATGACTCTGGGGGAAAAAAAATTAACTGTGCGCTGTTATTGCTGTTGGTGAACCAAAGCCAAACAGTGACCAACACTACAGTTCCTCATTATGATCATGTAAAACATTTTTCTCAGAAGAGAGGAAGAAGCAGATGGCTAAAAACATTTTAAAGCTTCCCCCCCCCCAAGACTTGCCCTTGCTTCACAATTTTTGGCTTTTCCTGACAAATGTGCTTTTCACCATTTTCATTTATGTCACCTTAGTTTGCTGATCTGTATGAGTTGCTGAACCAGGATTTTCTCTGTTCTGCTTAGAGTGTAAGCCCAGGCCACTGGCTTGACCTGCCTCTGCCATTCCCTCATCCCACCCCCTGCCCGGCCCTGTGGAAGAGCACAGGACTGCCTCTCCCCTCCATCAACCCACTCTTCTGGACTAGAAGCATTGAAATGATCAATCTTCACTTGCTCACTCTTAATATTTACTGATCTCTGATTTGGTTTGGAGCCTTGTATGTGTCTCCCAAATGAGGGGGAGGGTGTAAGGGGATGAGGATCATCTCAGAGGGCTCTAGGACTCTGACCCCCTGACTTGTGTAACCTCCCCTCTCTGCATTTCACCAGGGAAAAAACAGATACAGAAGCTGTTCATGGTGCATGTGAAGTTGTAAGACAAATCTGGGTGAATTAAATGCTGGGATTAAAAGCTTAGCCCCTACCTTTCTACTTATTATAGAATCCCAAAGGGGTCCTCTTTTGACTTCATGCCAAAGTCTTCAGAAAGGAGTGCAACTGTTTCCTAAGTATCTTTGTGCAAAGGGCTTTGAGGAGCAGCCTGCTGGTGGGGGTGCCTGAGACACAGAAGGGCGTGGATCTGGTGAGCCTACACTGTGGGCACCTGTGTACTTGGGCCAGATGTATACCATTGTAGGAGTTGGTTTGACGTGTTGGGTATGCAGGCTTATTAAGTTCCTTAAAGTATTCGTATTCTCATCTTCATATTCTCATTTCCCTACTTAGTGATGTACAGGATCTCTCTCTTATTTTTAGCTATTCCTCAAAGTCCAGAAATTTCTCTCTTGTTGTGATTTACTCAAATAGTTGTTGGGACTTATCAGATTCTCTGTCTCATGTGATCTCATTTTCTTGGTGACTCTTCACTAACAGTCCTGCACCTGTCCCTCCCTGTATGTTCGGGACGGAACCCTGAATGTTGATGTGGGGAGGAGCCTGATCCGTCCTCACTATGGTGCCTGAGGCTTCTAGTGACAATAGCAGACACAAATGGAAATGGCTAACAGAACCAGTTCTGTTTATCTTATTCACTTTTTGCTTTATTTCCTCACAGTACCTCTCCCCATGGTTCACTGTCTTATAAACCTTAGAACCACATTAGTGGTTTTTAGTTGCTTTCTTATTCTAGGTCCTCAGTTTGATTTCAGGCTCCTTGAAGGGAGGGACAGTGTTTTCTGCTTGGTTTTTCTTGTTCACGATGGTGACCAGCATCACAGGCCTACCTCCTATGTGACTTCAGATGTCAGGGGACAAATTGATTGTAGCTTTTCTGTTCAATCAGTGAGAATGGGACATTTCACTGGGAGTTGACCAGCCTTAGATAATCTCCAGTTCCTGAAAGGATTGGTAGGCAAAGAGTCCAAAGCTGCTTTTGAAAAATAAATGCGTTTATGCTATTTGAATCCCAGGTAACTCTTTTAAAATCTCTTTCCTAGTATGATACATTGTGTTAAGTCTTAGAGCACAGCAATGGTCTGCTCCCCTTCCTCCCTACTTATCCTCTCTTCACCTTCATGGTGACACCTGCAGGGGCTGCTCCCATGGGCACCATGTCATGCATGTTGGGCAAGCCAGTTTTGGGGAAAACAAACTAAATGGCCAAAAAGAGAGTAATACTCAAAAAGGAAAAAAAAATTCTTGTCTCCTGGGCTGGAATCCAAGTTTCCGGTTTAGAGTGAGTTAGCTCCTTCAGAAGTATGTCTGTTGTATAGATAATGTATTTCTTCTCTTAAATGTCACATGCCTGATTCTATGGTGGAGACTTAATTTCTACTCTGAGATTGCTTCCCTCTTTTCAGTGTGATAGCAGGGGATGAGGAGGTGGGTCTTACTCAGTCTCCACTGTTTTATAATTTGTTTTTGCCCCTTACACTGCCTAAAACAACTTTCAAAGCAGTGGTGGAAAAGCCATCCAGATCTTTCATAAAGGGCATGTTGGTTTTAACGTCAATTTTAATTTCAGTTCATTTTTTTTCTCCCTCCTTGGAAAATTTCCTCCAATCCTGAGGGCTATGGAAAAATAAGTTCAACACAAACAAAGCCAGATTCTAAATCCAGACCATATTTTCTTTCCTCTAGTCAACAACGCTAAGAAAAGAAGTGCTTTCTCCTAGGCAGGTAGAAACATAGCACAGTTATACACCACCTCACCACTTGGTTCAGGGACAAGATTAGGGAAACAGAGTCTTCACGCGGGATTGGTTTAAACGGGGTTAGGAAACTAGGTCATCTTATCTTTAGAAACATTGAATGAAGAGCCAGGAGGAGGCAGGTGTGTATGGGTGTATGCGTGCACATGTTCTCATTTCAGTCTTTTTTCAGGGGACAGGTCCTAGCAAACCTGTGCCTTCAGGTCTTAGCTCTTGTACCTTGAGGTCTTGGTGTTGTCCCTGATAGTGACTCTCACCTCAACATCTTCCCTGCTCCCATCCGCATTTCAAAAACTGTTAAGTCAGGTTGATCAAGGTATCTATCTGATGGCTGAGATGTCAGGAGGAGCTAACCAAATATAAATCAGTGAATGTCCCAGCACCAGTCAGCCGTGTTGATAGTGGGACAGATCTAGCATGATTTCATGCACCCTCGTAGTCCTTTAGTTCACCAAATTGTAAGAATTTTAAGTCACACTGGCTCCTGGGAGAGATCATAGAATCCCACAGTTTCACAAGTCATTGAGAAGTGTCTGCATCTAAACTTCTGCCTCTAAGCAAGTGATTAACCAAGGTAATATTGCCTAATAAGAATTATATGGGAGCCATAAAATAATTCTAAATTTTCTAGTAGCCACACTGAAGAAAGTAAAAATAAATATGTAATTTTAATTTTAGTACCATATTTTATTCAACCAAATATATAAAAAGTACTACCATCAATATGTAATCAATATAAAAACTACCAGTGAGGTGGTTTGCATTTTTTTTCATATTAAGTATTCAAAGTCGGCTGTGAATTTTACATTGACATGACATCTCAATTAGTGGTAACCGCATTTCAAGTTCTCAATAGCCATATGCTTCTGGAACAGCATGGAGTAAAACCATCCTAGACAAATTCTACCTATTATTATCATGAAGATTTTCAGGGAGAGACAGTTCAGAGTTCTTTTCCTTTCTGAATTTGTAAGGACATTTACATGAGATACATCTTTATAACTTCCTTACTGTTTCAAAACATTTATATAAGCAAGTGTCTTCCTTTTGTGTAAATGATTTGCCTCTAGTGTCAGTGCATTCCGTGTTGTTCAAAGTCTATAAATCCCTCCCCACCAATACACACACATAACTTTTTACCTATAACCATTACTAGGACTTCAGTAGAACTTGAGAGCAAGGAATCATATCTGTATCTATAAATCTATACCTAGATGGAACTCCACTCTTAGGTAGCTAGATCTGTCTTTATACAGATCCATCGACGTAAACATATGTGTGTCTATAAAGACTTGTCTCAGTACTCACAGATGCAGGAGAAATGTTATCTTCATTTAGAAGTGGGAGAACTATTTTTTCTGTCTGGCACAGATGGATACTCTGAGTTGTATATTGTTTGAGATGGTATTTCAAGGAAGTTGTGTAGAGGAGAGAGAAAGAGAGTCCTGGGTAGTGAGAATGGAATAAACAAAAGACATGGCACAAAAAAGGGAGGATATAGCTATATTAAGAGAAGAATGATGAAGGAGAAAAACATACGAAGGTAAATACAAGGAAGGCTAAGGATAGACAAATTGATGTCATTAGTGGAAGGTCTAGCACGTAAGATTAAATTTGGATTTCATTTTATAAATGATAGGGTATCACTTAAGCATCCTGAGCAAGAGAGAGGCAAAATCATAGTTATGTTCTAAGGGAATTAATTTTGCAGCATTGTAAAATATCAGAGAGGAAGTCAGAATTAGAGTTCAGAGCAGAAGAAACCAGGACTCAGGTTAGACATGTTCTTCAGTATATGATAAGTAACTTAGGGGTAGATGTAGATAATGAAAGGAAATCCAGACAAAATTTAAGGTTTGTGTTAGTTGGTGTAGACTAGGCTGCATAAATAAAATACTCAAACATATAATCACCATGGAAGAGAAGTATATTTCTCCCTTATGTAACAGACCAGGACAGATCTAGGTAGGTTGGGTGGGAGGTGGGTTCTATTTCACACAGTTATTCAATGCCCCAGACAGTTGCTCTTACCTATTCACCAGATGGCTTCCAATTTAACCCAAAGGTTAGCTTTTCAAGCATCCAGTGTGGGAAAGGAGCATGCAGGAAAGCATGTGGGAGGTTTCAATGGGCCAAGTCTGAAAACAGTACATGTCACTCATGCTTATGTTCCATTGGTTAGATCTTGGTCACACGGTTATACCTAATTACAAGGGAGGCTGGGTAATAAGGTCTAGCTGTATGTCCAGGAAGAAGAAAAAAATTTTGGTGAAAGGTTAGTAGTCTTGGCTACAAAGACCAAGGAAAGAAACTTAGATAATACCAACATCTATGGGTTAGAAGGGAAGGAAAACTGGAGAGTGTCCACCTTAAAAGTAAAACTGCCAGTTATTTTACTAGCAAAGTGGGTTTATTTGGGACTAGCTGACGAGTTATAGTTTGGGACATGCAAGCTATGGCAAACCATAGGTGAGTCTGGAGATCAAAGGGAAGAAACATTACTTTAAAGAGAAAAGGAGGAGGGAGGGAGGGGCTGCTTTGAATGGAAGTCCATTGGAAGAAAGTATGAGTTTGGGGAGGTGATGATTTCTCAGTGGCTGATTTTCTTATTGGCTGTGTTTGTTGGGGGGCAAGGAAAAGTTCTTTCCTCCTACTAAAGTAGTAAAGTAGGCTTCTTCCCATTGGGAATGCAAGATGAGTCTCTTCCTCTTGGGGGTCTGCCATTAATGATGAGTGGTAGAGTGTGACAGCTTCCCATCTGCCCTCCTGACTCCCTTTTAAATAAGGTGACCTTTATTCAGTTTCACAAGTATAACCACAAGAACAATAATAGAAGCTGTATCAAATACCTATTAACTTCTAATTGTATGCAAGGCATTGAACATTATGCATTTTTCATATTTAAATATCACCGTGATCTTGTGAGTGAAGTCCAGTTATTACTACAATTTAGTGGAGAGTAAACTGAAGTTCAGGGAAGTTAGAGAGGCCCAAGATCATATAGCTGGTAGGTGAAAAGTCTATCTCATGTTTATTAATATCGAACTAGAGAAGAATGAATCAGAAATGTAAGAAGAAAACCACAATGGTTCATTTGTTTGTTCTTTTCTTGTGTGAATACAACCCCAGCTGGATACCTTTATGCAGAATTCAGGAGTCTCCAAGACCACCTTCACTTCTGACATCAGTTGAAGGTTTGGAAATCCCCAAGACCATACTCAAAATGTTTGACGAGTCACTAGAGGGACTTACAGACTTTACTGAAAGCTATTATACACACATTTGTGGCCTATTACAGTGAAAGGATACAGATTCAAATCTGCCAAGGGGAGAGGTACATGGTACAGAGTCCAGGGGAGTTCCACAGGTGGAGATTTCAGTTATTGTCTCCCAGTGGATTTGTGGACAGTGCTAACCTCTCCCAGCAACCACGTGTGACAGTGCATGTGGTGTCCTACCAGGCAATCTGAACCTTGGGGTCTAGTGTATTAGTTGTGGCTTGGTCATGTAGACATGGTTGATTCCTGCTTGGCTGAACTTAATCGCTAGCCCCTCTGGAGGTTGAGCTGATATTTGGCGCTAAGCCCCACCGCAAATCATAGTTGTCTTAGACTATCTGGCATGGCTCAAGGCCCCAAGGTAAATGTATACTCTTATGAAGCAGGACATTCCAAGCACTTAGATGACCTTTGTGGAGCTGAAGGCAAAGTCCAGATTTTTCTTCGGGTAACATTACTATAAATGTATTTTGTTAGGTATCAGACAAGACAGATGTGTAAGAAAAGGATGAGGCATGGGAAAAATATAGTCTAGTAAAAGGTATGCTTCATCCTTTTTTTGCATGACTTTTTTTTAAAAAGGCTTTTCTTCTGTTTGTGATTTTAGAAGCCTGTCATGTTTCTTATTAGGCATCCATGTTTACATCTCACGGTTTATAACTCTAGACTAATGGACAGATAAAAATAATTATGCCTTTCTACCCCTTGGAGTTGCATATAACAGAAATGTGTACTGATTCACTTATTCATTGATTCTTAGTCTTTCATCTTTTCAAGTCCCAAAATTTATTTGTCATCTATTTTCCAGGTACTAAGTGAAGTTCTGTACATTCAGTGTTCTCATGGAGCTTAGAATCTCATATATGAAGAAACATTAATCAATTGATCATGCCAGTGAATGGATAATTGCCAATGGAGAAAGATTATTGGAAGGGAACATAGTTTTATGAGAGAAACTAATAAAATAACTTCATTTAGACTTTGGGACCAGTGATGGCTTCTTGAAGGGCATAACACTTGATCTGATGACCAGAAAGTGAATAGAAATTAACCACATAGAATCAGAATGGAGAGGAGTAAACAATTTGGATATACGAAACAGCATATGCAGTGAACAGCCTTTGATGTAGGGACATTTGAACAGAGACCTAAGAAAAAACAAAATAAACAAACAAACAAACAAAAAACAGAAACAAAAAAATTGAGGGAGGCAAAATGTAGGTATCTCATGTAAGCAATTATTAGTCAAGAGAACAGCCAATTCAAAGGACCCAATGTGAAGCTTCTTTAGCCGGCCTGAGGAAATAAATAGCAAGGAGTCCAGTGTGGCTGCAAGTCAATGACTCAGACAGAGTATGATAGAAGATGAGGTAACCAGGACTGGAAATGAGGTTGCAGAGGGACAGGAAGTAAGGGAGTCACACTGGGACTAGGTAGTAAAAATTTCGCACTCTTCCACGTTTATGGATAACCTTGAAGTATTTTGGGCTGATCAGTGGCTTGGTCAGATTTCCATTTTAAAGCAATTGCTTTCATTTCTCTGTGGAGAACAGACCATGGGGAGGCAAGACTGAAGCTGGGACCCCAGTTAGGGGGTATGAGGACATTCCAAGCCAAAGATTATGGAGGTGGTGGTGACAGTTGAAGTGGTAATTGAGTTTCATGCCCATTTTGAAACTGGAGTCAGTAACATTAGCAGATGGATAAGAGTGGGAAAGAGAGATCTAAAATGACCCCAAAGTTTTTAGCAAATATTTGCAGCTCTAAGAATGGAAATACCATTTGCTGAAAATTTAGGGAGAAGATTGAAGTAGGAGTAGATTTAAGGAGTATACCACAAACTAAGTTTTGAGACTAAAATTTTGAGATGCTTATTGGTTTCAAGTGGAGATATTGAGAGGGCAGTTTTTTTGTTTGTTTGTTTTTTGTTTGTTTTTCAATGAATCTGAAGTTCAAAGAGGAGGTTTGTACTGTATGAATAATTTGGGAGACAACAATTGATGGAATCTAAAGCCACGAGAACTAGATGCAGATAACCTAAGGACTGGATGTGGATGGAGAAGAGTAAAGATCTGAGAATGAGCTGTGGAACACTCTTAATGTTTAGAGTTTGAGATTATAGGAAGAGTCCAGAAAAGAAGATTGTGATGGAGTGGTCATTGAGGTGCAATAAAAAACAAAAGGAGTATAGTGTTTCCAGGAAGCAGGTGTCCCTAAAAGAAGGGAATGATCACTTGTAGCAAAAGCTGTTAATTAAGATAAGACTGAGAATTGGCTATTGGATTTAGCCATGTAAATTCACTGATGGTCTTCAGAAAAATAGTTACAGTGGAATGAGAAGGAAGAAATCCTGATGGAGCTGGGTTCAAGAAATAATGGACTGGGAAGGAAGTGGAGGCAGCAAATAAAGAAAATTCATTCTTGAACTTTTCCAGGAAAGGAGAACAAGTAGGAATAACTAACAGGGATGTGTGGATCCAGAAATCAAACTGCAAATACAGTTTTTTCAGTCTTATTTATATTCAGAGTTGTGATGGTAATATACAGGTAATTTTGAAATTTATTTTTATTTGACTTAACATCATGTAGTTTTCCATATGACCAATCTTCATAATTGTACTTCTTGATGACTTTATAATACTCTATTTCGTGTATTAATCTATCAAACATTCTTCTCCCCTGGGTATTTGTGATGTTTCCAATTCTTGATTATGCATGGTAGAAATAAACTTCTTGATATAGTTTTTTCTTCCATTAGGATTATTTCCTTAGGGTACATCCCTAAAGTAAGATTACTAGTAAGTATATAAACATTTTCATTTATTCTGTTGCTTTTTTTAAAAAAGATTTTATTTATTTATTTGACAGAGAGATAGAGAGCACAAATAGGCAGAGCAGCAGGCAGGGTTAGAGGGAGAAGCAGGCTCTCCTCTCAGCAGGTAGCCCGATGCAGTACTTGATCCCAGGATCCTGGGATCATGACCTGAGCTGCTTAACCGACTGAGCCACCCATGTGCCCTATTCTGTTGCTTCTTTAAAGGCTTGTGCATTAAAGACTTTTCCCTTCTCCCCTGGATCTATCTTGATAACTTTGAGCCTTCTCACTATGTATTTGTGGTTTCCTGTCTCTTTCCTTGAAATCTCTCTGGGCTACCTTATGCTTCCTCATCTCTCTTCCTCTTTTACATTCTTCTCTGGTGACTGTAAAAGGACAGAAAAGTATCAGATTTAATAGATCAGTCATAGACAAGTTCTAGAATCTATTAACTTGAGGGGGTAGGGCAGGGTCTGCTGGACTGTGGGATCTCAGACTCTCTGCACATTAGTCACTTCAGAACTTTGAAAACTCATGATGTCCAGGTTTCACCTCACATTAGTTAAAATAAACTCTCTGGGGATGGTGCCCAGGTATTCTTAAAAACTTGCCAGCTCATTTTAATGACCAAATTTGAGAACCAGTGGGTCAGAACCACTGTGGCAGGAAGCCTCTTGTCTTTTTTTCTTTCTTCCCTCACAAAGGACAGTCTTTCTAGTCAGATCTCCACTCAAGAATGAGATTAGCGAATCCCAATGACCCTTCTATGTCTGAATCTGACTCAGGGTTTATCAGTTTTGTATTTACTATCAGTGGTTTTTGACTGTTTGACCCACTGCAGCACTTTATTCTTCACTTTCTAGCACTGTTGGCAGGATTTTTGCTCTTTTGGTGTCCCTAATATTTGATGTTGTAATTATGTGTTCACTTTGCCTGTTCTCTGGTAGATTTTATGCCATGGGTTACCACACTAACCCAGTGCCTGCCACCAGTGGTGTGGAATAAATGTTTATTGAATGAATTAAAGAACAACAGAATGAAAAGAAATTTTATTCTACAAATGGCTATAAACTAAAGTTGGATATCAAGTTCCCAGTAATAGACTGTTTTAGATTGTGAAGATCAAATTCTTTAGGATACCTAATAAAGACAGGTCATTTGTGTGTGTGTGTGTGTGTGTGTGTGTGTGTGTGTGTGTGTGTGTGTGTGTGTATTCATGTATATATGTATGTATTTACAAGAAAAGTAAATATGTATACTGTCCTCATCCATTCCTACCTGAAAATTTTTAGAGTCTAAACCTATAGCTGTTCTTCTCTTGCTTCTGTTGTTTTTCTGCAAGATTGACTGTGAGGGGAACCTCACTTTCCATTGACTTCCTTGAAAAAAAAAATGAACATGACTTTCTACAGGGAAAAATGACCAATAGAGAAGAAAGAGTTTTGGTGAAAAGATGATCAGTCACCCTTTGACCTGGAGGGTCATAATTCTCATTAGCATTGCTTTGTGTTTTGGAATGGTTTTTGAGGCACTCGGAGACCTGCACGGCATGCTCCCTCCACCTTAGAGTCTCCTTGTGCATTGTTCCTGATCCCTCATATCTACCGAACTCATGAAATTTCTCCTGCTCCTCACTCTCACTCTTCTAAGAGTTGGTGTCACCTTTCTCAGAATGTGAAGTATCTATAACCTTTAGTTATTCTTGTTTGAAAATCATTTGAGCCTCTAGGCTCTGAAAGGGAAGGAATATATTTTAAGAAAGAGATGACACTGTGTATTTTTGTCAGCTTCTCTTTGGTATATGTTTCTGCTACTTCATGTTGAGCTTTGGGATTCAGAGGGCAGTCATGTGGACATTTCTGGATTCAGTTATTATAAAGGTGACTCGTATAAGATTGACTTCTAAATTACTTGGTTATTCTATAAAGCTCCTTATTGAAGTCATTTAACAAAATACCATAGATTGGGTGGCTTAAACAACAGGAATTTATTTCTCACAGTTCTAGAGGCTGGGAACTCCACGGTCAAAGCCCTGGTAGATTTGCTTCCTGATAAGAACCCACTTCCTGGCTGCCTTCTCACCCTGTCTTCACATGGCCTTTCCTCGGTGTTTGTACGGAGAGAGAGAGAACGACCCCTCTCGTATCTCTTCTTAGTAGGCTGCTAATCCCAATCATGAGGGCACCACCCTCATGACCTAATTGCTTCTCAAAGGCTTCATCCTCAGATACTGAGGAACAGGGCTTCAACATAGGAACCGGGGGTGGGGGTGGGGGTGGAGTCACAGTTCAGTCTGTAACATCTCCCATGGAGAAATGATGGCGCGCCCCATGGATGAACCAGGTACAAACAAGAACAATTTTCCTCCAAGATCAGTAAACTTCATCTCTTTGTGGTTAACCCTGTCCAGTGCTTTCCTTAATAGCTCATAGTCCTTTTCAAGCAAATGAGCAAAATACACAACTGATACCTAAATCCCTCAGGTGTCTAAGGTAGCGTGCCAGAAGGAGTATGGAATCCTATTCATTATCCAGTATTACACTCCCCCACGCACCCCAATGAAACGTTATGCATTCCTGAACATCAGATGGTTGCATCATGTCACCCATCACAGCACCTCTGTTTGCAATCAGATGCAACTATTTATAGAAGCAGGGAAACCATTCAGTTTGAGAAATTTAGAGTCATGTGGGTGAAAGCCCTACTGAAGTAGGAAAAGTGTGAATTAGTAGCAATTTATTATGCTTTGAGTACACAGTGACTTAGAGTAAGTTTTAAGAAGCCTTTGCCTTAGACTATAACTTACCATTACTGATAGAAATATGTCTTCAGTCTCTAAAGTACGTTAATACCACTGTCCTTCTTAACTCATTTGCTAAGTAAAGACAACTTTTAATAGGATTTTGGTCTCGATTGTCATGAAATCTGCAGTGTTGGGCCTGGATAAATATGACCTTACAATGAACAATTTGCGGGATTTTTCTTTATTTGTTTAATCTATACTTCACAGATTATCACAGCTTACGGATAAAGCTTTTAGAGGCCTTGTGTCTGTTTTAGTGACAGCTTCGACAAAGTTTTACCAGAGACCTGTTCTGTTTCTAGAATTTTGAGAGGACCAACACCAGCCATGTTTTCAGGGGTAAAATGAAAAGCGTTTAAACTCTGTGGGCACACTTTCTTTCTTGCATCCAAAAATCTAAACTTAAGATCCCTCCCCTTCATGACTGGAAAGAAAACTGAAGTCAGCTGGGTCTTTTCCCTCCAGGAGAATGCCGTGAATGGAGAGCACCTGTGGCTGGAGACGAACGTCTCAGGAGACCTGTGTTACCTGGGAGAGGAGAACTGCCAAGTCAGATTTGCAGTGAGTGTGCTCCTCGGACCTCTGGGCTCTCGCCTTTCCTGGGGAAGGCTGCCGAATTGAGTCTGCCAGCAGCACGGAGGCCACCGTGCCTGAATCTCCAAGGAGAGGTTTGAAAGAGCCTGTCCCTTGTGAGACAGTTGACAGTTAATGTGGCTTTCACGGGGTCGGTTTCAATGGCGTCAGGGCTTGGCCCTGCAGGTTAAACTTTGGTAGGACGTGCTCCTTTCTGATGATTCCCAGGGTTGGTTTTGATTTGTGTGTTCGGGTCGGGGAGAGGGTGAAGGTGCGTGAGTGTTTGCTTCTGGACGGGGTGTCTGCGTGGGGAGAGGTCTGTGTGTGGAGGAAGCGTATCTGTGGGAGGAGTGTGGATGGTGGGGGACATTACTGGTGGGTGAACACGGGGGTGACACTCGGGTCTGGCCCTGGGCATCGGCCGCAAATACAGGCATAGGTCCTATGGTTTTGCTTTGCGTTACTGGGCTTTGCAGACTATGCATTTTATTTATTTATTTATTTTTTACACAAATTAAAGGTTTGTGGCAACCCTGCCTCAGCGCCATTTTTTCCAACAGCATTTGCTGACTTTGTGTCTGCGCTGCATTTTGGTAATTCTCCCGATATTTCAAACTCTTTCATCATTATTTGTCATGGTCATCTGTGATCGGTGATTATGACTGGTGGAAAGCAGAGATAATGGTTAGCACTTGCAGCAATGAAGTATTTTTTAATTAAGGTCTGTACTTTTTTTTAGATATAATGGCATTGCACACTTAATAGACTACAGAATTGTGAAAATAATAACTTTCCTATGCATTGGGAAGCAAACAAATTCATTTGGCTTGTTTTATTGTGATACTTCATGGCAGTGTTCTGGAACTGAACCCACGACATCTCCAAGGGTACACCTGCAATTCGGATCAAGTGTGGAGGATAGAATTCTAGAAAATGGACAAATACATTGGAATAGCCCATGCTTTTTAAAATTTGCTTTGTATCCTTATTTAGAACCATCAGTTTAAATGTCAAGGTGTCTTTATATTCTGTGAATAGAGCACAGTTGCCAGGCATTAAGTTGTGAGGAACTAGAATTTCATTGTTGAGAAAGTGAACTTAAATTTTTTGTGTAATTCAAAATTATTGGTTTAAAAAGAGTAATGGGAAACCTAGAATAGTAAAGAAGAAGGAAAAAATTAGTTCCTTCGTATTTGGGGAAATGGGCCTCATAAATGGCATCTAATACATTTTTTTTCCTTTTTCATTATGTTTGTTTATTACATGAAAGAAAGAATTGGGGCAAAATGCAAGGCTTTGGAATTACAAATGAATATGTTTCTATCAATGACTAATAAGGAAGAGATTGAGTTTCCGCTAAAGCTTTTAGAAGAATATAGCCCTCAAGCACTTTGATCAGTCTGGCTGGAATTGTAAAGCTGGAGGAAGAAAACTTTAAAAATTGCATTAGCTGTTCTGACAATGGGTTTATAGGGGTTTTTTTTGGGAAACCTTCATAAGAGTTTTAGAGGACCAGGGTTTGTTTGAGTGAAGTTAGGAATAGAGATCAGTACTATTAGCACTCACTGTGATATTGAGAACTCCTGTCCTTTGGGCCCTGGTTACCTTCTAAGAAAAAGAGAGTAGGATGAAATTATTTTGAATTTTGCTTCCATCTCAGATCTGTACTTGGTTGTTTGCATTTCTCTTAATCTTGTAAATTCAATTGATTTAAATATCAGGTTTTCAACTTTATGCATATGTATTTTGAATTAAAGTATAATTGCATAAAATTTGACTGAATTAACCAAAACCCAAGAGCTGCTCAGCTGTTTGGACTGAAATGCTATAAATAATGGATTAACATTAGGATCTCAGTTAATTGCAAAAACACTAGTCTTGGGATATCAGATAATACAAAATGGAAGAAAGGAAAACCAGTTTTACTTATATACATATACTTTTGAACGGTTTCTTCTGCTACTGTTTGGGAGTTCTGCATCATTTCCAAATTATTCCCTTTGATCCTTTTCTGATAGTCTTTTAGGGTCAGCCACATATTACCTCTCTTGGCAAATGTATACACAGGTACATTTATTCTCCTAAATAGCATCCCTATCCATCAATTGATTATAACTTGGTCACTATTCTCTCTACACCTGGAAAAACAACAATAAGGAAAATTGTAAATATAAGCAGGAGACAACAGCATTGTGAATATTCCTGGTGCTCTTCTGAATCTTTCTTCAAATTTCATCTCCAATACTCAGTTCTATTAACTCACTTTACAAAGCGTCTGGAAGGTGAAGAGCTCTCCTCCAAAATAAAAAAAAAAAAAAGGATGAAAGAAGATGAAATGATGAAAGAAGAATTCCTTCTTGATGAAAGAAGAAATGAGTCAGTGAGGAAGCAGAAGGTCTGTGTTTCCTCATTATAGGCTCCTGAAGGCTCCATTTCTTCACCTATAGAGTGGGGTTCATGTTTGGAGCATTATATGAGATAATGCATTGAAAGGATTTACTTGCCCCTGCAACTGACACAATGAGTTAAAAATTAAAAAAAAAAAAAAACGAAGCGAAGAGAGAAGAGAGAAGCAGACAATTCACAAAAGATCTACCAATCCCCATATATATATGAAAAATATTTTTAGAAGGCACCCAAAATGAAACAACTATGAGAAGTCAACATCATGTGCCCATTAAATTAGCAAAAATTTACAAAATGATAATACCTGCAGGTTAGTTTACGCCTAAATGGGTATTCTCATTGTCAGCTGGTCAGAGTGTAAATTGATAAACAGCTGACCCTTGAACAACATGGGTCTGAACCATGTCGGTCCCCTTATATGTGAAATATTTCAATAAATACAGTATAGTACTACAAATACAGTAAATTATTTTCTCTTATGATTTTTAAAACTATTTTCTACAACTTACTTTATCATAAGCATATAGTATCTAGCATACAAAAGATGTGTTAATTGACTGTTTATGCTATTATTAAGGCTTCCAGTCAAGAGCAGGCTATAGTAGTTTTAGGGAGTCAGAAGTTATATGTAGATTTTTTTTTATATGTAGATTTTTGACTGCACAGGTGGTTGGTGCTCTGAACCCCCACATTGTCCAAGGGTCAACTATACTTCAGGAAATTGTCAGTATATAGTGAAAACATGACACATCTAGCGCTCTCTCTTTCTCTCTCTCTCTCTCTCTCTCTCTCTCTCTCTCTCATTTGGGCATCACATTGGGCAGGGGGAGGGGGACATTGGCAAGAAGGAAGAGACCAGGAGGCGTGTGCTCAACTTGGTTCAGGGTAGGAACTTTGTAGTAGGAGGAAGAATGAAATAACCTGGATTGCAAAAGAGTGTTATTGAGAGGAGGTAGACTACTGACCTCTTCCGGTGTTGAAAGACCTGCCTTGAAGAAGAGGGAAGGGTCTTGCTCTCTGTAGTTAAAAATAACTAAATTCTAGATATAGAATCCACAGACTCTAGCAGCAAGTCTTATATGGATCATAAGCATCACCTGGAAAACCTGTTAACAATGTAGATGACTGTTTCTCTCCTTGCTCCAAATGCTGATTCAATATGCCAGAGCTGGACTTGGGAATCTGTGATTTTAGCAAGTGCCTCAAATAACCACGGTGCAGATGGTCCACAGACTGAACTTTGAGAAATACTCTATTACAGGGAAGAACTTGAACAATCAGAGCTGTCCAGCAAAGGATCAAGGTTTCTGGAGAGATAGGCTCAAATGATGTGTTTACCAACAAATTGGATGGCCATCTTTCAAGGCTGCTGTGTGTGGGGGGGGCGGGGAGGAGCACATTGGCTTTGGGTAAGAGGTTAGGCAAGTTAATCTCCAAGAGGGCCTCTAGTTTAAATGTTCTATTTGCAGCTTTCTTAGCTGAACAACCGTTTGGTAAGAAAAAAGCATGTACAAATGGATTATGCCTTACATTCTCCTTCCTTTTAATGAAGCACCTTTGAAGATCGCCAACCTGTTGAGATAAGGACCACATTACCAGGACCAGGTACTACCTGCAGGCTTCTAAACAATGTGCAGGCAGAGCGTTTGGA
The DNA here is from genome assembly GCA_002007465.1 of Ailurus styani. Taxonomy (NCBI): domain Eukaryota; kingdom Metazoa; phylum Chordata; class Mammalia; order Carnivora; family Ailuridae; genus Ailurus; species Ailurus styani. Next base: position 4,529,893 of record LNAC01000057.1, read on the forward strand.
GGAGGAGTGAGTCCATTACCAAAGATGTGCCTTTCCCTCCTTACCTTATTTTAGCAAAGCAAATGGCACGGGTAGAAGTTGAGAGAAGGGAGAAATCAGTGTGGGTTGAGGTAGACAGAGGCGGCTTCATGGCAGTGGGGCTTGAGCGCAGTTTGTAGGACGGGTAAGATTTACATGAGTGGAGTGGGGCAGGAGAACATTAGCAAACTCAGAGGCAGGAACAAGCGTTGAACAAGGGAGGAGGCGATCATCAGACATGCATGAGCACACCAGCGGGCACGTCCTAGGTACGAATGGAAGAAAGGACAGATGGGGGCCGTGTGTCCATGTCTTCCACTGAAACTTGGAGTGGATGTTAGAACTGCCTGTGTGCTTAGGAAGCATGGCCATGTAATAAATCGTCTAAAGCAAGACCGTTTCGAGGGTGAAAGAAGCTATTGGCAGTAAGGATGCTGTAACATTAAGAATAAGGGGCGTCTGGGTGGCTCAGTGAGTTAAGCCTCTGCCTTCGGCTCAGGTCATGATTTCAGGGTCCTGGGATTGAGCCCCGCGATCGAGCCCCGCATTGGGCTCTCTGCTCAGCGGGGAGCCTTCTTCACCCCCACCCCGTCCCCCAACCTCTCTGCCTGCCTCTCTGCCTACTTGTGATCTCTCTCTCTCTCTCTCTCTCTGTCAAATTAAAAAAAAAAATTTTTTTTAAGAATAAACCAGAACTGCATCAGGGACACTGAGACAGTCACCCTGACTTACAGGGACATTGCTATTGTCTCTTTAAAACCAAAGCAGTCCTGTAAATCCAGAACTTCCTGCTGCCATATGGACTGATATTTGGGGCTGGTATTGGAGGGTATTGAAAGCAAGCCAGTGACGTCATAGGACACAAAGACATTTGTAGGAGAGTTTGCTCCAAAGCCTTGGGGCTGAACCAGATGACCTTTAAAATCCTTCATCTCCTGCATTTCTCTAGTGGCAACATTTAATACTGTAGAATGTCTGTGAGCAGAAATTTAATGGGATTAAAGTTGTTCCTAAATCAGCGACAGTCCTCAAATTAGTAACTTTCTTTTTCTGGTCTAGAGAGGAGAAAGGGATAGGGATGCCGCAGTAATGAAATTGGAGCAGAAGGATCACTGTTTCCCGATACAATTATGGGGGGGAAACTGAAATAAAACCCCAACTAGGACCACTTTTGTTTGGTGCTATGTATTGAGGTGGACGTTTCTTCATTCATTTATTCTGGAAGGGTTTATGGGCTGGGTGCCGTTACCAGAAGCTGCAGACAGTGTTGAGAGTGACCGTTAACTGGAAATGACATTGTCACTGTTTGGGAGGTACGCTCTGTAGAAACCCTTCTTGTGCTTTGTTGATAGTATACACAAAGACGTTGAGCCAGATATTGGCTTCTAAAGAAATTCATGCCTCCATTAGTAATCAATAGAGCACACACTAGTTCACACCTATTTTGACACTGAAATGACACTTGCCTACATTGCTAGGTTGATGCACACAACAACCGTAGTTGTGATCCACAGCCTGCATCTACATGAGTAGACAGAGAGGCAGTGTGGGACGTGGGAAGGACATGGGTTTTGTGAAACTGACCTGGGTTTGAAAGCCTGTTGTTCCATCCGTGTAGAGTGAACTTCAGACAAATCTCACCGATTTTTGCCTCCATTTCCTGATTTAAAATGTTGTCATTAAGATCAGCCTCGCTGGTTCTTACTGCTGGATGAGAATTGTGAACTTATAAACACTTTTTAATTTTATTGCCTAGAGTGATCGATCCCAGCCTGGATCGACCACATCAGACTCTCTGTTGGGTGGCACAGGGTGTGAATATGTTAAAAACAAGATAACTCCACAGACAACTGTCTGCTGTCAGATAGGGGTGCAGAAGGATGCTGTTCTACTTCATAAAGGGTGTCAGGACCCAATGAAGGGGACTGGTATAGAGTGGCTGTTAGGGGTTGATTTGCACACCCCCAATAGATGCTGAAGTCCTAATCCCCTGTATCTCACATTATGACACTATTTGGAAACAGGGCTGTGGCAGAGATGCTTAGTTAAGATGCCTGCTCCAGTATGACAAATGGACTTCTCGGAAGAGGAGGACCCACAGAGATACACAGGGAAGGAGGCAGAGACTGCAGCGAGGGAGCTATAGCCCAAGGAACACCGAGGACCTCAGGCTGTCTGTCATCAGAAACTGGGAGAGAGGCATGGGACAGATCCTCCGTCTCAGTCCTCAGAAGGATATCAACCCAGGGGATACCTTGATTTCCGACGTTTAGTCTCCAGAACTGTGAGAGCATATGTTTCCGTTGTTGTTGTTGTTTTTTTTTTATGTTTTTTTTTTTTTTTATGTTTCCGTTGTTTTAAGCTACCCACTTTGTGGGCCTTGGTTAGGGCAGCCCGGGGAAACACATGCAGCGGCTGTCCTGTGAGGTGACTTACCTGGCCCCATGGCTACCTCCGCAAGGCTCACAGGTGGGCATACACCCAGAGGTCTATTGCAAACAGCCTTGACTGCAGATTTCATTGAGACATTTGTGGCTTTCTGGATAAGTGAGCAGACAGGCAGGGAGGCACCCGCAGCTGAGAACTGCAGGGAAGAGAGTAGTTAGATGTTAGGTGAGTGAGAACGTGTAGGTTGGGTGAGAGAAAAAAGGAGCTGTCAGACTTCAGAGCGCTGTTCCCAGATATCTTTTCTATTTTTAAATGGGCTTATGTCACCTTGTGTTTGTGGGGAGGCTGATGAGTACTGTTTTCCTTTTGTTACTGTTTTGTTCAAGTGTTTTGCTTTAATCTTTTCCTTGTGGGTAACGTTTGGCAAAAATGCCCACCCCCACCTGACCTTCATTCTACGGTGTCTTCCAATATTGCTGGAAGCTTAACAAATGGAGTTTTCTTTTTTTTTTGTTTTCTTTTTTTTTTTTTAAAGATTTTATTTATTTATTTGATACAGAGAGAGAGATCACAAGTAGGCAGAGAGGAAGGCAGAGAGAGAGGAGGAAGCAGGTTCCCTGCTGAGCAGAGAGCCCGATGCGGGCCTCGATCCCAGGACGCTGAGATCATGACCTGAGCCGAAAGCAGAGGCTTTAACCCACTGAGCCACCCAGGCGCCCAACAAATGGAGTTTTCTTGAGTAAATGAATGAACTTCTGTCCAACTTCTCTGAGCCCCAGGTCCTTCTATAAAATGGTGGTGATTGTATCTGCCTCTCAGAATTGGTAGAGGGATTAAATTAGTTGACAAACATTAATGTCCTTTCTTGTTTGCTCCTGTCCGTACTTGTATTTCAGTGTCATCAAGCTGAATGAGCTAATGAGTAGTTTGGTTGGACTTTGCTCTCAAGAAGACCTTATGTTTGGGATTCTCCTGCTAACCCCAACAAGGAGACTTAAACTTTTACCTGTCATTTTGCTGCTGTGTATAATATCCACAGTCTCCCTAGGTTGTAGGTGGGACCCACTGAGTATGGCAAATTGAAGTAACCCGTTCCAGAAAACATCTCCTAGGCTGTGTCTCCTTAATGGTAGACCAGAAGCCTCGTTGCTGTATCACAGCATCCACTCACAAGGAGACTGGCCACTTCACTGGATTCTTGGAAGAAACCTGTAAGAGTACAAGTGCAGTAGCTCCCTGACCTAGCTGAAGAACGCTTTCAGCTTTTTGTTGCTTGGAAGAAAAAAAAAAGATGCAGAACCTGGTCACACACTATTTATTTCATCTCTGGAATACGGTTCCACTGGACAGCAGCCTGTGCAGATGCTGTTTCGTGTGTGTCTCTGTGCTGTGGGTGAATAGGCAAAGCAGGGTCCAGTACACATTGCTGGGGCCTTTCTGCCCATCTGTGCACTCGGGGCTGACAGGTGTATACCACAGGGCATCAGCGTTGGACTCAAGCCTCAGAATGCATCAGGCCTGCCTGTTTGCTGATCCCTCGCAAGCCAGCTGTCCGGCGTGGCAGATCGATGGGCTGTACCCCCAGATGGTGGCTTGGCTGAGTACCCCCAAGCTGTACCCCCAGGCTGTATGCCCAGATGGCGGCTTGGCTGAGGGGGGTGGGGGCTCTCAGAGGGAACCGTGAGTGTGGCAGTAAAGCCCAGGAGGCTAAGCCAGCTTTATTTTGTTTGGGTGCCAGCCTCGAAGACGCCATCTCCAGGGAGCTGCCAAAGCTGCTCTCTGCCAGAGGTCTCTCCCGCCATTAGGATATGGAAGAGCTAATGAATCAGGATGACTCAGGGAGAGCCGAGCCATGAACAAAAATAGTTTGAGAAAGCATTTGCATAGACAGATTCTCCGCTGCTGACCCCCTGGTCAGTGAAGGGGAGTGGAGGAAGGGAGTGGGGTGTCCCCATGGGTGCAAGTGTTGGTTCTCCATATGTGTCTGGCCAGATGGTTGGGCATTTGCATGAGATCCTCCAAGTGCACACTTGGAGCTGTGTCTGGCATGTGGCAGGCCCTCAGTGAATGTTAGCCGTTGTTACTATGATAGCTCTCATTGTTGTCATTAGTATCGTTCATTGGCATAGAGTGCCGTCCGTACACTTGAGGGGAGTGTCCCACGGATCCTGCCCCCTTCGTGCATCAGAGACAGTGATGGGTTAGAGAGCCCAGGGAACTTGAGGATTCTCTACTCCTAGGTGGCCCTGCGTCAACAGCATCATTCCCTTTTTGCACAGTCCCCCCCACCTTTTTTTGGAAACTAAATCATGTTCTGGAGAGCACTAAACTCCTAAGAAAACAATATGGGTATTGTTCATATGACCAAATAAGTTTAGAAAACACTGAACACCTTTGATACACAAATATGTGTTATGAAGCTCTAAGAAAGACCTAAGGTGTGCAGGATTTCCTATGTTTTCCCTCGGGGAAAGGGATTGTTGAATCTATTATTTTTCCCACAGAACACCTACTGGCATATTGTGGGATCTCACTATTCAGCGGAAGCCTGAGAAGTGCTCACCACATGCCATTGTCCTAGGACTTGTCAGTGTTAGTCCAGTGTTAGTTAATAATAATCCTTGGGGCTGATCATGGAGGCAGTTTCCTCCCACTTAAAGGTGAAGGAACGTCAGGAAAGCTTAATCACCACCCAGTTTCATACCTTTTCTTTATCTTTCTGAAGTTATTTTGCCTTTATACTAAACTTTCATGAAGCCAAGTGTACGTGTGTGTGTGGGCACATGCACACGTCTTTTATTCTTAGAGTTTGAGCCTCCGAGGGTAACTGTCATCTCTTCTGCAACGATAGCTTCAGATGGAGGCTGTGTTCGTAGGTGACTATGTGTTTGTGCGGAGCCGTGTGGTTGTTATTAATTCTGGCACAGCCCTGTTGCCTAATAAAAATAATTTGCATCCGATTCAACATAGGGTTTACATCTCACCTCGGCAATGCCCAGGTGTATAGAAATGTTTTCCCCTTTTCCACGGTTCCTCAGGGCAGAGACCCAGAAAACAGGATGTAACCAATATTCTTGTTGCTCAGAGGCCCCAGTCTTGGCCGAAACATTATTTGCATCAGGTGTCCCCAGACCTACTATCAGCTCCTAAGTGGACATTGTCTCTGATTGTTAGGAGTTTGTTGTTGTTTTTGCTCCCTGCCTCATAGACCGGGCAGAGAGAGATTGCAGAGGGCAGTGCCATGAAAACACACGGAGATGGAAAGGCTGGCTTTGATGCCTTCATTTGAGGAGGCGTGTAGGCTTTGGCATCAAGGGGTGATCTGGCTTTGAATCCAGACTCTGGGATTTTCTAGTTGTGCGATGTTGGTTATCACCTTGGTTTCTCATCTTTAAAAATGTGGACAATACCTGCTTCTTACCGTTGCTGTGAAGCTGAAATGAGATGATGCATATACAGCAATTGACAACATGGCAAGTTACAAACACGTGGTAAAAATCATCCACTACCACCATTCCTCCTTCTATGGAAGTGGCTGCAGTGGGTTGTCAGAAGCTGATCCCCGAAAGGCAACATCAGAGAATGAAACTTGGAGGAAGGGCCTTAAAGTCAGCACATGTCTCTCACTGAATAGAAGAGAGGATGGATCTTATGAAGTGAAATGACTAGCCATCCCTCAGCTCTGTGGCCCTTCTCCATTCTCTTGACCTTCAATAGCACAGATCACTTTCTGTTATTTAAAAAAAAAATCACTTGTCCACTTGCCGGAATCTCTACCCTAGAACCTGGAAGTGCCAGGTAGCTCAGGGACTGGACCCGTGTTGTACTGTCCTGGATCCTCAGCGCTGAGAACAGTGACAGCAGTGAGCAGTTATTCTGCCATTTTTCATGCAATGAATGGGTTCAGGGATGGGATTGTTGAGAGAGACACATGGACACACATGGACACCTGTCACCAGATCAAACCCTACGACTTAAGTATCATCATACTTAGCATCCAGGATGTTTGAATTCCTGTCGTTCTCAGGCTCTTCAGCAGGGAGATTCAGTACTCAGCTGCTTAGTCGGCTCTTGTGGGATTTCAAGCCTTGTTTAGCTAGTGTCATGCATATGGCAACCCATCTTATTTGATTCTCATGGAAGATCAAGACTGGTGTTTAAAATTCTTGGTGGCCATGGTATGGTCTGTGGTCTATCCCCATGAGGCCCTCATGAGAACAGATCATCTGAAGCTATGTCAAATATATTTATCTTCATCAGTCTTATTCCTCTAATCCTTCGCTGTAAGGAAGATGACAGGGAAGTAGTAAGTTGTAGTAGAAAGGTATCTTGGAGCCAGGAAGACCTGGGTTGCACGCATAGCTAATCTCTCCTGGGCGAGTTGCTCCATCTCATAGAGTCTCAGCCCCTCAGTTGTAAAATGGGTGATGTATCATGTTGCAGGGCTGAAGTGAGCTGTGTTTACAGTGTACATAATGTATCTATCCTATTACTAGCCGTACTGGGAAATACTGTGTTTGGTAATGATGTTCTCACTGAAAAATGGTGTGGGTAGGTGTGTGTATGTGAGTGAGAACTGCATTGCCAATTGGGAATATAGTGTTGAGTGAACTGTGGCTGAAATGGTGGTCTTCCTGGGCTAGATTTCCTGGAAGGCTTTCTCCTAATTATGTCCCCAAGAGCTTGGGACGTTGGAAATGGCAGTGAAAGGATATTTACCACAGCTCAAGATGCCTTCTTAAGCAGGTTCAGTATTCCATATTAAACCAAATGTATCTAAATTATTTTTTAGAAACCTCAGGCTGGGAACTAAAGAAAAACAAAACAAAACAAAAAAGAATTTAAAAAATTCCTCTGTTTCCACAGTATAAACTGATAACGAGGACATGTTAGGATTCATGCTGCAGGTTAGGGGATGTATATGGTGCTGTCACACCAGCAAGGATTGAAAGGCAAGTGTTTTCTAGTTTATATCAAGTGTCAGATTTTTACACACATAACATATGACCTCAGAACTAGAAAGAGCCACTAAGACAGCATTTCCTGTTCATTTTTATTCTGACTTCTATAGTATGTCCAGCCCATTCTCAGATCTATCTGCTTAAAATTCATAAATGTACATCTCCTTGGATGTGTAGGGCTCTCATTGTGTAAATATTGACTTATTAGTGTCTGTGTACTTATAATCCTATTTCCATACATTTTTTTTGTCCATCTAGCAACACTTCAGTTAATCTGTAAAACGCATGACAATTTTGACCTGAGACCGCTTGAAAAGAGTCTAAAAATTAAACAGGCAGCAGCCACAAAATCATCTGGAAAGAACCAAAAATAGGAAGAGAGCACACAATTAAGTTAAAGCCATTGACTGGCTTTAGTCGTGTAAGCCAGGACCTGCGGGCACCTAAGCTGAGAAACATAGAGGAAATGAATGGGGGAAAATAATAATAATAAGAGAAAAGACAAGCAGGCAGAACCAGAAAAAAAGAAGAAAAAGAAAGCAGATGAGAGCAATAAAGTACAGAGAAAGTCAATAATTATAGTTAGGAAATATGAAGTCTCCTTGGGTAAAATGACAGCCAAGAGCAGGAAATAGAATTATGGATTTTTGAAGATTTCTTCTGGCTCATTAGACTGAAATCCTTTTTTAATGCGTTGGGACCGGGAAGGAGGCAGCAGAAGGAACGCGTAAGCTACCCAGCAGTCTCGTGCCGTCGAGGAAGGGAAACCCGGCCCAGCCGCCTCTCAGCAGCGCCGTGTTGCTATCTTTCCATCAGACGTGCGCAGATGTATCAGGCCACTCGGCGCACTTTCCAGAAGTGACAACTGCCGCATGTATTGGCTTCACATCTCTACGACTGCACCTGGGTTTTACACAGAGATACAAGAGGAGTGGTGAGTGCGTGTTGAACTTCACTGGGTTCCAGGATGTGGATTCCTCCGAAGATGTTTGTGTAGCTTTCTTCTGCAACTCATCAGCACCTATTACTTTTGTTTCATTAGAGAACAATGCCTTGAATTCACTGGCATAAGCCACTTTTAAACCGAGCTAGAAGAATCTGGTACAAATTTGATTGCAGGTGTATGGAGAGTTAGGCAGGCATCTCCCCTCGCTCCCCTCACTTAAACCAAACCCTGGGTCATCCTCACCATAACTTTTACCGACCTTAAGATAGTGTTAAAAATATGACAAGGTCTCTTCATAACCGACCATCGACGTTAGCTTTGAATTCACACGCTTTCTAGCAATTTGCTTCTCACCCAGCTGTTCTCTGGTGATGCTTTAGTCCTCACATTCAGCTCGCCAGCTCTGTCCCCCTCCCCTGGTTTCCTGCTCCAAGATTTGGGTTTTCTAGCTCTTCAAATGAAAAAGAAACCTCGAACTGCTGAGGAAATGCAAAGCTTCTATTTGTGTCGAACAGTCATGAGAAGCGCTTTCCGTCTTGATGCGTCTCCAGGGAAGCTGCGGGTCCACACCCCTGTGCTCACCTCCGGGGGAGCCCGCCGGCCCTCCAGATTTACCCACATGGCTGACGTTACTCAGGGGAGGATGGCTCTAGAAATGCAAACGCTTCACATGTACTCTGCTTCAGAGAACGTGCTGTTGAGATCTCAACAAAATGGGCTGTTTGAAAAGCACGGGAAGCGAGTTTTACTGCAGGACCCGAGTGGGACTCGCCACCGCGTCTCTGCCTTCTCTCCTGTCCTCTTCGGTCACTCCAGTTCGGGCCCACATGGCCTAATACGTGAGTTCTCACCGTGGCCTCTGATGGCTTATTCTCATTTAGAAAAGAGCGGGTCTGAGCCACGATTTGCAAGACCCCCTGTAATCTGGCTGTCACCTCTACCTCGTCTACTCCAACAACACAGGCCCCACTGTCCCTCTTTGAACATCCCGAGGCCCTCGTGCCTCTGGGCTTTGCACTTGCTGTTGGTCCTTTTGCCCAGAATGCTTGCCCCTGAGAGAGCGCCTTAGGCAAACTCCTGCACGCCCTGCTGGTGTTTCTCAAAACATGTCTTCTCATTGCGACCTTTCCTGGACAATTTCAACTTCCCTCTACTCTTGATTTTTCTCCCATTCCTTGTTCTCTCTTTGATGTTTCTCTTTAGCACGTCTATCTGTCAACATATTCTACGTCCTTTTTATGTAGCATGTTTATTGTCTGTCTCTCCTGGGATAAAGTAATCCCCATGAGATCAAAAGAAAAAAAAAAGAGTTTTGTTGGTGTGTTGTTCACGGCTCTATCCCCAGTGCTTGGCACCTACTAGGTGCTTGGTATTCACTGATGGACGGAATTAAGAAATTACTTTATCACGCCTCCTTCTGTCCTCCTTCTGCTTTCAGATAGTGCCACATCATGCCGCCAGATCAAGTGATTATTTTTGGCCACATTTGTCTCAACCACCCTGTCAGTGTTCTATTGCCGATTAGATTAACATTTGTATTTCTCAGCCGAGATTTAAGGACTTGAGCAGAGTCTTAGATTCACCTTTTTGGCCTGACCAGCATCACCTAGCTGGGACTTCTATTTGGGAAGACTGGCCTACTTGCTGGCCCCAATTTTGTCCAGCATGTTTCCTCCCCCCCCCCACAACCATTATCCAAGCACAGATTCCAGTTTAACTTGCCTGTGGATACAAGGTAGCATCACACGAGCAGCAGGAACAGACTTTTTGTTCTTCACTCTACCCACTTACGTAAGACCTCCGTCTTCCGCACAGTAGCCTTCCCATCCAGTGGCCCCAAGCTCCCCAGAAGGTGTCTCATTTTTGACACAAAAGTAGTGCAGCTATAATGACCATGAAGCCTCTACCCTGTTTTCCTTCTGTGTGTAGAGGTCTTCTGTCCCTATAAGGCACCTCATTTCTCTTTTGAGCTTGCCTACTGTGAGAAGGCCTCTGTCCTACTGGGGGTTTTATCTCATGATCCCAAAGCCACCAGTTCTCCAGATTGGGGTTGGGGTGGGGGGCTTGAAAGGGAGAAAGCCCTTCTCTGCAAATCCTTCTTTCCTCCCTCCCTTCCTTCCAGAATGTCTGCTAGGGCTCTTGGTTTGTGTCTGACAATGTACTTGGTGTTGGATTTTAAGAAACACACAGAGGAATCTCCTTCTTTTTGTAACTCTACAATTTTTTTAAAAATTTATTTATTTAGTTTTTTGTTTATTATTTATTCTAGAGAGGGAACACGAGTCGGGGGGGGAGAGCAGAGGGAGAGAGAGTGAGAGAAACAGACTCCCCACGGAGTGCAGAGCCCAGTGTGGGGCTCCATCTCTTGACCCTAAGTTCCTGACCTGAGCCAGAACCAGGGGTCAGATGCTCAACCGACTGAGCCATCCAGGCACCCCTGGAACTCTACAGTTTTTAACCCTGGGACCTCTTGGGAATAGTTCTGCTTTCCCATTTGTCTTGCAGCCCCTTGTGATCCAGCTCCTGTGGCTTCTTAACACAGCCATTGTTCCCACTCCTCTCCTCTGTGGACACCCTGTCCCACCTGATCCTCCGACTGGGCACACACATTGAATGAAGACTCCATACTCCAAACTTCAACCTGGCACCCGAGAACCAGTGCCAGTGGACCTCTGATCCCCGTGACTCTGTACCCCCGCCGAATATGCCAGAGCCAGCCTTAGAGGCTCTCAGCATCAGCTACATAATGAGATTTTGGATTGCTCTCTGCTGAAGTGTCCCCAATTTCTGAAATAAATACATCTTTGAAGGCCCAATTCAAGAATTTACTTTTCTGTTAGGTCCTTCTTATTGACTCAGCCTCTGAGGTCTTACCTTACCGAACGATGGTTTTCATTGTCCAAGCTGTTCATTTAGCATTTAGCCATGTGTGGCCTTCTCTGTTAATGACCTTCCCCTTCCCCCCAGCCCCAAGTCCTTCTTGTCTTCAGGTGGCTTGCCAGCTTTTCCTAGGAAGGGCGGAAGCTCTTTCCTCTTTAATTCCTGCACTGCGCTTAGCATCGCCTTATCTTCATAGTGATGGCTGAAAGTATTTATTGACTCAATGTTTATAAATATGCTTTGTGTGACTGAAACAGTCTGTTAACCACCGACTTGTCCAGACAAGTCATTTATGTAAGGCACCTCAGGCCCTCGTGGTTCCAGAGGATGGGCATGCACAGCTCTAGGTGCATGTAGGTATTTGCACACTGCGTGAGGAAATTTCGGGCACTCATTTACCTGAGTTCTCTACCCAACCTCCTATTGTTCCTGCTCCTTTTTCTTTCAGATATTCTGAGGTATGTCTGGCATTTAGAATCTAGGGTATCGATGGTGAGGGGCCATCTCAGAGGGGTTTAGCCCTCACTGAGTCTCTGTCCAGAGGACACAGTGTACAAACACATAGGACCTTGGCAAATGAGGGTCGTGACCTCCCGACATGGGCCAGCAGTGCTCCGGCTGAGGGCTTGTCCCTTTACCACAGAGGGAGACCTCTCTGGAGCGGACCCTGCGAGGCAGCTTTGGGATGACCCTTGAGCCCCAGACCCCTCCAAATGTATGGCATTTTTGCTCCTCTGTCCGGGATTTTGAAATCCTGTTGTCACAGAGAGACTTACTGATGTAATGAGGAACCACAATAAGGGGGTGTGGGGACTTCAGCTAGCCGCCCTCCTGGTTTGTCCGAAGTGTCCTATATTCTGTCTGAGGAAAAGAGGAGCCAGCATGCATGGCAATGGAGGCCATGCTTGGCCCTAAAATCGCATTAATGGAACTTCCAGATAATGTCTTTCCTCATTTTTCCTAATACCAGTTTACAGATTGCATCCCAGGCTCCCCAGAGAAGCAGAACTTGCCAAGTATGCTTGTCATTTCTTCTAATTAGGTTTTTAAATAAATCAAAGAACTCTTGTTTTCATTTACCTTGGATTATATACAGCGACAGTGTTCTTGTTCACGCTGCCCGTCGAGGCAGTTCCCACTGAGAGGACACCGAATTCCTGACACGCCACAGGCCTAGGAGCTTTCTCCTCTCCTCTTTACTGAGCGTTCTGTTCTCCCGCCCTTGGAGAAGAAAAAAGGATGGCCTTACCTGTGCCCTGTTGTCTCTCCTGGTCCCCCCACCCCCCACCCCAAAGTGCCCCATAGACTGAGCTCTGTGTCTGAAGTGGAGTAAGAACTCTCCTTGCCTTTCTCGCTCTTTCCCCTTTGCCTGATTCCCAACCCTGCCTTAGTTTCTCTTCCACGGCATGATTCTTTGGATCTGGGATCAGCCAAAGGTCTAAGCGATCACTAGGAAGAAGACAGCTAGTCCAGAACTTGATGCCCATTTGCCCAATCCCCCCCACCCCAGTCTTTTTCTGGCTCTGTGCTCCATCAGGTCCCTTCCCCAGCGTACCTTCTCTGCCTCCTTGCCTGCTCCCAGTGTGGTTGGGTTCCCATCCAGAGGAACCCTTCCCTGGCCATTCATCCTTTTATCACTGTGGCCTCATTGCAGAGATGGAGCTAATGGAAACAGTGATTCCTTGCATGAAGTCTGTGAGCCCAAGCCTGAGAGCTCTGGGGAGAGGTGCTGTGAGCCCAGACTCTGTTTGGCCAGCAGCAGACTCGGGTCTCTAAGCTCTCCCGAAGCCGGGAGACCAAGAAAGGGTTGCCATGCCGGCTTAGAGGATTCTTGAGTATTTCCTCCTATTTCTCTACTTCTGATCTCTGGTGGTTAAACCTGTGGATGTCTGTGGGGGTGAGGGTGAGGGGTGTATCCTTAATTATACAGCAGGTGAGAGAGAAAGTCAGCAGGCAAGATAATTTGCTCCATTTTCAGGGAGAAGTAAGGTTTGATATATGTCTTACTGGGAAGGGACATAGCCGGCCTTGTGGTACATGCTTCTTGGGGGTCAAAGTTCAGACTACTAGGGGTAACAATTCAATTGCCTTGGACACTAAGAAGCCCCAGCCTTTTTACAAATCACAGGCCTGGCAGCTGGGTATTGTTTCCCTTCCCTCTTCTCTCTGTCCCCTCTTTCTTCTTTCTATCAAACCCTGTTAACTACCACCAGATACTCATTGCTACTTTGGGAAAACCTAACCTATGTTGTCCTAGTTTTCATAGATGTTACACATACACACACAATTTACAAGCTAATCGATTTCCTTTGAATACTGACAAGATCAGAAAACCCCTAGTAAGAACACCGAGGTTACTTTACTTGGTATTTAAAGCAGTAAGTCTAATTGGCCTTTAAATTGATTGAGGAGAGTAAGTTTTTAAAATTTTAAAATTTTAATCTGTAAACATGTGGATTTAATGAATTTTTGATTCATCACTTTTCAGAGTGAAGGAAGCATCGGTTTAAATAAGAGTTCAGTTTTTGTTTTTTTTTTTAAGAAAGAGTAAATACAGTCTCGGTTCTGATATTTTAACTTTGTATTTAGCTTAAATCTTGCAAATAAAAACTGTAACATAACCAAGCATAAAAATCCTTTGTTTTGGCAATTTCTTCCTGGAAGCTTATCATTGAGAGATTTCAAATAACTTTGACCAACTGAAACGTAGTCATAAACCGAGAACCCAGCAGTTAAACTTGAGATTCACAGGAACAGTTTTTATCAATTGAGGAACCGAAACCCATGTATTTTATTACTAGGGAAAAGGCCTTTATTCAGAATTTGCTTAACTTTGCATATGATCATAAACCTGAATTATCTGGATTTCTTAGATTATAAACTGTTTAGAAGCTGTCATTGAAGAAGTTGAAGACAACAAAAGACAGGCACAACAACACTCAAAGGATATCTAGTCTGTTAGAAAGAAAAGAAAAATAACTGTTCTTTGTGGTGAAATGCATCACGTTATAGTGTTGATGAAGAAAAATTCAGATTATGGTCTATATATACTAGCTCTAAAGGCATGAAAACATGTTATGAGGGTCTTTTAGAATTTAATATTGTTTAAATAAAGTTGGTTTTATAACTTAAAGCACTTTTACTTCACACGTTATCATCTGGAGACCATTGTACTTGAATTATTCCCTGTGAATGACGTTGGTATATTTACATGCGGTCCCGGAAAGCTGAGCAATAACATGTCTTAACCGTGTGGTTCTCAAAATCTTACTGTGAGCCCAGATCCCTTATTCAAAAGAGATTCTGGCTTAGAATGCTGGGATTCAAAATAAGACAAGGGAGAGGCATTCTGGGTCCCTGCACCCACTTGGTGGTCTTCCTACAACGGTCAGGTCAGTGGTGTCTTAGGAGCCCCACAGAGTCGCTGGAGCTCTGCAGGTGCCAAGCCAGGCTGGAGAAGGAATTACTGATAAGGAAGGAGGCTTGTCTGGTGTGCTTAACATCCTAGCCCATCAGCGGTTGCCTACTGTGAGCAGAGTTGCTTTGTTGGCCGCGTAATCTACCAGGGGTTTTGTAGATAACGAGTAAACCAGTTTACCAGAGGATTCCAGATCCACTCCGGTTTCCGTAGCATCGCTGCAACTCTGATGGGCTATGTGACTCAAACGCCGCATGCATTTTCTGCAGGTGGTGCTGCCTCAGAGATCTCTACGAAGAGATCGGAAGGAAACAGGAGAGCAACCTGAATGTGTTTACGGGCATTGTGCTCGTGGACGCTGGCAAACCAGAAGCCTGTTATCGTTGCCCTGACTGCTGCGCTGCTTCTACTACTGCTCCTCCGGTTCTTCCCCCCTGCCGCCCCCTCTTCCTCCTCCCCCTCCTGTCTTCTCAGTCAGTAATAGAGCTGCGACACTTTGCAGTAGTGTGGCTAGATGCTTGGGTTTCCCTTTTCCTTTGTTCTTTGCAAAAGCAATGGATTGTCAAACTTACGCAATGTTCCAGACCATGTTCTTTCCTCAGGCAGAGGAGAGCCGTCTGCAAGACGGTAACTAAAGCTCAGTCAGCGGGTGTCTAGACACAAGTGGAGTTGCTGGAGGGTTCTGGGTGCCTCGTGGGAGGCAGAGAGGACCGTGCATACCGGTACCATGTTGAACACCGGGAGGGAGGAGGCTGGAGCTGCGTTCCCGATCCCGCCCCTTCCGAGGGGGTGGTCTGCAGTCCTTCTCATCTTCTTTGGTAGCAGCAATACCTCAATTTTGGGCTCAAAAATTATATCTCCACAGGGGAAGCCACACATCAGAAGAGGGCAGTTCGCCAGCAGTCTATACCAGCACCTTTCCTAAGAATAAGGGCTCGAGGCCTTTCACACTTGGATGCTTTGATTCACCGTTTCAGAGATTAGCTTTGTTATATTAAGCTGCTTTCCGTGCTCAGACCCCAGAGTTACTCAGGCGGACCTACCTTCTAGCCTGTGCTTTGTGGGGAGGCCCGAGCGTTCCTCGTGTGGGCTTTACGTGGCCCTGGCACAATTGAGATTCCACCTGTTCCTCTCTCACCCTGCTGCTTGGGTGTGTGTGTTGTGTGTGTGTGTGTTTATTGCTCGAGGCAAGATACACCTCAAAAAGTATTTTATTGTGCATCAAAGTTGGTACTGGCCATCCGAGAGGCCAAATTGGGTCATGTGGACAAGCTCGGAGCCAGGCTCCCCGGCTCTGCTGTGTCCTCATTATGAGACCTCACACCCATCGCTTTCTGGGGCACAGCTTTCTCATCTGTGAAATGGGAGTAAAAATAAAATGGGAGTAAAAATACTACCGATTTCTTAGCGTTGTCGAAGGTTGAATGGGTTCCTGTCCGTGAAGTGCTTCCCAGTGCCCTACGCTCAGCGAGTTCTGCATTCATGTCAGCTGCTCCTGCCGTTATTATTACTGTTTATTGTTATTACCAGGTGGAAGAGTTGGGCTTGTCTTGTTACTTTGCTGACGCTTTGGGGAGAGACCCAAGGGGTTTTGTAGAGGTCCGTGCCTGGGGTAGAAGCCTAAAGCGACCAGCCGCTCGAGATGTCACCTCTTGGCAGTAGGGCAAGAGTGCTTGTTTTGAGCTTAGACCTAATTCTGCACGTTGGTCCTGCTGCTTAACTACTGCATAAAAATGTAAAAAGACAACAACAAGTAAAAAAAACCATAAAAACGGAGGCTACTAGTGCCTACATTGTCGGGTTATAAAATTTAAGAAAGACAAAATAAGGAGCTTGGTTTGTAGTATATGCTCAATACATAGCAGCTATTGTAAGTATATTTTGGAGAGAAAAATCTAGCCGCCCTAAGTCATCCAGACAGAGGTAGGGGGTGGGTCAGAAGACTCAAGTTTGCTGTGTTTTCAAATGCTTACGATGTTTTAAATTTGCTTATGTTTGTTTTCATTATGTACACTCTCTTTTATGCCAGGGAACTTTCCAGAGCAGACTGTTAACATTCCTTCTTGTATTTTGAATTGAATGTTGTAGAAATCGGCCCTGAGGAGGAAGTGTGCGGTCTGTAAGATCGTCGTCCACACCGCCTGCATTGAACAGCTAGAAAAGGTGAGACAGCGCCCCCTGCTGCATTGGTGGCTACATTGCAAGTGTTTGGGCTCCTAAAACCAGCGGACCTTTCCTATTTCCAACTTTTTCAAAACCGTGCCCTTTTCAAACGCTGGTCGGTCTTGACATTGTTACCAGGTTAGAGAGAAAAGCCTGGTACATGGAATTTTTTTTTCTTACAATGATAAACATTGTTATTCACCCATAGAATTTCCCACAAGATTTTTTTTTCCTTAAGAAAAAATAAGCTCTTTAAAATCATTGTTTAGATTTGTCCGACCTTTGTGAGTTTCCTCTTCCCGAAATGGGGGCAAAGAAGAAAGCCAGGCCAGAGGACAGCTCTCTTTCCCTTCTTGGGGCAGCGCTCCGCTGGTACAGCAAGAATGTGTGGTTGGGCTGGAGGTGACTTCCCCGTGGTGTCTTGACTCCGGAAGAAGTAGATTGAGCAGAGTCCATTGATCAGTCAGTCATTGGCGGGACAGGGGAGGCTCCAGGCATGAGTGTGTGGTCTACCGTCTTCTCTTCCTTGCCTCTTCTTTCTTTCCACGTGTGAGTCTCTCTGTTATCTATGTTCTTGAGCTGCTGTGTGTTGAAGTATTTTCTTTCCCTGCAACATTCATTATTTTCATGAACATGTTACCGATTGTTGCCAGCTGCTACTTTGTAGGGATGACTACTAACATTTATATGTATATATATATTTTTTCTTTTTGCCTTTCCAACCCCATTTACTTATGTCCTCCTTCATTTCTATACTCCTTTCACCTTATCAAGTAACTAAAGGAGATGGACTTGTTACCGGGAGACCTGCCTATCTAAAAGAAAGGCAGTGCTGAAGACTTAAAATTTCTCTGTGTGAATCATCATCATCATATTAAATATTTCTCAAGTTGATGTTGTCCTACTTTTAAAATCTGAAACATAGCTCGGTGATTTCAGCTGCCTTACATATTTTCTCTTTATCTCTTTTTCTCAAGTTTACAGTGTAAGAGGATTATTGTTTAGAGATATGTTGATTTCATCAATGAGAATGAAGAGACATGGATTGGAGATAATAGGATCACCCAGGGTCTCTATAGATTATCTAGGGCAATGATTTCAAGTGTTATACGGTGTTCCTTATTCTTCGGGGGTTGTGTTTCGTGGTCTCTATATGTGTCACTGTTGCTTTGTTCAGGTAAGTTAATGTAGTCTTGTGCTTATCCCTAATGTAACTTTCCATGTACCATTACATCCCTAATGTATCCCTTTTCTTTTTAAATGACAGATTAATTTCAGATGTAAACCAACATTTCGAGAAGGGGGCTCAAGATCACCAAGAGAAGTGAGTGTTTTAGAGCTCGACTTCAAATACCACCTTTTTTCCCACTGATGCTCTGGACTAACAGGTGTTCACCAGGGATTTAAAGCCTAAAGTCTAGCTCCCTCTGTTCCACTTGGTTTCTTGTTAATACGTCAATAAATACCATGAGTAAAATCTCCCAGTCTCTTCAGCATGTGTATACTGCCCTTTACTATGCTCATGAAATGCATTAGGGAACTAAGGTCCTAATGAGCAGGTACAGAGACAGTGGTGGAATTGAAGAGATAAGAAGTAAATAGCATTTTATTGTTTGACAGTCCATTTTAACTCCATTTTTCAATTTCGAGTGGGTAGAAGTTATTCAGGGAGCAGCATAGTTACTTAGCACTTCCACAGACGCCAAAACCAGATTGGTTTCCATACCCGTTTAGGTGCTATTTTGATTTGAGTCACCTTACTCCATCTTTCTGAATTGTGCTGTTTTAATGTGTTAAGTCGGTAGGTAGCTAGGTAGGTAGGTGGAAGAACTACATTCAGTGCTCAGTCCTTGACCTCACAGCCCAGTCGTGAAGACAAACGGGGAAACAGGAAATCATATCGAAGAGCAGTTGCTCTGTTAGTGGTAAGCAGTGGCGAGGACAAGAGGAAAGCTGCACTTAGATTCACTCATTTAGCTCTTTTTTTGAGGAGATGGAGCACATGTGGAAAATTAGAGAACACGAGAGAGTTGGTAGAGGGTCTCGGTCCTCCTGTGTCATCCTGAGGAGTCTAGCTCCAGGGCCCAAACTGCACTCTTCAATTGGCAAAACAAAAGGCTGCAATGAACAGAACCCATCCTTCTTAGAGCATAAGTTAGCCGCCCTATGTTAACCATGGCGTATGGCGCTCTCCATAAGAGAAAGTGTGGCAAGTATCATTTTTGTGAAATATACATTCTCCATTTCATTTACATGCCCAGCGAGATTATTTTCAGTTCCACATATAGATTTAGCCCCTTGGAAACACTTTCTGCTGGTGCGTTCCTCAAACGAGCTCTATGCACTGATGAACAGGCAAGGGAGGTGGGATACCAGAGAAAGCGCTCCCTGGAAGAGGTGGCAAGTAAGCTGAGACCCAGAGGAGTTATCTAAGTGAAAGTGTGTGTAGAGGGGGGGTAGTTAGGAGGGGGCAGCTTTCTAGACAGAAAGAGCACATGTTCTCAAGCACAAAAATGAGAGAGAACTTAACAAGTAAGTGAAATCCAAGAGATAAGCAGGGGCTAGGCCATGGAGGTCCTTGTAAGCCATTACGAGTTGAGTGTTTTATCATCATGGTAATTGGAGGAGGAGCATTAACTATTTTTTAAAATTTATTTATTTGAGGGAGAGAAAGAGAGTGGGGGCGGGGAGGGGCAGAGGGAGAGGAAGAGAGAGAATCCCTCTCAGCCTCCCTGCTGACGCAGGGCTCTGTCTCACGACCCTGAGGTCATGACCTAAGCTGAAATCAAGAGTCAAATGTCCAACCAACTGAGCCACCCGGGCGCCCTGGAGCATTAAACTATTTTAAGTAGAATATATTATTCTGGCTTCCGTGTGGAAAGGATACCATAGAGTTCAAGAGCAGCCATATTGGAGGCATGGAGGGAATTTAAAGAGCTCTTCTAGTGATGATCTGAACTGTGAGTGATATTGAGGGTGGAGATAATTGGTACATATGAACTTAAAGGAAATAAAATTGACAGGATTTCATAATTGCTTGGATGTTGGACACAACATCCCAAACAGAGGAGCCCAGAGTAAACCAGGCTTCCACCCTGGATAACAGATGAGAATGAAGTGGGCTGGTAAGGTGATGAGTTTAGTTGTAGAATTTTCAAGTGTGTGGTGTCCTTAAGATCTCAGTTGGAGATGCCCAGTAGCAAGCTGAGTGGGAATGTGAGTTTGGAGCTCATGAAGAAGATTGGGTTAGAGATAAGACATTTGTGAATTGTCAGCACATATATAGAGAGTAAGTAAAGCTATGAGAATAAATGAATGTGTGGAAAAGGAATAGAGAAGATCTATGAGTACAGAGAGGGTCACTGACATTTTAATGACAATGCAGAAGACCCCGTGGAAAAAGAATGATGTCGTGGTTACGAATACAAGAAGACTGGGAGAAAACATGGATAGTTTGGGAGTGGACGTTGTGGAGAGAGGAAAAGTAGTTGTCCCTGTCACTTGTCTTTTCCCAATGTTTGGTTATTACGTCAGCAGTAGGAAGGTGATGGGCCATACACAGGGTGAGGAAAATGCAAGAAAAAGGATAGGCTTGTGGGTACCCTCAGTGCCATGAAAGTGCACAACAGCGCTGGCCAGAAGATAACTCAGGGCCCTAATGAAGGGGAAATTAGAAAGAATAGTTTTGTTAATAGTTTGTTAATGAACACTGAACTCTAGGTGGAATCCTTCTGGACCTTGGTTTTCCTAGACATAAGCTATATAGATTAGGTTGTAATTTCAAGATTCTTTCTCACACTCTATGAATAATACTAGGAATCGAACTTGCTGTTTGAAAATAAATAAGCAAGTATGTTAAGTGTCTCTGCTAACAATACTGAGTATAAGCCCTGAAATAACGTATCACTGAGATTTTAACACCCATAAGTAATATCCCTTTCCTTGCCCAGTACTTGAAGATAGTACATGAATAATTCAGAGGTTATTGATGAACAATAAAAAGATGTCATAGCGTTGATTGGCTATTTTAACAGCAGTATGTCAGCACTCACATTTGCAGTGTGAGGATCCCAACTCTAATCCCAGCTCCATAATTTAGGAGATGTGAATAATAGTCAAAAGCATATGAAAAATGAGAGTGTTTGGGAGTAAGGATTAGAAAACAGCAGTGAATCTATACAAATTGGGTTTTCCCCCCTGATTGATATGGCAACTGATGAACCTCCAAAGTGATAACTATGTGAGTTGATCATCAAAAAAATGAGGTTCAGGATTCAGGATTCCATCCCACTCAACACACATTTATTGGATGTTTGTTCAAACTCATAAAGCAGTGATAGAAGAAATTTCTGTTAGGCCCAAGAAGATCTTTTCATGGAAGGATGCTTGACTTTTCAAATCGGAGCTCCATGTGGAAGGCAGTTACTCAGTGTCTTCTCAAGGAGAGCTTTCGTTTCAGTTACTTTCTCTGTGCCTTCATTTGTGACCCAATTTCTAGGAAGAATGATAATAAAAATACTTAACAGCTTCCTGAGTCATACAGTAATATTTAAATAAACATTTAAACGTGTTCCCTTCCATTCCCTAAACAGATTAAACTACGTGGTATTCTCAGTCTACTTACCAAATGACACGTGTTGCAACCTAAATGATTCATTAAGTCAGTCTTATAATTTCTAAATAATTGTTGATTCCTGGAAATTGTTGGTTTAATCTTTTGATTAGAGCTGTCTCTGGCTAAATAACCCCATGAGTCAGCCCTGATTCCATAGGCAATTGCATCAAATTCTTCCAACATTTCCCTTCTCGAATTGATAGTCATTAGGTGACTGATAACCTCCATAAGCAGAGAATTTTCCTTATCATCAGTGACATTGTTCATTTTCCCACAGCTTCTGCTAAACTAACAGTGATTATGGTAAATTTTTCTCTATTACAGTATTGTCTGACATTTTTGTGTATTCAGTATTTTTACTACTAACTGTCATCTAAATCATTTCCTGAAGGAGCTGGAGCCTGAGCTTCCAGAGCAGAGGAAAGCGACACAGTGGTTAGAGTAGTGACACAGGGGTTCAGAGCATGGGCTCCGTGACCAGCCAGCCTGGGATTGAATCCTTGCTCTGACCTTTGCATCCGAAGTCACCACCCAATACCTTAGTTTTCTGATCTCTAGAAGGAGGATGATAATGATAATGATAATTCAAGCAAAACCTTCTGATAATGTGCCCTACAATGCTGTGAATTGAGACATGGCACAGTTGGCAGCTGGCCTGGTCCTCCCCAGCCCTGTTCTTTTTTTTTTTTTTTTAGGATTTTATTTATTTATTTGACGGAGAGAGAGATCACAAGTAGGCAGAGAGGCAGGCAGAGGGAGAGGAGGAAGCAGGCTCCCTGCCGAGCAGAGAGCCTGATGCAGGACTCGATCCCAGGACCCTGAGATCATGACCTGAGCCGAAGGCAGAGGCTTTAACCCACTGAGCCACCCAGGCGCCCCCCAGCCCTGTTCTTAAGCCAGCAGTGGGCTCCAGTTCTTGTCACCGGAGTGGACAGAAGGCTGAAGAGATCAGCCTCACCTGTGAGGGAGAGCGATGCGGGCTCCAGCAACTTCATCCCCAGCAGGTGGCAGGTTCCTGACTTGCTGCCACTGTTCTGAGAGCCACACCCAGCCAGGGGACCCAGCTTGGTTTGTCTGATATTTAAATTGACACAGAAACCGCCATCAGTGGGGCACAGCCCAGTCTTCTGAGTGTGCTGGGTGGGAGAGGGGCCCCTGGGGCTTTGCTCAGGCAACGTGATTTGTTTTTGAAAGAGAGCTCATGAGGGCGCCTGGGTGGCTCAGTCCTTAAGCAGTGGCCTTCAGCTCAGGTCATGATCCCAGGGTCCTGGGATCAAGCTCCACATCCGGCTCCCTGCTCAGCGGGAAGCCTGCTTCTCCCTCTCCCACTCTCCCTGCTTGTGTTCCCTCTCTTGCTTTCTCTCTCTCTCTCTGTCAAATAATAAATAAAATCATTGGACAGAATCCCAGAGACCTGCCAAAAATGAACATTCTAGTGGCTTAATAATGAGGGGGTAGAAATGACTTCCAGTGTTGCAGGGGTAGGGTGAGGGGGGTGCTGGGGCAGTTAGGAAGGAGCCAGGGGGAGGGGAGGGGAACGAAACTAATTTATCAACCATATAGAAATATTTCAGTATTTTAATGACTCAGGGGATTTTTCTGGTACATACCCACTGAATAGCACCTCTACTCATAAAAATTCTCATGAAAATTAAAATAATTATTACATTTAAAGCATTTTTAAAAGTGCCTGACATACAGTGAGTACTCAAAAATATTATTATTAGCTTCTTTCTGAGAACAATATAAGAATTGTGTCCTTGTTTTATTAAACTGCCTCAGTGGGAAAAGCAAGACAAAATTTAGACTAATTAGTGGGACCGCTATGCTTCTTTATATCTTATTATAACTAAAAGACCATTATTCCTCTAGGATCTTTGTTTCGTTTTAACTTGAATTGATTTGACATTATAGAGACATGGAGGTGGCATTTTTGATAATGCTCATGTTTGTTAGAGGTATTTTTGTCACTCTGAATTTGATTTGACATTAGAACATTTTCTTCAACACTGATCTATTTCCTGTATACCTGCAACAGGGCCTGACAGGTAGTAGACATCTAGTTAGTATTTGCTAAATGACTGGCTATGTATTAAAGGGCCTTTTAAAGGGAAAATATGGGTTGTGGCCTGATGATAGACTTGTTAGTATCACGTAGAATGTGTTTTCTCAAAAAAGGGCAGAGCAAAAGAAAAAAAAAAGAAAGAAATATTTTATGTAATTTGGTCTAAGAAGGATGAGTTGTATGTTAAGTTTATTTGTGCCATTGGGCCTAAAGACAACTTTCTCTCCTATGATATATCCTAAGAGCAGTGGTAATGGGGCTCCTTAACTCTCTGTCTGAGGAGTGATTGTCTATTTGGGAGGAAACGGAAGTTCTGTGTTTCCTACGGCTCAAGATGAGAATAGACTTTGAAAGTGGATCAAGTTTCTAGAATCCGAGGACAGTTTAAACACAGTGTCATTGCACAAACATCACCATGGGCCCCCATCTCTTGCCTCTGTCATCTTTCTCCTTCAACTTTTCCTTCCCTTCACTTTCTCTGGTGAAAAATTCTCATCCTGTATGTCCTGAATGAGGAGATCTGTTTCTTTCTGAGAACTTAATTTCTTTAAGTTCCTTCTAATGCGGATGTTCGGGGCCTGGCATATATAAGGCATTAAACATGCATTTGTTTTTAAAAATGGACATTGCTGCTTCATCTTATCTCCCTCACCTCTTTGCCTCTCTGAGGGGATTTCAGTGACGTCCCACATCTGCACAGTGTTCTGCTGGGAAGGAAGCGGAGTCATAATGGCATTACGGGGTGGCCACGAGGAAGACATGGGGGGAGGACATGAAGAACGGCTTCTACAAATACGAAAGATCGCTAGGCATGGCGGTAGAGCTTCAGTTTTCCAAGTGGATTCATGTTTATTGTTAAACAAGTCACACATACGTATATTTGGTTTTGTGCTAATAGGGGCTTAGATTACGGCTTATGGAAATTGATATGCTTAAAACATTAAAAAAAAAAACAGTAACGGGGTTGGCAAATTGAAACATACTCATTTAATTTTGTTTTCCCACAGAACTTTGTGCGTCATCACTGGGTACACCGGCGTCGGCAGGAGGGAAAATGTAAGCAGTGTGGTAAGGTAAGGGCCCCGGCAGCCCACGACCATCGCGGGAGGCTCCCCAGGCCTTCGCAAGCTCCTGAGGTAGATGAGTCCTCTCACCC
The DNA here is from genome assembly GCA_002007465.1 of Ailurus styani. Classification (NCBI taxonomy): domain Eukaryota; kingdom Metazoa; phylum Chordata; class Mammalia; order Carnivora; family Ailuridae; genus Ailurus; species Ailurus styani. Next base: position 4,554,503 of record LNAC01000057.1, read on the forward strand.
GAACCCAGTGCTCAGTATGTCTCCTCCTTTCTGAAAGGCCTTGTGTCTCCAGGTCCCTTTACTCAAGAGGTGTTTTAGTTGTTGTAGAACTCACTGCCAGAAGCAGGGGTCTTAATCCAGGTAAGAGCACGTTTTAAGAGAGATGGATACACTGTTACGGTGAATTTTCTTTGTGGATAGTTAAGAAAATAACACTTCTTATTTTGCTAAAACCCCCTCCTGAGGGCTCCTGCCTGTCACACTCCTTGCTCAGCAGCCGCGAATTCGTGGGTTGTTGAGCTGCTCTAGTTCTGTTGGCGCATTATTGTGGTTGAGCAGAACTCAACAGAGGAAGGACGACACACAAGCATGAAATGTGTTGCTCTCTTAGGGCACTGGCAAGAGATGGCCTCCTCACTTTGCGGCTCATCGTGTCTACTCTCTCTCAGGGTGACTGGTGAAAAGCCTGTTGGGGTGCAGGACCACTGGGAAAAGGAAGGGGAGGGAAGGGGTGGGTCCTATGAAACTCCATAGATTCTACGTGTTATTGATGCCAACAGATTTGGGTTATGGCTTTTTTCACTCTACAAAGATCTACTTTAGGAATGTAAGGACCCTCTGGGAAGGTTAAACTGGTGGTGAATCTACAGAGACTTTTTTTTTAGTCAATAGTAAGTGGGGCTCGGTAAAGGAAAGTTTTGACTGGGTTAAGCAAGACAATTTGGAAGAATATATTCCTCTTAATTCCTAATTTAGTTATTCATGTGAGTTTTTTGGATCAAGCACTGGGATGAGCTGCCCGGCACAGCATATTCGGCAAAAGACAGAGGCAAGGAAATACTGGCTCTCTGAGGTAGGAGTGTTGAGGGCGAGTGAGACTTGGGAAAAGGTTTCATGAATTTTGCTGGAAAGAAAATATCATATTGTAGCACCTGTTACCAAGTTTTTGTTTGGAAGGCTCCGTATCTCTGCTTCAAGGGCGTGGCCTTCCTTTATAACTGGTATTAGCTCCTCAGTTCACAGTGACCTTTAGTTGGTTCCTTTCTAGCCTGTAAAGAGGACAGATGAAATAGCTTGAAAGGGGAAGGAGCTTACAGGAAGATGAGGAGGAAGAGGAAGGGGGAGTGGGACAATTCTTACTAGCATTTTACATGGTGAGGGAGAAGGAAGTCAGGCCTCTACTCTTCCTTCATTGGGTCAATCTACCCTACTCTTTCTTGTGTTGCCTTGGGGCTTGTGGACTTTCTCTTACTTAGTAAGACTGTAGACTATCTTCAACTTTCCCGAGAGAGAGAGAGAGAGAGAGAGAGAGAGAGAGAGAGAGAGATGGAAGAAACAGGTATTTGGGCACAGCCGGCTTTGAAGTTAGAGATGAGAAGGGTGGGAAGGATCTGAATGAACAAGCTCTTTGCCTTGTAAACATATCTTCACTGGGCAGCCTAGTAACTGGCACTACCCCAGTAACTTTTAAGCCACAATAGAGTTGGAGGAATTTTATTAAAAGAAAATCAATAGACATATTTTGTGATAGGTATCCCCTAGTGTCACATTATGCTCCTTTTTCTGGCTTTGTCTTCTGTTGGCATGGTCCACCAAATGGGGGGAAAACTGGACTCTGTTGCTGTGACCATGTCTCCTTTGGTTCCCCTGTTCTCAGGCAGCAGTCTTGGAGTACTCACAGCTCACTACACATTGTAGCTATTAGCCAAGAAGTCAGTGATCTCAACTTTTCACATAGTGTTCCCATAATAATGTACTACTATATTCAACCCCTGTGTATAATCCAGCTGTTCACGGTTTCTCAGAGACTCAAGCAGTTCTGGAATGGGGTGGTCTTAGACCTGTGTCTCTGGCTGGACAGTAAATAATCCTTCTTTGGATCCTGGCTTATACTCTGGATTAAAGGAAAACTAGTGGCTCTATTTCCATTTCATAGATTAAGTGATTGCAAATTCATTTCAAACTGCTGCTATGCTTAATTTTCATCAGTAGGGTTGTACATTCTTACATATTCAGGGATTCTAAACCATCACACACCCTCCAACACACACATACACACATGTCCCGTATACATTATTCATAATTTACCCACTGGGATGGGGTGAAAGATAATCACTTCACTTAGCAAAACTTTTTTTCCAACTGGTGGTTTGCAGACTTTTGGGGTTGTTAGGGAGTGTTTATAGTTAAAGATATTGTGATTTCAATTTCTACTTTTAAAAGTCAGAATGAAGTAAATATTTGGACTGATTTTCTCTTGAGCCTTGAATATGTGTTTGAGTGTGTGTGGCACTTGATAGATATCAGATGAGAGAGCTCATGAGTCAGTTGCTCAGTTGCTTAACATTTTCTGACTACCACAGGCTGCCATGTTTATGAACATTATATAATTTCACATTGATTTCTTTCAGCATCTTGTATTACATAAGAGTTAGGGTTTAGGCAGAAAAGAGGTAGCATACTCCAACGTAAGCCATGTATTTGATGAGTGTTTAATAAAGAGAATATTAAAAATGTGTGCGAAGAGTGTGGAGAAACTACAAGGGATAGTGAAGAACTCAACAGGAGCCATGGTCAAGTCAAGTCTGAAGAGGTGAGGAGATGGAGAGAGCCCCGCCCTACAGGAGCTGCAACATCTAGTCACAAGACTTAGTCAGCCCAGGAGACCTACCAGCTAGGGGAATAAATATCCCAACTTCACTTAACTTCAGTACCTCTAATGGCCAAATCTAGTAAAAACCAGAGCATAAGGAGCACTGTTGATGCAACCCATGAAAGTCAACTTTTTACCATGAGATGTGGGATAAAGAAAGATAGTGGATCTGGAGGGGCAGTGGTATTGATCTGGCACATATTTTTTAATGTAAAACTATATTCAGTCAGTGGTTAAAGGAAGGATGAATACTTATTCTGCAAACCTGTCTTTTACTGATCTTCACCACATCTACACATTCATTCAATCAAAATTCACTTAACATTGAGTTATCCATAGTACTTTAAAAAATCGATATGCGAAGAAAAAATATACTCACAATTCTGGCTAATTTGACCTATCATTTTTGAAGGAACCAAGCGTCCAAACCAAGCAGTATGGTAATTCTGAAAATACGTTTGTAAATCATAATTTGAGCCCTTATCTTTTATTTCTTCGTTTAGAAATACACATAAAAGTTCTAAAAATAAATGAGCTAGCTTTTTGAAACTCAGAATTCTAAACTTTCACACACCAAATCTTAAAAGCCGGTTTCAATACAACAATACATAGTTAAACTTTGGTCTATATTTTTGATACCTTCCAGTTCCCTAAACAAACATGCTACATCATTTTGAATTATTTATCTGTAAATCATATATACTATCATATATAGTTTAGGTAAATTAAAGAGCGTAGCACTAATTAAATGGGAAAATGTCAAAGCTACTCTTTACTATAAAGAATATTATTAACAACTAATTTAAAATGAACTTATAGTATAATATTTAAAAATACATATTTAAAGGAAATATATTTAATAACAGTTTTTTATTGCAAAAAGAATAAAATGCTTAAAAACATTCCATGGGGTATGGTTGAGATAGTCTATGAATAATGAAAGGGATTAGAGAAAAATAATGAAGGTAAAATAAAAATCATGGCAAATACTGACCGGGGACTGTGGCGGATGTTCCTTTACCTCCATAAAGCACCATTCTCCACTAATCTGAAAATGTGTGTACCCTGGGGTCAGCTCTCAAGAGACCCTTAAGAGCAAAAGTTCGAAAGTGAGGATCTCTGCACTGGTTAGGCAGGTCTGGTTATCTGCCTGTGTGTTTGCTCTAACAGTGGAATCTTCTGCCTTTAACCTCGAGAGGATCAGTGAGGAGGTGTAGAGTGGGTAACACAACTAGGGCAAAGAAACCAAGCCTGCCCAACAAGCCTCTGCCAACATAGCTGCTGGGAGCCTGGCTTTTCTTTCTGTCCTTGGCTGAGTATCAAGAAAGAGACAAGGGCAATTAGTATTCTGCTCTCTGTTTCTATGCATTGGACTCTTCTTGATTTCTCAAAAAAGTGGTATCATAGAGTATTTGTCTTTCTGAGTCTGGCTTATTTCACTGACCATAAGGCCCTTCAGATTCATCCAAGGAAGAGGAAATGGGGAAGAAATAGTCAAAGGGTACAGAGTTTCAGTTGTGCAGGATAAATGAAACCTTGCGGTCTGTACAACATAGTGCCTGCAGCGAACAGCACTGTTCCGTAGACTTCAGATGTTGCTGAGGGGGTAGATATTAAGTGTTCTTATCACAAAAAACAACGCTAAGGAGACAGGAGGAAATGCTTGAAGGTGATGGATGAGTTTTTGGTCTACATTATGGCGATGGCTTCATAAGTGTATACTTACCTCCAAACTCATCGAGTTGTACACATTAAATATGTACAGCTTTTTGGATGCCAATCCTACCTCAATATAGTGGTTAAAAAAAAGAAAAAGGGAACAAGAGCTGAGGGCTCAGAAGCAGTGCACTTCGGTCCCCAGGGGTCGAGTCACTCAGTTCTCACTCAGTTCTATAGAACCATTTTGCTATGACCACTTCTCCCTGGTCTTTGGCATGGTCAGTGTCCTGGTAGCTACAGCTCATGTGGTGCTCTGATCACTCTCATCCCTATTGCTCTTTCTCCAGAAGTGCCTTCACGAGGAAGGCACTGGGATGGTGCAGAGGGAGGAGTTGAACTGCAAAACGGGTGCCCCAGTGGGTAATCTGGGTGCCAGATAGATTCTTCTTGCTGGCCTTGTCAGATAACAACTAGACCTCCACCTAAAGATCAGGAGCAATTTCTCCTGCCAAGATGTTGACTCCTTCCTGTGCCTGCTACTCTCTTGACACGAAGATCCCAAAGTAACTGGCTACAGTGGTTGTTTAAGGTTTAAGGGCCTCCTGTGATGTCCCATGGTGGAGATGTTCCCCATCTGGGATTCAGGCCCTCAGAGCCCAGAGTTCTGGGGATGGGAACCACAAATTCCCCAAGTGGGCCAATGGGAATGATGGTAGACACGGCTGCTCCTTCTCCTTGGGTTCTGCATCCACGTATTTTACCCTTGAAACGACACCACCATGAAATGATCATGGATTTAGTGAACATGCTGAGCCTGGAGGATGGTTCTCATAAGGTATCCTCTGAAAGCTAGATTCTGTTGACACCTTCAAAAGCCATTCCATCTCTCTGTTAGGCCTGCAACTCCTGGATGGGGTGGGATGTGATAGGACCAGTACATTTCATGGCTGTATGCTTACTTCTGCACCTCCGTTGTTGTAAAATAGTTCCCCCAGTCTGACACAGTGTTATGCAGGATCCTGTGTTGGTGGGTGACCTACTCTGTAAGCCTTTGCAGAGTGGTGCCGACCAAAACCCAGCAGCAGGGAAAGGTAAGCCCATACCTACAATGTGTGTTGATTCCAGTCAAGATCAGTTGCTGCCCCTTCCACAGTGGAAAGGATCCAGTGTAATCAATTTACCATCAAGTAGCTGGTTATTCCCTTTGAAGGATGGTGCCATACCCAGTGCTCAGCCTTGGTATCGGGCTGGCAGGTTAGACATTCAGCAGGGGCAGTAGCTAGCTCAGTTTTGGTGAGTGAAGTCTCTCGCTGTTGGACCCAAACAACATTCACCACTGCTAATATGGCGACACCACAAGAGTCCATTGTGCCATGGATGGCTCGTGACTGTGTGGAGTCCACGTTATTATGTCTAAGGTTTTAGTTCTTATAAAGTGAGTGCTCTCTGGTGGACATTAATATGTAATACAATGATCTTCACTCCTTGTACTTATTCTTACCTTACACTCCTTGTCGCTTACTCTCACTTCTAAACCTTAGAAGCTTCACTGATGTGTGGGACCTCTGTTTTTTCATAGTGCTTATCTCCCCACCTTCTGTCTTATTGAGACCTTCAACTCTCACATGTTCATCTATGTGCCTCTTCCCCACACCTCCCGGTTTCCTTCCAAGCCTTTGATCAACTAGCCAAGCCATTCACTGTTGCCTGTAAGTCATTCTATATTCACGTATCAGGCTACCTATCCTTTCACACAAAGTGGATGACCAGCTGGCCTACCTGAAGTTACGTTCATTTGGAGGATTTATTCCTATTTACATTTCTCTGAGCCATTCCTGAGTAGGCTTTAGTGAAGCAGTAGTCTCCTTTTGACCTGAACTCATAGGCCAATGTGACCCATCTGAAAACCAATCTCAGTTTTTTCCTCCACTATCAGATGGTCATTAGGAACCTCCGTGTCTCCATAGATGTGAGTCAAATGAGAGGCCTGGTACTATATGTAAGAGTGGATGATATGGGGAGTCTGAGTTACCTACGCAGACATCTCTCGTGGTTTTTGGAATGGCTCATGCCAAGTCCCAGATGGTCCCAGTTAAATATAATGATGGATAGCAGCTGGGCCCACCAACTTTATAGCTTAGTGATCTGACAGAACCCAGGTCATGACCTCCTGGTGATTTGTACTCAGGTAGTCTTCCAGCAGATCAGAGTTGCCAGGAGCAGTTTGTTGAAAGATACGTGGTTCTCTCCTGCAGATGACACAACTTTGTTCCTAAATCCAGTCTATGTTGTGATTCTCCCATTGGTGCTTGCCGTAAACCCCACAGGGCATCTTTTCTCCTTCCCCAATATCTCTAGTAGCATGGAGTTGTCTTGGTTGTATGGCCCAAGGGAGAGGGGGTACTTTCTTTGCAGACTGGCCGTGGGGGCAGAGCTGTTTTTGCTCTGGGCTTCACTCTAAGCTGGAAGCACTTAATGTCATCCAATACATGGATCAGGATAGTAAACCTCAGTGTACATACAGTATGCTACCTCCAGAACCCTAAGAGGCCTAGACAGTGCTGTGCTTCATTGCTAGTGGCCAAACTGTGGAATTAAATGATCTTTCCTTTAGACTGGACAGGATATTCTTGCATGCCCTCGACCACTATACCACCTTCGAAGCTTCACTGCTGTTTGGGACCTCTGTTTTTTCAGAGTGCTTATCTCCCCACTTTCTATCTTACTAAGACCATTGATGTCCTTGCCATTTCTTTCTTTTTTTTTTAAAATATTTTATTTATTTATTTCACAGAGGGAGAGAGATCACAAGGAGGCAGAGAGGCAGGCAGAGAGAGAGAGGGGGAAGCAGGCTCCCCCTCAGCAGGGCTGAGCAGGGAGCCCGATGTGGGCCTCGATCCCAGGACCCTGAGATCATGACCTGAGCCGAAAGCAGAGGCTTTAACCCACTGAGCCACCCAGGCACCCGCCATTTCTTGCCATCTATTTCGACACCGTGTCATTGGTATAGAAACCAAGTGGTGTTCTGCAGAACGTTCATATGGTTCAGGCCCCTTTGTGCTACACTGGGATGGGATTCAGAGGAGTCAAAAAGCCCTGTTAACCCTACCAAGTGAATGTACACAGTTGTTGATTCTTTTTTCAGAAACGGATAGAACATAATTCATTTGCCAAATCAGCGGCCCTATGTCATACACTCAAGGACCGAAGATCCCTGCATTTAGATACACCGGGTTGAATTTGTGGTAATCAGGCATTATTCTCCAGTATAATGTCTGGTTTTGTAGGAGGTCAGCCTGTGAATTAAAAGGGGATATTTTGGGGACCACCACCATGGCTTCTTGTAGTCTAAGGATGGCATGTAAAGGGGTAATAATTTTATAAAAAACACAATACCATTGTCATAACTTAAAAATTAATCATTTAATATCACCTGGTACCCATTACTTTTGAGAATGTGACATTGTTGTGTGTGTGGGTTTTTTTTTAAGATTTTATTTATTTGACAGAGAAAGACACAGCAAGAGAGGGAACACAAGCAGGGGGAGAGGGAGAGAGAGAGAAGCAGGCTTCCCTTGGATCAGGAAGCCCGATGCGGGGCTTGATCCCAGGACCTTGGGATCATGACCTGAGCCGAAGGCAGACGCCCAACGACTGAGCCACCCAGGTGACCCTGTGACATTGGTTTTGATTTAGATATGACTGAAAGGGTGCTTTACGGTTTCGCCTGGGCTTCCTCCCTATGCCAGCTCTTGCACAACAGGCCAAGAAACCGATAATTGGAGTTCTGCTAAATATACCAGATATGTTCACTCCAATTACACAATTAGGGATCAGGGAAATTAATCCTGGTATATTTGTGGAGTTAGTAGACTCTCTGTGAACCTGGTCCGGGATTTTATTTTTTTTAACTGGACCTCATACATCCTTGCTCTAACAGGGCACCAAGATGTTCCTTCATACCCACCAGGTCCTTGGGTATGCATATGAACTTGGACTCTTGTCTAGTGGTCTTTCGAGTATTTGGACATTTCTGCCTCCCCAGTGTAAAACTACCCAAGTGAACATCTGCAGATCCTTTTAGTTAGAGGCTGGGGAAATGCTGCTCCGGACCCTGGCTCTGATGTTGCAGGGTTTTTCTGTGGACCTGCTCTCTCTAATCAGTGAGTTTTAGCTTTGAAAACTGGCCTTAGTCCAGAACTGAGGCAAAAGATTATGACTCTCTGTGGGAGCATTTGTCCTCATATCTCTTGATCCTCTGTTCCTGCTTTCTTGTCCGTGTACGGATTGAGCAATACCCATTTTATCTGAAAATCCATCCTGCCTCTAGGGAGGCCATGGTGTATTAACCATTTGATAAGTCTCTGTAGGTCAGACCCCCTTGGCTGCAACTTCAGTCTTGAAGTAATTGTACCCACCTTGCTTCAGTGGCTAAGTGCTGCTTTATGGTCCCCATTATCTTGGGGTCCTGTGACCCCAGTTGCTGTCAGAATGCTCATTCTATATGGCGTTTCATACCATCAGACCTATCCTGCAGAGGAGAGCTTCTCAACAATGATGGTGTCCTTCTTACCAGTTTTTCACTGCTTTTGTAGGAGAGTGTCTTTTCCATCCTCTTGCAGAACAGAATCACCTGATGGATTTTCCAGCTGTACCTAATACAGCAACTCTGTCATGCCTATTTCTGTGAGACTTTCATCACTTCTATCACAGCAAGTCCAGAATTTTACTTCACTTAACATGAACTGTCTTTATTCAAGTTTTCAGAATACCATTGAGTGTTAGCATCATCTTCTGCGGTTCCTGATAATGTGCTAAATGCACTATTGTTGAGGAGTGCTCCCACACAGAGAGACTCTATCCAACTTGAAGTCCTGCCCCCTTTTATTCTGAACCCCCAGGACGCAGCCCCATACTTTCCCGTTCCAGCTGGTACATACTGGTTATGTCCTGCAGCCGGATCTTTTGAGGTGCAGTCTGTTCTTTCTTGGTGCCTATATACCACCCTGGCTGCACACGTTGATGTGAAAGGTTAGTAGGTCATTTTTTTAAACTACTAGGAAGGATAATGTAACATTAGATGGTGTTTGAAAACTTGAGCAAAAAAACAGTCCTCATTAAGTTGAAGAGAAACGCCAGAATTGCTGTGATAGAGAAGAGAGGATCAAAATCTCACAGAGATAGTGGCTCTATTAGGTATAGCTGGAAAATCCATCAGTTGACTATTAAACCCTTAAAATGAAGTCAAAACTATTTCTCAACAGTAGAATCCTTTCTTTCTGTAAAAGGATATGGGGCTCTTACTTTGCCATAAATTCATGAAACCAGGAGGGGCAAAATCTGAGTAATTTTGGTAAATTTTGTCTCTTCCTCAGCTGTCTGGGGGCTGTTCTAGCAAAATAGCCTAAAGTTGCACAAAAAGAAAGCGTAGTTACTTCGGCCGGCAGAAGAGCGTTTTCCTGAATTAGTTATGGGTGGAGGTGCAGCCAATGACCTCCTGGTCGTTGTCTACTGTCAACAAGAGTATAGATTATCTGGCTTCTCTGAACAGCTGCAGTGATTTGCATTTGGTGACTGTAGTAACATCAATCCTATCTTTGGGAGACGTTGTTTTTAAACAAAACCTGCTTGGTGAATATTATCAGTGTTATAATTTTATTGGTAAGTTTCAATCATGGGACAATCAGATGAAATTAATTTTCATGGGTGAGCATTATCATAATTGTAAGCTGGTTGTATCATTAGGAAAATACTTTCATAGAAGGAACTTCCCTGATGTTCTAGGACAAAGATACAGACCCAACAGTTAATGTTTTATATGAAGTTTGGGCCATATTGGGTATAGCAGTAAGTATCTGTATAAAACATATTTGTCCTAGAATCTGGATAGTCACAAAAATATGAAGTATAAATATCACAGTTAAAAGTAGTTAACATGTAGGGAGCCTGGGTGGTTCAGTGGGTTAAAGCCTCTGCCTTCGGCTCAGGTCATGATCTCAGGGTCCTGGGATCGAGGCCCGCATCGGGCTCTCTGCTCGGCAGGGATCCTGCTTCCTCCTCTCTCTCTGCCTGCCCCTCTGCCTACTTGTGATCTCTCTCTCTCTCTCTCTCTCTCTCTGTGTCAAATAAATAAATAAAATATTTTTTAAAAAAGTAGTTAACATGTAAATTAAAATGTAAATCAGTAGCCATTGTTATAGGCCTAATCCTAATTGTTCCTTACTAGCAAGGTCCTGGGTTGCAAGCCATCTGCTTAGATGAAGTCATCTGTCTCTGAAATGACTAAGTTCTGGAAATCACGTCTTAGACTCTCATACAGTCTGACAAGTTCATGGTAGCAGTGTTAACTTTACTAAGATGACTGTGGCCCAAATTTTGCTTCCTCAGTTTATGATCTGTAGTTTATAGCAGGGGCCTTCAGATAAATTAATGGAAAAAGCAGAAACTATGAGGATAGTAAGACTGACTAGCTCTGATTAATGCATTGTAATTAGCAGCATTGAATGGAAGGACGCAGAATGTTTTATTGAAAAATAATAAAGTGTCAATCTGTGTGTGTAAGTCAGCAATTATCCTGGAGCAAGAGCATATTATGGACAATAAAGGCATCAATAAATTTTCAGAGCCTTTAATTAATGCTGTAAAGTGTATTATAATTAAACCCAAGAGACAAGAATTTAAGATTTTCGAAGATCATCTAATAAAGCTACCGTAGATTCATAATTTACAGCACTGTCAGAAGTTGTAAAAACATTGCTTTCTACAATTCCGTTTATAAAGACATCAATTATTATAATTCGTTTTGGATGGCCACATAGATTTACGTTTTGAAAATCTTGAGTATTCATGCAAACTTTAGCTTAAGACTAGCAAGACCATTATAGGAAATTTAGAAAGTTCGGGTAAATTACATTTTCTTTTTTTTTTTTTAAAGTCCTGATTAAGGAAGGGAAAGATTTCTTTTTTCTTTTCTTTCTTTTCTTTTTTTTTTTTTTAAGATTTCATTTATTAGAGCTTGACAGAGAGCATGAGAGGGGAGAAGTTCAGAGGAGAACCAGATTTTCTTTTTCTTTTTCTTTTTTTTAAAGATTTTTTAATTTATTTGACACAGAGAGAGAGATCACAAGTAGGCAGAGAGGCAGGCAGAGAGAGAGGAGGGAGCAGGCTCCCTGCTGAGCAGAGAGCCCCATGCGGGGCTCAATCCCAGGACCCTGAAGACCATGACCTGAGCCGAAGGCAGAGGCTTTAACCCACTGAGCCACCCAGGCGCCCCGAGAACCAGATTTTCTATCAGTAAAGAAACTCTAATGCTGCATAAATTAGAATATTAATTCTGCCATTTTTTGGTATTTTGTTTTGTTTTCTTATTGAAGTACAGTTGACACAATGTTGTATTAGTTTCAGGTGCACAACATAGTGATTTGACAAGTCTATATGCCATGCTATGATCACAAGTGTAGCTTCCATCTGTTACCATACAATGCTATGACAAATCATTGACTATATTCCCTGTGCTGTACCTTCTAGTCCTGTGACTTATTTATTCCCTAACCAGAAGCCGGTACCTCCCACTCCCTTTTACCTGTTTTGCCCATCCACCCACACCCCTGTCCTTTGGCAACCACCAGTTCTCTGAATTTGTGGGTCTGTTTCTGTTTTTTGTTTGTTCAGTATTTTTCATTCTCTGACTTAAGCATAATACCCTCTAGGTCCATCCATGTTATCTCAATGGCAACTTCTTTTTTATGGCTGAGTAATATTCCATATTCTTTTTTTATGACTAGTTCCTTTTTTCTGAGTATTTGTGTGTGTGTATGTGTGTGCACATGAACACATATATCTTATTTATCCATCCATGAATGGACACTTAGGTTGCTTCCATATCTTGGCTCTTCTAAAGCCACATTACCCATAATGGTGAATATATCAATGCTACTAAATTTTCCCTGTGAGAAGACCAAGGAAAAAGGCATATTCTAAAAATAGCCTAATATCTACTGATTCACACTGTCAGGCAAAGGTACACATATTGTGGAAGACTGGACTAAAAGTTTGTTGAGGGGAAAAGTTAACAACTTGTATGTACTAGGAAAGGGATTGGTTTATGGTGGTTTTGTTAATTAAAGAGTAGAGATTGTACTCTGGATAGGGCAGAATTAGTCCATGAGTCTCTCAGTAGTTGGTCAAAACAATTGTCACTTTTTTTAGTCAGGGGAAAAAGGTTTTAGATTGGTAGGATTAGGATGGTGTGGGTCCATGGCTGGGTCACTCAAACGTCAAATAAGTACCATTTTTTATTGGCTAAAAAGATGTTTTCAGTTAGGTGGGTGTGGGTCTACTCCGGGGTCACTCAAAGGTCTTAGTTATTTATCAGCTTCAGCTGGTGGTGCTCAAGTGTCATGGTTGTTTGTGAGCCTAAGCTGGTTAACAGCATTTGCAGTGAAACACAACCAGTTTGAGATCTTTAGTGAGGTTCTGCTCTGATTGGAAACTTTTCCTTTTTCATTGTATTAAGTCGCTGTGGTGTTTATATTCCATTGGCCAAGCTTACAAGAGTGGTATAACAGTTTTATTTTGAAATTTCATCTTTATTTTTCTAGAAATAATGAACTTGCATCTGATGGAGATTTTAGATATCAAATATACAATGTGTAAAAGTATACATATTTTTCAAAAATTATAGAAACTACTCGAGCAAAAATACTTCAAGTTCTCTTTTTGGAGATAAATATTGACTTCGTTTTATAATTCCCTTGGGTTTGCCTTTTGCAGTACTTTGTGAATCTTGGACATGGGGATGGATATGCAGAGGTTTATTTTGTTTTTATTGTTTAAAGTTTTGGAGGCAAGAACAGTATCAACAATTCTGTTGGATAAAATGAAGTCAGAGAATCAGGCGGTGGTCAGGAGATTCCCTTATCCAAACCTCAGTTAAATACATAAACAGTAAAACCATTTGTTTGCTTCAAGTAAAGCCCCCCCCCTTTTTTTTTCTGGTTTCAGCCAAGGCTATAGAACTGAGGGCCATTTGGTATATGCCCTGGATTGCAGAAGAAAAAGATACAGCAAAGCTTTAGCTGCTCAGAATAAATGTTGTTTAAACTTTATTCCAAGGACTCAATTTCATTTAAAAACTCAACAACAACAACAAATGACCTTATCTCTCAGGGTTCATGGTATTTATAATTCTCAAGTCAGATCCAAAGCATCTGACCTCATTCCTATTTTACTCTTTGGTAGTAATGAACAAAATAGTCCTTAAAAATCAGAGTCATCTGAAATTCAGTAAGGGCATCTGTCAGTACCATAACATTAGATTTGGGCCAGGATTTAAAAATGGGTAATTAGGAATCTGGCTCTTTTTGCTGTGCTGAGATCCTGGCCAAAATCTCCCCATTGCAGGTGGTCTGCGGGAACTGGGTTCATGAAGGCTTTGATGTGGTTCTATTTATGTCTCTGTGTTAGACAATAACCCCGAAGCCATGGCTGCTGTGATTCTGCCAGGCTAGCCTCCCAAACAAAGCACAGACCTCATTTCCAAGGGACCCACCACAATTCCATATGAGCACAGTGCCCAGAGCCGTAGTTGTGGTTGGCCTTGTTATTTGTGTCTGCTATCAGCCTGGCCGTCGGGACGACAGTGGACTGTGTCTGTTTCTCCCTGAAGCCAGAAGGCCAATATTCAGTAGAGAGATAGGGCTAACACACACACTATGTTCCATCAGAGTATCTCTAGTCTATTCGCCGCTGGAGGGCTTCATTGGCAAGGTGGTGGATCAGGTTCCTGTTGATAGATCTTAGCAATAAAAGTATTCCTTCATTTATATTTACTGGGTTATAAAGATCTCTCCAGTACACTGCCCCATTTGATACTTAAAACTATTTTGTGGTATAGGAGAAATTAGTCTCATTTCAGGTGAAGGGAGAAATTGGAAGGGTTAAGTGATGTGCCTCAGTTCACCAGGCCAATAATTAGAAGATCCAAGAACTATTCCCTGCGTTGGGATGTCTCCATCAGCTTCTATTTGATCTTCCATAACCTGCTGTATGAATTGATAGAATAGTGGTGGTGGGATCACATTTAAGACTCTGTTCACCAACACATCAGGCCCAGCAACATTCAGACTTCTAGTTGGGGCTACTGCTGTGACATCACCAATTCTCCCATACTGATTGTTAGCCATGTAGCATGTCGAGGTCACAGACTTAAAAGATGAAAATCAGAATCCTCCTGTGCTTGCCATGTCTACAGGGGTTGGAGGAAGGTGTAGTAAGGGGCATATTTTCAGGTGGTTTGGGTTAGGTTTTTAAGGTCTGGATAACATAAAATTTATAACTGTTTCACAATGTGGTAGCAGTGACTTTCTTATTCAATTAGAAAATATACCATGCCTGTGAGTTTCAAAAAACTATGCTGAATTATAGAGACCTATTAAATATTATGGGGGGGGGCCTGGGTGGCTCAGTGGGTTAAAGCCTCTGCCTTTGGCTCGGGTCATGATCTCAGGGTCCTGGGATCGAGCCCCACATTGGGCTTCCTGCTCAGCGGGTAACCTGGTTCCTCCTCTTTGCCTGCCTCTCTGCCTATTTGTGATCTCTCTCTCTGACAAACAAATAAATAAATAAATAAATCTTTAAAAAAAGAAATATTATGGGGTGCCTAGGTGGCTCAGTCAGCTAAGCGTCCAACTTGTGATAACAGCTCAGATCTTGATCTCAGGGTCATGAGTACGAGCTGTGCATTGGGCCCCACAGTAGGTGTGGAAACTATTAAAAAAAAAAAGAAAAGAAATATTAGAAGGACTTCTCTCCAAGAGCTCATAATTCCATCGGAGAGATAACTCATGTGCATGTAAAATAACCAGCAACTTAGGGCAGTTGTTCATTAATGCTAAGGGGAGGACCAGGTAGGGAGGCTTATAATTTAGCAGGAGCATCACAGTGAATTGAGGTGATCTTGGAAGACTTGGATTTCCATAGTGGAAATAAGAGTTAGATGCTGTATATGAAATAGTGGTAGGCATTCTAGATGATGGCTTGAAGATAACAGAAAAAAGTGGGCAAAAACATGGAAATGAATAGAGCATGTTGGAAATATAATTAAATCCATCCCACTAAACACAAGAATTTATAATAGTGAGGGGTGAGAGATTGATGTCCAAAAGTTGGGAAGATTATGGATGGCTCTAAATGCCAGTATGAATAGTTGATTCTGTAATCTTGAAAGTAGTTCTTTGGGTATTTTGAGATAGACACTAATATGTAAGCCGTGGCATTTTCCCTGGTGGCTGTGCCCAGGATAGAATGACAAACACAGGGGGAAACAGACTCTCCTGGGAGAAAGAAGTTAGTAAATGGAGCAGACAGCCGGAAGTGAGCCTGATGGAGCCTGATGACCGCTGGCTGGGAAGAGCCGGCTGGGAGGAGGTGGCTGGGGAGACCAGGTCGCGCTACCAGCGCTGGCCTCGGGGGTCCCTGTGCAGACACTGTACCTGCTTCGGTGTACTTGCTCTTGGCTACAGCTTCCTTCCTCACACAGTCACAAATTGTTGCTGTGGCTCTAAAGAGAAGTTTTATTCATCTCTCTTTTGCCCAGTCCATCAAGAGTAGCCCGGGAGATGATGGCGAACTTGGCAGACACCTCCCACGTGAATTCATTCCTTCGTACTTGGTGCCATCTTATACCACACTGACTCACATTGAATCAGATTGTATCACATTGAATCGAAAGGACCTGCCTACCTAACCCTTTGGCCCCCTGACTTTGTGACGTCTCTGTCGGGCAGTTTTCACTCCTCTCAGCACTGGGGAATGGGTGGGGCGGTGCCACAGAGCAGTGATCAAACACTACACCCATCCTAATCATTCAGTCCATGTGTGCTTTACAAACAGTGCGTCCTTTCTGTGGAAGGTGACAGTATTGTTGACAGAAGGAGGCATTGTTTGGGGAGAGGTGAGCCTGTTAAGGTCCCCAACACCACCTGTCTTGAAAAGTCCCTAGGTTTGCTCCTAGAACTCTGTAAGTATTACAGCTGGGATATAATGCGATGAAAGGCTACAAAGCAAAACCAGCGAAGGGACAGGCACATGGGGCAGAGTCTGGAGGAAACCAGGTGCAGCCGTCTGAAAGTCCTCTCCTAACAGAGCCAACAGGATGTGCTTGATTCCTCTGCTATGAGTGCTGACAGCATGTGTGAAATACTGTCTACCGGTCTCATTAGAGGCTCATGCCCGGAGTCTTTACTGGGGGCTGGTTACGTAAGCACCTTCTGCATGGCACATACCCAAATCCCAGACTCTCAAAAGGAAAGCAGGTGTTCAGCATAAACCACATTGTTTGTACCAACATTTTAGGTGCAGTGAGCCACTCTTAACTGTTTGGGGGAGTTGGGGGACCCTCTTGAAATCCAGGTTTCTAGATGGCAGCCAAGGGCCGACCGTTAAGCAGGCCTTGTAAGGAGAGCAGTCTCCAGCCTGCTGCCTTTACTCCTTGAACTTGGAATGATTGTGAACACTTCAGTTGCTGAGAAAGGGGTTTTGATGGAGAAGTGTTTCAAAATCCAGGGGAGTCTTATGTTAAGTCATGTTTCTGGAACTGAGATTTGAGTTTAGGACAAAAGAAAAGGATTCCAGGAAGAATCATGGAGCCCAGAGGGCTGAATAAAATAATTTGTACACATTAAAGCAAGACTTTTTCAGCCAGCACCTCGATAGCTTCCCTGCCCATTACTACTTTCTGGTTTTTTTTGGATCATATTTCAACTTTTGGGGGATCATTGTCTTGCATTAGTTTATTTGGGTTTCGATGTCACAGACGGATAGAAATGGATGATCTTTTGGAAGGCTAAACAAAATTCTTTGAGCATTACTGCCTACTTCTCCCTGGTAATTATTTAAGGACAGCCGCCGCCAAAAAGCATCTCTTCCATTCTTGATGGAAAAGTAATTTTGTTTATTCATTTAAGAGGGTTGTGTTTGCTGTTCCATCAATCTCATTGCTGCTTGCTAGTGAAGAATGAAAATTGAAAGCTGCTTGTTTTGAGTCCCAGTGGGACGGTGAAAGTGTTTGAATTTCCTACGACACCCTTGGACTCTTCCCAGACCTTGACTTCTAGGTCCTAGCTCTGATACTTAATTTCTCTCCTTGTGGGTTGTCAGATGTTAACGGCCCCTCTGAGATGGATGCCCATCATTACAAAGAACCACGTGACCCAATAGTGGCTTTTCCTTTGCTTATAATAAAAGCCTATCTGAACCACATTTATTTGGAGGGAAAGAAACAACTCTTTTTGTGGCTTTGAGTAGTTAGTGGCACAGCCAAGATGGGTGCCTCCTCTCACACTCGAGGTGATTCAGGAATGGGAACTTCTTGGATGGCAGAGGGTGGCAGACATAAGTGCCGAATGTGGCCTTTGCAGTCCCTTGAGTCTCCTTGAGTGGTAGGGCCACTTTTGGCTTTCCTCACTTCATTGGACTTCAGGAAGGCAAATGCATGCTGTGATTGAAGTGGTTTTAAATTCTCTATCTCTTGTCCCAGGGCTTCCAGCAAAAGTTCTCCTTCCACAGTAAAGAGATTGTGGCCATCAGCTGTTCCTGGTGCAAGCAGGCGGTAAGTTTGGGGACAAAATGAAACAAAATGGGCTTATGTTTTATCACAGCCGACTTACGTCATTAGGAGTTGCTGTCTATAAGTGGAAGTTTATTCTAACTTATGTATTGTCTCACATAGGATCCTTGAAGAGAGATTAAAACTATAGAACTATAGTCTATGTGACCTGGAAGAAACTATAGAGATCAATTAACTCCTTCATTTATATGCACTGAAGCCTAGTATCAGAGACTGGGAGATCTTCCCCTGGTTCTAACCCCGGGTCTAGAATCAAGGACTTCTCACCCCATAGACTGTTTTTCTTCCACTACACTAGATTGTTGATAACCCCTCTATGGTTGGAAGTTGCAACATTAGAGAATCCCTCTAACACCAGAATCTAGCCATGTTGGTTCTCCTGTTTTTGATGTGGGTGAATTTCTTATGGGGTCGTGTTGGGGTAAGGAGTGGTCTCGTACCCTTCTTTAGGCTTGGATATTGTTACAGCTGTGTGTATGCTCATCAAAATGTAATTCTTCTTTACACTTGAGCATATATATTCATTAGGATCCTATGGTAGTTTGCCTGTCTTCCTCTTTTATCTATCCTTTGTCCATTTTCTAACACCTCCGTTCCAACCAGATGGTTCATTTTCTTATTTGCTTATGCACCTGTTCTTTTTTTAACCAGACAGTGCTAACTCATGGGTTGCCAGACTATGGCCCATAGACCAAATCTGACTGCTGCCTGTTCTTACAAATAACATTTTATTGGAACACAGCCATGCCCATGCATTTATATATTGTCTATGGCCTATTTCGTGTTACAACAGCAGAGTTGAGTAGTTGCAAGAGGGTAAGGATGGCCCCCCCTTAAAGCTAAACTATTTACTATGTGGGCCTTTTATAGAAAAAGTTTGTGGACCTCTGCTCTAAACCCTCAGTTCACCTACTTTGTTGAATCACCGTATATTTGGGGCATAGAATCCACTCATTGCTCAGACAGCCTGAAAAGAAAGGGCTGGGGTGTTCCAGGTAAGTTAAGGGTTTATAGGAAGACTTTGGCCCTCTACACACATCAGATTTAACTAGCCAAACAAGCCCACAGGGCCGGAGCAGATGCAGGTAGTTGAAACATAGAAAACTGACATTTTTGTGGGCCAAAAATTTTGCACTTTGGGAATTTTGTAAAGTTGGACCTAATCTCTCTAGCATAATTTCCCTAGGCCCCCATGTACCAGGAGAACCTACTGTCACTAGGTCAGGCAGTGTCATCTCGTTTCAGTTATTTTTACACAAATAATCTTTGTGCTTCTGTGCAAGAACTTGCTCACAAAAGTAAGGTCATCCTAGCCCTTGAATGAAACCATACCATCAAGGCAGTATGTCCACCTGGAGAGAAAGAAGGTCATTCAGGTTCCAGTTGTCCCCGACGGCACCAGTGCTGCTGGTTTCCCTGATCCGTTGAGGACCCACCTGTGGGAGAGCACCACGTGCTCACAGTTTGAGTTCCTATAGGCTGCATCTGCTGCACCCCTATAGCTACCAGGCTGTGGTGCGATGGGTTACCCAGGGCCCGTTAATTTGGGAACTCAATCCCACTTTATGTGGCGCACATGTTCTCTTGTCATTAATTCATGGTCCAGTTGAATCACATTGTAGGTGATTTTGCAAGAAGTAAAGATGCAAAACATTTTGAGGCAAATTACGTTGGTGAAATGTTTTAACCCTACAGGTTATCCCTTCTAGATATCTGGTGTCAAACAAGTGCTGTCTATAGGCACTTTCTGCAGCAAGAAAAACAAACAAACAAACTGGGTTCAAGAACTGTGTTTTGGGGTATGGGCTCTGACTCCACATTGTAAAAGTTTTGCACTTCTGGACATAGCTCTCAGTCTGTTTAGATTGGTGATTACTCAGGTATAAATTGAGAGTTGAAATAGGTCATCTTGGAGATCTTGACCATTTTAAAAATGCAGTGGGCATCCATTTAGGGATTTATTTGAATTGCTAAAAGAAAATCAACTTTTGAAGAAGGTATTCAAGTAATATTTTCTAGTATATCACTATTTGCAGATCACAAATAACTGATCATAGGGGAAATTACTAACTTATTTAGCATCTATACTTAATTAGTAATTTGCTACAGGATTATGTGAGGATAGGCAGAAATGAAGACACATTCCCTCTGGGACATAACTGGGGTAGCCATATTTGCCAGGCTTCCTGAGACAATCCTAATTTATGTTTGTTGTTCCAACATAATTATTAGCAATGCTCCCTTTTATTCTTAAAATTTTTCCCATTAAGATGACAAAGTATGATTCCATTAAGTATAATACAGTAGAAACTGATGTTAAAGTTTTTAAAAATCACTGATGAAAACTTTAAGGCCCACAGTTATTATATAATGTGGATTTTGTTTATTGGGAAAAAATTGTTACCACACATCATTATCACTTTTCACACAAAAGATGATGGTCACTCAGTCCAGTGGTACAGGGTTAAACCACTAATTCTGAGGTATTGTTATGATCATCAGTCTACATTTACTTTCTTCCTTTTAATAACAGGAAGCCTTTTAGACTCACCAAGTGTAGTTAGGGTCATTGTATTTTTTAGCAGCCCCAGACAAACCCAGGAGAGGCAATCTCTTTATTACCTCTTGGATTAAGAACTCCCTAGAAGAGAACTCTTGCTTCTTTCCTGGGTTTCCTAAAGGAGGAGGACTACCTGGGATGGATTTACACCTATGATTAGAAAAAGAGAGGCAGGTGGGAGAACCTTCCTTGCCTCCCCAGCATTATCCCACATCCAATATGTGACAGGTGCAAGTCAAGGGCAACAAAATTATATCCAGAGTTAGGATTAATAGAACCCTCCGAGACCTCGTTATACAAATATCCTATTGAAAGCTTATAAAGTGTAAGCTGGCCTTGACCTACAAGACTGATTTCTTTATCAGTTTGTAAAGTGGATTGAGTTCCAAGTCTGGTCCTGCAGTTCTGAGGCTGTTGGAGTGGTGCTGAGAAGCGTGTGTCTTCCGGCGTCTTCGAGGCTGCGGGGGGCGGGGGGCCTGTGTGCGCATGTTCTCATTCCTTCTGGCTTTAGCGGTGCCCTTGGCCCAGGATTGTTTATTGGCCTGTTTTTCTCCTCAGTTTCACAATAAGGTGACCTGCTTCATGCTGCATCACATCGAGGAACCCTGCTCCCTGGGGGCTCATGCTGCTGTCATCGTCCCGCCCACCTGGATCATTAAGGTGAAGAAACCTCAGGTAACTTCTGGGCCCCTGGTGCTGCTGGGCCAGTGCGGAGAAAAAGGTCCTGCTGCATCTTGCTTCTCTCGCCCTCTTTTTGGGGTTCCGAAAATCTCTCCTCACTCACCCCCACGGCCCCACGCTTAGCCTCCCCCGTCCATTCCATGCAGCCCACCACTGTACCGCAGTTGGGCTCTCGCATGGAACCAGCCTCCCTTCCCTGAAGAAATGCACGTTCCACAGCCGAAACCGTTCCTTCCCACTCCTGTGCGAACGGTACTCCGTCTGGGTGCTCTCCTGAGTTCATGAAGTGCGAGTGATGGGTGCAGCTAATCCTTACACAACTCTCTTCTCTTCCAGCCTGGGCATCCCCAGGGACTGAATGTGAGGGCAAACTGTGCAGGCTTCCTTGTTGGGTTGAGCTTACCACCACTTCCAACCTGAACGGCCGACTGTGGGTCATGACCTTCCTAAATACACAAGGCCTGCTCAGAGAGCAACACTCTTTTCTTAAGGCAAAGTAGAATTTATCCTCTTAATACCTGATCTCATTCTGTATTCAATTCTTGTCGTACATTCTGTCCTAGAGTGTCTCCGCGATGTGCCGGGAAACCTTAGCGGTTTCTCAACGTGGTAGTAATCTTCGATAGCAGAATTTCACCTTCACACCATACATTGTAGACCCTGAGCTCCAAGTCAGGGGATGGCAGACCCGTAACGCTCCGGGGGGCGGGGAGGGAGATGATATCTCTCCTAGGGATGTGGCTGCCTTAGATATCCTGTGGAATGTAATATCTTTAAAAGATAAGGCAGTCCTACTTTATACGGTCTTCAAAATCATCATGCAGTTTATTCTCACTGACTCAGTTTTATTTAAAAAACTGGCAGATCAAGGACACTGTTTTGCTTTGTGTGTTTTTACATAAAGTTGAGCTGCTGTTGATGAGTAACATTTAGTAATAATCTTTCCTAGTTACAGTCCACAAAAGCCCTTGGGAAATCTCTTCCAGAGGCAAGTACAATATCTATACATTAAGAAATGGGGAGCCTAGCTTTTTCGTCTTACATCTTAGAGCTGTTAATTGAGTGGCCCAAGGTGATAGCAAGTGTAGTACTGCATTTGAAATTCAAGTACCGATTTCCAACTTACTGTTAATTAAAAATCTCTAACCTTTTTACTTCTTTGGTTCCCCAACCCCTAAAACTCAGTAATCTCTCTAAGAGTTTTATATTAAATATTCAGTTAAATCAACATGTTTTCATTGAAAACCCTGATGGCATTAAGAAAGCTCCTAGGTGTCGTGATGTAATGCATGATCCTTGCTCTGAAGAACGGTGTGGTTTTCTTAAGGAAAGATCAGGGAGAGCCTCATGAAGGAGGTGAGTTTTATTCTACCTCTTTAAAGTTGGGCGGGATTTAGATCAATGGAGAAGAGAGGAAATAGGAGGCAGGAGAATGGCCTGAGCAAGGCTGCTGTGTCCAAAATTACACTCACGAGGCTGTGAGACTAGTTTACACTACATGGGTGGTCGTGTGTTTCTGTGATGTTGCTTTCAAAGGAACAGGTATCAGGTTCACTCTTCGTTCTAAGACTCATCAGTGAGTTCGGGAGTTCTAGTCCATCTATCATAAAGTTGTCCCTCAGCCTTTCACCATTTTATCCATTGAAGATTATTACCTAAATCTATTATATTAGGGGTTACCAAGAGGTGGTTTTTCCAATTTTTACTCTTCTGTATTTTCCTGCTGGTAATAAGGGAACTAAAAGATAAAGCCAATACATGACAGATGCTTGAGTACTTACCTTTATTTGTAAATTTTCAGAATAATAAGTTGGCACCTTAGCAACGTTATTAGTTGGCTAAGGGTGGTAGTGGTGGTTTTCAGAGAGTATCATGAATTATCAACGTACCTCATGTGATATAGAAAAATATATGATACTTCAGTCCATCGGCATCATTTTTTTAATATTTATATTGTTTTAGCTTTGACCAGTTAGACCCCCTTCCAGATGGGTCTTGTCTCCATTTTTCATGAGCCATGAAAGGTTTTGATATTAAAGTCAAATAAATTACCAAGGGCCACATAGTTATTAAATAGTTTGAGGTGACATTTGAACCTAGGAATTTTAATTCTGGAAACAGAGCTCTTGATGATATGTCCTGCTGCCTCACTGTCTTATTGTAGCAAACCTTGCTGAGTCACATATCTTTAAAAATTTTGTAGTCCCTCCTCCTATGGGCCCCCAAAAGAAATAATGTAATCAATGAACTAAATTCCATTTGAAAGCCAGTGTTTGATGAGCTTGGGGGACAATACAGTGGTTAAGAGTTCTAGCTTATGAACCAGGCTGCCCAAATTCATAAACTTGCTCTGCTGTTTAATGACTTGTATAATCTCAAAGAATTTAAACTCTTCAACTTCTCATCTACAACGTGTAAATAATATTAATACCCACTTACAGGGTTTTCGTGAGGACTAATGAGCTAAAAAGTAAAAATAAAGCACATAGAAAAGCACCTAGCTCATTGTAAAACTCAAATGTTAGCTCTTGTCATTTTCCTTGTTGAGTACAGGGTATCAAATGAAGTTCTGCATCAACAGATGAAAACCGATAACAGAAGTTATTGTTCCCTGAGCCATCTGTATTACACTGAGAGAAGAAAGGAAGAGAAGGATTCTCATGGGGAAAGAAGCAGAGTAGGGACCATAGCCTGGTGTCTGGTGTGCCCTCAAGTGCACCTTGAGATGCCGCTGTAACTATCATATTTCACACGGCAGTGGGATTGTGTGTTCACTACCACAATCCTTATCCCATGGCAGAGACTTAAGAGCTGTTCATTCACCGGACTGAAGAACTGAAGAAGACACGGTGAGCGTTCACAACCAGAAAGTGAAAGGAGGAAGAGAATCCCATAGAACAGGGAGAGACCTATCGTAGCACAGAGTTTCATCATGAAAAATGGAAAGAAAAATAGGGCAGTCATCAATGTTAAATTCTGCAGGCATTAAAAAATAACAAGGATTGAGAAGAGTCTGTGTGTTTGGCTCTAGATCATTGATGACCATCAAAACTATAGTTTGTGGAGTGTGGGCGGCAAGCTGTTAGTGATGGTATGGAAGCAGTGAGATTAAAGAATTCACTGGAGACGCTGAGAAATTCTAAAAAAAGAATTTGGAAATTAGATGGAGAACAGCAGACAAAATGTTTTTCCTACTTGTAGAATTTATTTATATTTTTTTCTATATATTTCTGTATGCGAGGACACAGCTTAAAAACAAGCAGATATTCTTAACTGAATGAAGTAGCTATTTAACTCCATTCACAGATGCCATTATATGCAGCAGGAGGTCCACAGATGAAACAGATGTTCATCTGATGTCCACAAAGAGTATCCTCCCTAGGCGAGAAAATTGATACAACAAACTAAATCTCTGGGCAGGGAGTTTTGGATTCTGGAAAAGGAATTCAGCCACATGTAAATCCTTAAGAAAAAAGACTGGTCTTCAGGTATCTGGAAGGTCTGTCTTGGTTGTCAGCATACATCTTTTAGGACAGATGTACACAGGGTGGTGAGAGGAGGATGCCCCAGAGATTGGGTGAACCAGTCATGGTCTGTGAGAGGCCAACACAGCTAAGGCATTGAGTGGTACGTGTGACCCGAGATGTAGGAATGGGGTAGAAACATGAAGAACTGCGTGATTTTGATTGTGGAGATCACTGTAGGCTAAACCGAAAATGCTGTTTATGCTTGGTCTCGAAGGATATGTGGGACCTCACTGGGAAGACAGATGAAGAAGGACAACACAAGTTTATAGAACATTCTGAGAACAACTGTTAAGGTGGATCACCAAAGGCAGGCAGCTTTATTTGTGATGCTTCTGTCTAAAAAAGGACTCTAGAGAGAAAGAAACCTACTTGAGAGTATAATGGTCAGGAAAAGCAGATGGTAAAGAGGTGGAATTAAGTCATATATTTCCCGTATCTGTTAAAAAATGGCTGGTTCTGAGTGGATCATGGTTCTGGGACCAGCTGTGTGAAGCTTCCATGGTAAGGCAAACGAGGGCTGGTCTGGATGATTTGCTGGGTTTCATCACCAAATTATTTGGAAAGACCTAGAAAATAAAAGATGATGGAATTTAGATGACAGTCCAGAATTAAAAGAGAACCAAATTTCCAGAACCAAGCACAAATCTGTTCATATATTTAAAGGCAAAGTTATATTTAATGTTACAGATGTCAGTGTTTCTACTCTGGACTGAATATGTTAGAGGATAATATTTTGACTGTATAAACAAGTGAAAGATGTTGAAATACTAGTGCAAGTGCTTAGAGCTGATGGAGAAAGACCCATGATATGTGAATTTTTGTGGGGTCAAATTATAGGAGACTAGAGGTGTGTGATTTTAATAAATGACATCACTCTGCACATAATACTTTAAAACTTGGCTTTCCTAGTTTAAAAAAATCTTGGGGGAAAATTTGTATTAATACATCCAGACTTAACTCTTTTAACTGCTATTTATATTCCGTACTATAAATATATTACAATTTCTTTAGCCAACTCCCTACTGGTGGAGATTTACATTGTTTCTAATGGTCTAATTATAAAAAATGCTGCAGTCGACTCCTTCCTAGCCCATATGGGCTCTCTCCATGTTAGTCCTTATTCCTTATGATTGGATAATGTGAAAATGCTGGAGACCCAGGACAGGGTCTCCAGCTAGGATCAACCATATCTCTCAAAATTGCTCCAGCCATTTCCTTTGGTTAATTCTGAAGGGTAGGCAATACTTGCTGTGATTTGCCAGATATGCCTGAGAAATGGCAGAGACCCTGTCCTTGTCTTTTGGAAGTAGTTTATTTCTCTGCTTGCCTATCCTCAGGACAACTTCTGTCCCAGCGGTGCAGCCAGATGGGGCGGCACGAGAACACTCGCTAGGAAGACGGAGGCCACGGCCCTCCTACCACACAGCGTTTTTTTCCGGTGTACGCCTGGGGAGGCTCCATTTGGGATGATGAAGTGTGCGATATCTTCTCTTCAGAGCTGTTGTTATAACCAGTCCTTTGCGATCCCATAGCCTGGGAAAAGCCCTGAAGAGTATTAGGAAGTAGTTAAGTTTTATTCCCAGTTGAGTGATTTACCCAATAGGCATTTTTTTTAACATCCCAGGGAGGGGTCCTGACTATGATAGAGACTTTGTTCATTGGATTATTTCTGTAGTGAAGTAGTTCTGTCCCAGTACTGGTCCAAAAACCCCAAAAGGCCTTTATGTGTTCCTAGGACTTGAACATAACGGCGAGCACAGAACATGCAGGGGGAAATGCTGTTAGAGTCCGAAAAATGCAAAGATCCACACGAGGGTACAACATTGTACTGTTGGGCTGGTGTTCAACTTGCCAAGGAACGCTCTGGATGACTGAGTTAGCTGCCCTTGGTAACAGGAATGCTCTGTTGCAGAACATAGCACACGTATTATTAATGGTTCCTCGAATGATACCACAGCAAGTCTACAAAATAACTTCTTGGAATACTTTTTATGTGCTTGAACAGCAAGCTATTTTAACTCTCACAACAAGGCTGACCCAGGCAGGATGAGCAATATCTTAGATTAGCCAGACTAGCTGACTCGTCTTGTCATGGCTGAAACACAAGCCAGCTCTGCTTCCACATCCATCTGTTCCCCATTGCATGATGATGCCTTCTAAGAGAAGTTCTCTGTTGAGACTGAGATACATATTTACACACGAACAGAAGGAAGCCCTGGGAATTTGGAGGTCTTCTGTGAAATCCCATACTGCTTATCTTTTGCCATTTGTCCATAGGGATGTAAACTTACTCCGAGCTCACACAGAAGCTTCCCAGGGACTGTAAGTCAACCGCTGTGCTTCATCTGGGCCCCCTTCTTGTTCTGTGAGATGAGGAAGACCTCACGTGCCTTTGGCTCCATGAGGCTCAGAAGCCTTGTACTTGCTCCGTCTGTGTGAAAAAGGCCATTTTGTATGTCTGTTCCCTGTTAGAGCTGAGATCCTTGCCTGCTCTGTTTTCAGACCTCAAGCCCTCTTCGGATATGTTTTTCTAACTCTGTTTCCCAAACATACTTGATCAGCAGAACCACGTGAAGAGCCATGATTTCTGTGATCAGGCAAGTTTCGGAAACCATCTTAGCCTGATCCATTAGACGTATCTCTTAGAGCTTAGTTATTGAGTCCTGCCAGGAACCGAGGCCTATCATGTGTTCCTGAAAGCACTTGGCTCCCTGCATTGCTCTTGGCAATAAAAGAACTAAAACAACAGAGAAGTTAGGAGACAAGCCCTCACTTCTGAAAGATCCTTTCCAAAACAAGGAAGGACTCAGGAAGTGTTGTGAATTATAATACTGATTCAACAATGATTTGAGTACATACTGTGGGTCAGGCATTGGTGCTCGGTGCTGGGGATATACAGCCATGAACGAGGCAACTAACATTTATGCAAGAGCTTATCATGGGCCGAGACCAAGCTAACTGCTTCACATACCTTTTCTCCTTTTAACTTCACAACTGTCCTGTGAGGTAGGTATTATCATCTTCATTTTAAAGTTAAGAAACTGTTATTTCAAAAGCTTGCCTGACTTGGCCAAGGTCACAGACCTTGTGGCCAGAAGACCCAGAATTACCACCCAATGTGTCCGATTCCACAGCTCATGCTCCTTATCCCACTGAAATGATGCTTCAGTGCAGTATGTATGTCTCCTCAATTTTCCCTTTGACTTCAGAGGTTCTCAACTCTGGCTACACACTAGAATTGCCTGGGGAGATTTTAAAAAGCATCTTTGCCTGGGCCTCACTCCAAATAAAGAATATTTGGGGGTCCATGGATCTGCATTTTTAAAAGAACTCTGGGTGAGGCCAACATGCAGTGATGGGTTGAAAACCACTCAATGTCATTAATTGCCATCCCAAGAGTTTCTGGTTTCTTCTTGGGACACTTGGCTAATTGTTTATAGTTTCCAGGTAGTTTTTCTTCCCTTTTAAACAAAGTAGTTAACATGTAGGAAATACTTTAATAATGCAAAAGTTTCCCTGAAGTGGAACATGGTAATAGGTCCATTTAAAGAGGAATTCAGAAACGTGGAGATGTTTTTGTAGGAGAGGTATAATCAACAGTGAATGGCAAGAAATAACCTGGGGTCTAGAACACCGATGAGCCTCTGAGCTTCTGGGTCTCTCTTTTCTGGTGAGACTCAGAACCTGAAAACTCTTTTAATCTGATGGAGGAGGAAAGCTTTGGGACAAATTATGGTTCAAAAAAGTTTCCTTCATCCTTGATGAACACCGGCTACAGAGCAATGTATGTTTTTATGGTCCAAATGAAGGTAAACTCAAAAGTTAAATAGTTTCAATCTTGCTAATTTGAATGTGTTAATATATGTACTCAAGACAAAGGTTTATTTTGAATGCGGTAAGAAGAAAATACCCAGGAACCTCAAGGAACAGATATCTAAATTTCTTGAAGCTGTTTGAAAATCTTTATCTGCTCAAGTAATGCGTGTGTATATGCTTATATAAACTTTTAAGTTAAGCATTCTGTGTTTCAGGCTTTCAACACTTTGTTAAACATCTATGATGTGATAGTAACATCTTGCCTTTGTGAAGATGGCAATCTAATTAATTATTGACTCTCCACTAATTAAGCCAGTGAGTTGTATCTGTCCCCTAAGAGAGGTTCTTCTCAAAGCATCTGTATCATATACTAAGAGTAAATGGTCAGTTGAAGTAATCACAGAGTTGTGGTCCATCAAATTCCTAGAGAGGGAAAAATGGGAAAGTAAATTTGGGGTCAGTGGATTCCACAAGCTGGAGGCATGTCTATGAGAAGAATAAATCAAGACTATGGGGGGAGGGAAGGCTTTTCAAACCAATAGGTCTTTAGAGAAAGAGAGAACAGTGATCGACACTCTACTAATATAAGTAACTGAAGGTGAGTCTTATCTCTGCATTTTAAAACCTAGCCCTCAGAGCTGATAGGATAGTTGGATCATAATGTTCCCCAGGGGGTTGAGTCATCTTATGACTATAACTAGAAAGGTCATTACAAAAAAAAAAAAAAAAGTAAACAGAAAAAAAAGAAGGAAGGGGAAGAAAGAAAGAAAAGAAAGAAAGAAAAGAAAAACATGAAAAATGGCCTCCTTTTTTACATTTCCACATAGGTGATCTCCATTGCAGGAGATGAACTTGAACTTGGTTGGGCGGGAGACGGACCTGGTTGGGCGGGAGACTGGAGCCCCTCAGAGAATTTGGGATTCTTCCATTTTTACTGGGAGGGTTGGCAGGTATAACTTGTGTTGTTATGTGAGTCCATGAGAGCCTCCAGGGTTCTACCTCGCTGCCTCTCCGTGTGGTGGGGAGTCGGTCGCTCACTCTGAAGCACTCGACTGGTTTCTGTCTGTGGCTTACCCATGAACAGTGGCTTGGAAGTGTCAAAGCATGAGAAGCATGCCGTGGACCAGCATGCGCTGCCCTCGTCTCCTCCATGGGTCTGCATGGCGAGCTCGGGCGCTGTCCGCCTCGGGGCTCAGCTGTTGCCTTCTTTCCCTACAGAACTCGCTGAAGGCTTCGAATCGGAAGAAGAAGAGGACCAGCTTTAAAAGAAAAGCCAGTAAAAGAGGGACAGAAGTAAGTGTCTCAGGACTCCGTCCTAGTGAGCAGCTCCCTCCTCCTCACCATAGTCACCCTGTCTGATGTGATCTGGCCCAAGCTGCTGCTTCTGATACATTTTCAGCCCCTTTTCCTCCTTCACTGCACTCACTCAGTCCACACACCGAAATTCCTTTCAATTTCTGGAAAATGTGTCCACGTATGACCTCCTCCGACTTCAGGATCAGAGCATTTGCACTCGTCCATGGAAGTATGATCCCAAAGTGATGAAGGCGAAGAACTCAAATTTCTAGAACGCTCAGAGCATACAGAATAGAAGAAAAAAACATGGCTTATTCTCAAAGGCAAATTATAGCTTGAGACCCTTTCTTCTAAATTTTATATGGCCTTTTTAATAGGAAGCCCTGTGAAACAAGGTGTAGCTTTTGTTTTGGGGGGGATCAAGGGTTAGCGGTTGTGGGATACTGGTATTATCTCCGTTCCTTTGCTTTTGAGCTATCTGTCCAAGTCATGGATGAATGTCTCAGTAGTGTTGCTTTCTTCCTTTAGCAGGAAAACAAAGGTCGTCCTTTTGTGATAAAACCTATCTCTTCTCCTCTCATGAAACCGTTGCTTGTGTTTGTGAACCCCAAGAGTGGAGGCAATCAGGTGAGTCATTTTTCATGAGTTTAACTTGGAAGCCTCAGTGCTTTCTTAAAAACAGTTTCCAACACCAGTTAAAATAGCACCACTTAGAACCCCAAGCATCGGAAGACAACCATTTTCTCAGAGACAGGGTTATTGATGTAGGGCATAGCCTTACACACTGCAAGGTTAGGCAAAACCTAGGGGTCCCAAGTAAGACTATACCAGCAGCACCCCAAAAATGCTGACATTTTCCTTACGGATTTTCAAAAAAGGTCATTCCAGAATCTCTTGGTTAATATGATTTAGAGTTTCTTAACTCTTACTGTTAGGAAGCTCTTTATGGACTTTTCTTTATGGCTTCCCCTTGTAAGTTAGACCTGACTACTTTCTTCCCTATCATCAGAGCAAAGCGAGAACAATGACTCACCATTCCCGGTGATCATTAACAACTAACACCACCAATGCTATAAAAAATACCACCTTCTAAAGGTTTCATTTGGTCCATGCCCAAATCTTGTAGCATAATTAATCACGACCTCATTTGAGGAGAAAGTAAGCCTGAGAACACTTACGTGTAATGACATACCTGAAGTGACACAGCTCTTTAAAGGGCAGAATTTGTTCTAGAATCTAGGTCTTTATCTCCTCATACACTTCTCTTCCTACTCTGAGGCTTCTGAACAGTCCTCTTCTTTGGCTTTGATTCTTTATCTTCCTGTGAGAATAAACGATAAAATATTTTCTCTGTCCATTAAGTGCACATTTTACACTTTGAGGTGAGATTCCTTGAAGTTTCACACTTAACAGTTACAGATTTGAAACTGTCTGGTTAACTCCACGTAAGGAGGGGAGTCCTATAATTAGGATTGATGTTCTTCCTACGAAGGATACCGGGCATTTTTCCAGAGTGGATTAATTATAATAAAGCTTCTCTTCGGAGAGCTGGTGATTTAAAGAAAATATTTTTTCTCCATTTCTTTCTTTACTTTAAAGTTCCTGATAACTTGCTGTGTTAAAAATCATTAACATTGAAGAGACCAGGGAAAAGAAATGTGCCATAAGCGAAAAATCTATTTTCAGCGTCCTGCTTTTTTAAGTTGGTGAGTGACGATCTTCATATTGTAACGATGGCGATCCTGAGACTGTCACTGGAGGCTTTTCAGGAGTGAGGTTCAGTGTGCCCTGAACCAGAGTCACTCCCTAGACCTGGTCTCCCTAGAGCCAAATGACGGTTGGAGGTGCATTCAGGGACCATGGAACAGAACAAAGCTGATGTAATGGACTCCGTGATTTTGACCACTTGAGTATCACATGCTAGTACCCAATATATTTAACCATGAGAGTCATTCTAGAAGATGCACTCATTAAATCATAAGCCTTTTTCCTAGGGCACTTAGAAACTTGTAGGTTTCAGGAGCAGACAGGCCATTAAGATAGAGCCTTTTTTTGTTGGGATCTCTGTATAAATTAATAATGCCAGAGCTGATCTGATGTTGTTTCCTATTTCACTAAATAGAAAACAAGAAAGCTTAAGTAAATTTTCTAAGGACGTCTTGTTAATGACACCAAGGGGGCAAATGGGAAAAATAATTCAAGCAACATTAACTATATGTGAGTTCTAAATTGAGTGGATCAAACTGAGAGAGTGCTCTGGAATTTCAGAGCAGTGACTTGGGGAGTGTTGAGAATGTGTTGTCATGGAAATGTCTGAATTGAAGATGGACACTACTTACTTATGCAGAGAGAGAAAGCTGGGGGAGCAGTGCCCCTTTCCTTCTCTCTCCATGGCAAACCCCTGTTCATCCTTTAAGGCTTGGAGCCATTTCCTAAAATGAATCACCCTGTCCACTGTGCTCCCATGGTCTTTGGCACAAACCTGTGTTTTGTGAATTGTAGCGTAAGTGCTCTGTGGGTGTTCTGCTAAGATAGAGGTTCTGTAACACCTGGGGCTGCACCTTCCAACTTGTGATTTCTAGTACGTGGGCTGTAGAAGTGAACAAATAATCGTATACTAAGCAATGTGGATTTTACAGCAAATTATCTGGACAGTGGCTTTGTTACTGATGAGAATTCAGAAAAGGGAAGAATTATTTTGGAAAAGAAGTTGAGATGTGTTTGAAGTACTGGAAGTGATCGTGAGATATTCAAATAAAAAATGCCCTGGTATTAGAGACAAAAGATGTTAAAAAAAAAAAGATGTAAATGATTTGCTCTCATTTTATGCATTTTGGCTTACGAGACTACTTCTAGAATATCTAGGATTCTCAGAAGTATGGCTAACCAAATCAAAATGAATAGTGTATAACTTTCCATTTCTATATTACAATAGAGTTCTTTACTAAGCCTAACAAAGAGCATTGCTTTCGAGCACAGTGTGAATTGTTGAGAAGGTTTTAAAGACACCCAGATACCTGTGTACAATTGCAGTCATTCAAGCCGATCTCCACCTTCAGTCTTAGGAAGGGACCGCTTGATTCCCAGTTGTAGTGAGTAGGGAAGGGTCACTGTCATAGATGATCTAATTCCTCTAATGCCCTTAACATTGCAGATGAGGGGAGATTCTGGGTGATGGGGAGTCAGAGGGTAAACTTTGAAATTTTCTCACTCTTTGGCTCCCTTGAATCTTATTTCCTCCATAATTTTGCCCCCCCCCAAACCTTTGTTGAGATAAAGGATCAAAGGAGGACTAAGGATGGCCCTGAAAACAGGGCAAGTGAGCCCCAGAAAGGTGGCCCTGAGATTCTGCTTTTCTAGAAAGCTCCCAGGTGACCACTGTTGCAACTCAAAGGAAAGACCACACTCTGATGAGCGAAGTCTGACTAGAAACACTTCCCTGCTGTTGTTCAAATCTGTCTTGTGCCTTTTAATGACTGATCTATTTTGCCTATCCGTTTGTGGATAGAAAGCACTCCCCCTTTGAAGCCCAGGCTTCAAACTTTTATTTAAACTTGTTTGGGCTTCTCTTAAGTAACTAGCTAGACTCTATCGCCATCTTCTGGCAAGAAAAATACCTACGGCTTTTCAAAAACGCAGTATTTTTTTGTGTCTACAGAAATTTCCCTACACTTTGCCGCAGTACGTTGAGATGAACACATTTGGGACTGCTTCGGTGTCCTTTTTAAACCATAATTTATTTTCAACAGTTATTTCACAATAATTGTTTCTATCTTCCCACCACTTACGGTGGAGGTGATAGTGGGTGTTTTGAAAGTTTTAGAGGTTGGCGGCGCTGGTGTTGTGGGGAACAGGAACTGGAATCAGGGACCACAAAGTCAACTTCGAGTTTCTCCTCCTGTGGAGAAGATGTAATGCCTGGGACATAACGTTTACGCCAGCGCAGTCCCCTCCTCTGTGAAAACCCGAGGACACGAGAAATAGCCTCTCTCCTTGTATAACTTACCTTCCGCTCTAACTTCAGAACTTAGTGTTTTTCTTGGATGTCCCTGACTCATTAGCATCTTTCTCCCTGAGTTTTCTGTAGACACTTCTGACATCTCTCAGTGTTCCCTGCTTTCACACAATCTCTCCTGGGGACTCCCGCTCAGGACTTCGTTTCCAGGGACTTAGGTCATATGTTCGGGGTGAAGCAGGTGTTCTGCCCCCAGAGTGATTCTGCCTTGTCACTTGGGGAGTCCGGACCCTGGCTTCTCACACTGTTCAATGTGAAACCCCGGGGTGAAGGGGCCACATGAGTTGCATTCGACTTCCAGGGGCTTCTCAGTAGATGGCAAGAGGAGCGGGGGTGGGAGGTATCCACTTCATGGGCAGGCTCATGCTGAGTCCAGCACCATCCACGGCTGGATCTATGTCCCATCACCCCAGGGCCGCCCCTCAGTCAGGGACAAGTCAACCAAGGTGGGAGAGGGAGACAAAAGTCAGTAACTTCAAATGTTTGAGTCCCCAGACATTCTAAATACTTGAGCAAACAACCTGAGTGATACTCTGTGGTGTCCAACCTAAGGATAAATCCAGAATCATGATGTTTGGATAAAATTTTAGGCTCCTGATGCTTAGAATAGGCTAGGAAGAGGGCGGAAGGGTAGTCAGCAGATGGTCACATGGCTCAAAATCCACACTCAAGATCTTCTTGTCAAGCTAGCCTCAACAGATGGAATTAAAACAACAAAACAATAAATCTTTTCCCAGTTACAATCCTGCTGAAAGTGTGGGGGCCGCTGTCTTACTCTACCAGGCTGCTCTAATGGAATACCAGAGACTAGACTGTTTCATGACAGGAATGTATTCCTTACAGTTCTGGGGGCTGGGAAGCCCCCAGTCAAGGCACCGGCACATATGGGAGCTGGTAAGGTTCCACTTCCTGGGTCCAAGAGCGCCGTCCTCATACCGGGTCCTCTTGCTGTGTCTTCACATGGCAGAAGCGATGGGGTCCCTTTTATAGGGGCTCTAATCCCATTCATGTGGTCTCCACGTCCTTTGATAGGTCTAGAGCCTGCCTGGCTGGCTAGCTCTTTAGTTTCTAGCCGGACTGATAACATCAACATGTCAGTCAGCTCCCCTGATGAAAACATTTCAGGGCACCTGGGTGGCTCAGTGGGTTAAAGCCTCTGCTTTCGGCTCAGGTCATGATCTCAGGGTCCTGGGATCGAGGCCCGCATCGGGCTCCCTGCTCAGCAGGGAGCCTGCTTCCCCCTCTCTCTCTGCCTGGCTCTCTGCCTCCTTGTGATCTCTCTCCCTCTGTGAAATAAATAAATAAAATCTTTAAAAAAAAAAAAAAAGAAAAGAAAACATTTCAGTGACTCTCACTCCCTATAGAACAAAGCCTGAGCACCTTGCAGCTTAACTTACATCTGCCCCAGTTTGGTCTCCCGCTGCAGAGTCGGCACAGAACGTCCCGTCCCCAGGCACGTCGTCTGCCTTCCTCTTTCTCTTCTCCACCTGTAAAGAGATGGTTAACTTTACTCGTCTTTCTGGAAATGGTTCAGAGATCATACGTAGGATGGCTTCATCTAATCCCCAGATTGGGCCTTAGAGCGTCTCGTCCGGCCTCTCCTACTTCTCGGTAGGCATCTCCACCGCACCATTCACCATCTTCAGCTGACTCATGTATTTTGGATTTGCCTCTTTCTGAGCTTCCTGAGTGTAAACATGGGCACACAGTAGGAGCCTAGCAGGGATTTTTTTTTTTTTAAGAAAATGAGGCATTCCTTTGGGGTTGTTTGAAGCCAGTTTGAAATAATTCTTTCTTAATCTCTTCCTCCCACTAGCTTTTATTTTCCTTGGGACTTTCCTGGCAGCTTTTGCCACGGTCTAGATGATCCCTCTGGGACATAAACCAAGGCTTGCCTGGTAACCCACCAGCATGCGTCAGGCTCTGGAAGAGTTACAAAGCTTGGATGAAGACTGATAAACTGGTGCAGCTGATTCATTCTTAATTGGTTCTCCATACCCCCAAGCCATTATCATATTTTCTTTAATGAATAATGCTAGCACTTCCTCTGGAGAGCAGGATCTTCCCTGTTTTGTCCATCTCTCTCTCTCTCTTCCGACCCAGTACTGTGTCTGGTACCTAGTAGGTGAGTCAATGAATCCTGTTTATTTCCCTCCAGAATAATCTGCGTGTTTTCTGGGAAGTCTTTTCTCCTCTCCCAGCCTGTTCCCAGCCCCTGGAGCCGGAGAGGACCTGTTCGTCTCTCCACAGGAATGCCCAATCTCACAATATCTTAACAGGCTCTGTGGTCACTGAGGCGAAATATCTATAACCTTGTGTACGAGAATCCTCCCCTACAATCTATTTTTTCCATTCGGAGAAAAGCAAAATACCGTTGCAGAAAAGTTGCAGCTGTTTTCAAGAATAAAACAAAATAAACAAAACAAAAATGCCAAGTAACCTAGACTTGAGGTTGACAAAGGCCCAAAGCTGAAGGTTCTAGCCCACGGACCCTGCACCTCCTTTCCTGCTCAAGAGCCATAGGACCTTAACAGGAAAGCAACGGAAGACTCCGTGTTCAGTGTTCTTCAAACACTGTGTCTTTCTTTCCTCCTAAATCCTGATGAACTCTAAGGCAGTTTCATGTCCTTTATCTTTGAAGCCCCAGGGTTTAACCCTGTGGTTTGCTCTTTGCATGCCCACAGACCAGTGAAAGCAAGGAGGAAAGGCAGGTATGTGAAAGGGGGCAGGGAGGGAGGAAGACCAGGAAGAAACAAACCAGCATAATAGCCTCCAAAAAAAAAAAAAAAAGTGCAGCTTTTGGATTTGGCGTGTGGCCCGTGACAACTACCAGCCTGTTTGGGACTCATTAGTGAACGGCAGTTGTGTAAATGTCTGAGTCGGCTTAATCCTGTCAGTGAGAAAGAAATGACTTTTCCTGGTGAATTAGCATTTCTCAAGTCCTTCAATTCTATTGAATAAATTACCTAAGCCCTAAAAGTAGCTCATCCTAGAGGTCACAGCAGAGGGGAGAAGAACTGACTTCTATGTGTTGGACCTTTTTTTTCCTCCACCTGCCATGATGGATTTAAAACAATGCAGTACTTTTCAGACCCTTGCCGGTTTTGCTAATACATAGGTTTTAGAAAGACTACTTTTATTTTTTATTTTTTTATTTTATTTTTTTTAAAGATTTTATTTATTCATTTGACACAGAGAGAGATTACAAGTAGGCAGAGAGGCAGGCAGAGAGAGGAGAGAGGAGGAAGCAGGCTCCCTGATGAGCAGAGAGCCTGATGTGGGCCTCGATCCCAGGACCTTGGGATCATGACCTAAGCCGAAGGCAGCGGCTTTAACCCACTGAGCCACCCAGGCGCCCTAGAAAGACTACTTTTAAAAGAAATAATTCTATCACACTCACACCTGAATGTGACCTCTGATTGGGTTGATTTGTTGATTGTGTGGTTTTGCACCTTAACCCTGCACAGCTCTGAGGGCGTTCGTCCAACGGGCTGCGGTGTCCACGGGGCCTCCCGGAGATGGTACAGTGCAAACTTGCCAGCCCGAATTCCCCTTCCTCCAAAGGATAAATGTAGACAATTAGGGGTCACCATGAACACACACTTAAGAAGATCAAAACCAAAACGGTGAGATCACTTGAAACTTTTGGAGAAATTTTAGTTTAAGAAAAACCGCCTCTCAATGCCTTTTATTTTATTTTTGAAAGGTGTTCATTACCTGGTATTGTAGGGATCACAGAAGCAGGAATTGAGACGAGCACTCCACTGTGGCCAGAAGTGGAAAGGAGTAATTAACATTACCCATTCATATTGCTCTAGGAATTTAAAACTGAAAGATTAATTTTCAAGCAAATCAGTGGGAAAATTTTTTTTTTTTTGAACTGGTCACTAAAATGACTCTAGTTTACCGATTAGGCATCAAAGAATACTTGAGATAACCCCCAACTGACTTGATAACAAGGCGCCGTATAGGAAGAGAGAGAACGACCCAGCATTTAGTTTTATGTACCCAGATCTATGTCTGAATTTTATAGAAAGCAAAATATGTCTTTGGTGAAATTGAAGGATTAGTTGTAATAATTAAGGCTAGAATGTTATTCCTAAATTTATAGCAAGCACATGATAAAGCAGAACTTTTAAATTATAGGTTTGGATGAAATGTGGAACAAAAGACCTGCAATGGCCCCTGTAACAACCGGCCTCACAATGTGATAATTACAAGCTACACTTCAGCCCTCACACCCTCAAGAGCAATTTACTGAATAGAATAACAAGGAGCAACAAAGAAAGGGGCTAACCTTTACAAAGGCCTATTTTGTGCCACATACTGGGTTAGATCCATAACTATTACTGATTCATTTAATTCTCATTCTCCCCCCGGAAAGTAGATGTTGCCCTCCTATTTAATATGCTGGATTTCTGCAGGATTTTAAATGCTCACGATCACCTAATGAGAACACCCAAGTTATTACTGACTCAAAGAGCATGCTTTTTCTGCTGTCCTAGATTGACTCTCGGATACGGCCTAGTAGCTGTACAGAGAATATTTTAAGGAAGAGCACTCAGGATAGCTAATGAAGGAACTGTACTTATAAGCAAAAAGCTGCCCAGCTGATCAAATGTTATTTGTCACGGCTGATAACGACCTAAAATGGGGCACCCTACACAGTTTTAAAGCTCTTTTGATGGTGCTTAATGAAATGATCCTTCTTCCGTTTCTTCTCTGCTCGGTTCACTGTTAAGCTGCCTTGTGTTTGCCATGAGGATCACTTCTACCAATGCCAATTATAAATTACTTAAAACATTCCAAAAATGTTCATGTGAGAACTGTTTGACTTAGAGACACGGCATTTGAAGCAAAGTCAAAGTAAGTCAAAGTAAGCTCTAACCGGGAAGGGTACATGTGTCTTTCCTAAATAATGAGGAGCCTCTGAGACTTTGGCTTCAGTTAAGAGAAGTTATTTCAACAAAATTATACTTAGCTCATCCTGTCTATATTCATATTATGCAAAGATCAAAGTAATCTTCACAATGAAGTAAAAATTAATGTTGAATGACAGGGACTGACTAATAAGTTGCCTACATGGATTTTTATGTCGAGTGATGGGAAAACCAGTAGGTTCTATTCAGTAGGCACTTAACTGCATGCCAAGCACTGTGACACGCTCCTCAACACGACTGCATTTAATCCTTGCGACAAATCTGAATGAGGCATTCTTATCTCCACATTAAAGAGAAGGAAGTTGGGCTTACTGAAATTGGAGAACTTGGCCAGAGTTAACACAGGTTGGACAAAGCCTCCTCTGAACATTCAACCTATGTATCGATGGCCAAAGCCCATGATTTTAACTACTACTTCATTGTTTATAATTAGGTGATATTTTATTTTATTTTTTATGTATTTTTTATTAACATATAATGTATTATTTGCTTCAGGGGTACAGATCTGTGAATCATCAGTCTTACACAACTCACAGCACTCAATTAGGTGATATTTTAGATAAGAGGATTTATTTTTATTTTTTAAACGAGCAGCAAATATTTGGAAATCTCCTATTGCCTTAAAAAAATTTTCTTTTCTTTTTCTTACAGGGAACCAAAGTCCTGCAGATGTTCATGTGGTACCTGAATCCACGGCAGGTGTTTGATCTTTCTCAGGAAGGGCCCAAAGATGCGTAAGTCTGGAAACAGCCCTCCAGGGTCTGTACTGGTTTAGGCAAGCGAGAAGGACTTCTCCTGTGAAGGCAGGCTTCATTATTAGATTACCTTGTGAAATACTTTCTTACCATCCTTCAGTGACTTTCTTAGCTGTAGTCACCTCCCTTAAGCCTTCATCTGACGTTTCTCCTCCTATTCTTCTTTGGGCTAATTTTCTTCCAGACCCGCTACGCAGTTGTTAACTCAGGGCATACTTCTAGTGTGTTTGCTTCTCATGGGCATGCAGCTGTAGATTATTTACAAGTCTGCACGGAGGAAGGGTTTGTCATTTTTCTACGTATGCATGTACAACTTGGGAGATGTACATTAGTGAGACGGTAAGTGTGTCTTTGGAGAGTGACCATATTTATTTATGAACATGTTTATGTATTTGAATGAGAGGTGGTGTGTGTGCACCTGTGTCCATTGGAGACAGATTAATTGATTATGCCTATGGATTCTGCACCAGGACAGGGAGACGTTTTAATTCCTGCTCAATCCCTTTTTCTGAACTTCTTAGAAGTTTCATTCTGTTTTTGTTAGAAGTGTTGAAAATGAAATTTAGATGTAGGTGACACACATCCTGTGTCTTCCCTTTGGTGGTGGTGGCCCTGTACACGGTAGGAAAGAGCAGGACTGTTTCTGCTACTGTTGGATTCCCTTTTTAAAGCCCATGTGTTGAGATAGTTTGGATGTCATCGGATGAACATTAGAACTTAAGGGATACTAATTATTTTTAAATAAATAACAATACCAGAGGCAAGCTAACCAGTTCAAATAATTTCTAGAGAAATCATATTCTCATATGAAATGGACAAATCATATATTTGAAACATTCAGGAGAACGTTAACTATAAAAATTAATTTCTGCTTCATTCTTTTAATCTATGAACTTCTTGGCCACTAGAGTTCGCTATAAAACTTCTATATTTTTTCCTGTAATTGGATGGACTAAGGCAAATCTGCTGTCTTGGCTTTTGCTCTTTTGGATGCTTATCTTAAAATCTTATCACTTTGGTTAGACTTTAGGCAGAGCCTTCAAAGGTCATCCTAAAGAATGTGGCCAGATAGGAGATGTTTCTGGAAAAAAAAAATACTTGATTTAGAAAATGGTGTATTTTAGAACAGAGGCATTGATAGCTTCACTTAAGGAAATGTTTTAGCAGGGGTGCTTTGATTGTGTTTTCTCAAGAGCCAACAGGAAAAATGATCTAATTTTAAGCAGACAAATTTTAAATAAAGAAAAATCCTCCTTGGGCTGAGGAGTATAAATGTGGGTCGAGTGTTGGTGAATGAGTGGAGAGAGCTAGAATCGTAGGTGTTGCGGAACGCTGTGGGCCTCCTCCTGCCACTGTCTCTCGGAAACGGTATACTGGGATTAAGAGTGGAAAGTGTAAGTTTGAAAAGCAAATCTGGGAAAAGCTGACAAAAAATAAGGAGGAGACATACAGTGACTCCTGACTACTGATTAAGGAGGATTTTCTTCGAGAAAGGAGGAAGGGGTATGATGGGAAAAGAAAAGGAAGTTGAAACTAACTAGGAAAATCATGTGAGTTGATACATTAGTAGGGATTATGAGAGATAAAACTCTGGGACATCCCGAAATCCCAGTCCAATGTTGACCATTTAAAAATGATATTTGCTACCAACCTCTGAGCCAGTTGTTGGGATCCATCCCCTTGCAATGACTTGGTAACTAGTTTTGATGATATTATTATCCTCATAATTACGCACTTTCTCCAGTGGACATCCCCTCCTCCTCTTTTGCCCTGTGTTTTCTCTCTGCGATGGCCAGTGATGACCTCTTTTGTTTACTTCATGTTCTTTTTCCTCTACAGGCTTGAGTTGTACAGAAAAGTACCAAATCTGCGAATTCTGGCCTGTGGTGGGGATGGAACGGTAGGTCCTCGAAATAGAATCAAGCTCTCTCACTTATTTCTTCCATCTTTTGCCTTCCTTATGAGATTTCTCTTTATTCATGCCCACCTCACCTCTTTCCAGTCCCCTAAGACCTAGGTCTCCGTCATGGGAATCAGAGCCCGTAAAGTGTTAGAAGGGATGTGATTTTATTTATTTATTTGACAGAGAGAGACACAGTGAGAGGGAACAGAAGCAGGGGGAGTGGGAGAGGGAGAAGCAGGCTTCCTGCTGAGCGGGGAGCCCGATGTGGGGCTCGATCCCAGGACCTTGAGATCATGACCTGAGCCGAAGGCAGACACTTAACGACTGAGCCACCCAGGAGCCCCTTTCCTTTGGTTCTTAATCATTGGTGACAATCACTAAGAAGAAGTATATAGACACAATTACTGCATTTGTTCTTTTATGAATAGAGATAAAACTTAGAATACTGACATTGGTTTGCCTTAAAGATTATCTCCTTTGTATTAATTTTTGAAGAAAAAATGGAATTGACCTGAAGTTTAATATTATGGGTACATTTTCCTCTCTTTGTCTCATTTGGCTCTCCATTTGCCCTCTACTTATGTTGGCATATTAGCAAAGGGAAAGAATTGAGAACCACGACGTTTAGACTCTGCTGCCTGGTATCTTTTTCTTCTGTACTTGGAGTTTGGTCCCATAGGATCTAGAATTTTACT
This sequence comes from Ailurus styani, assembly GCA_002007465.1. Taxonomy (NCBI): domain Eukaryota; kingdom Metazoa; phylum Chordata; class Mammalia; order Carnivora; family Ailuridae; genus Ailurus; species Ailurus styani. Next base: position 4,596,609 of record LNAC01000057.1, read on the forward strand.
ATGAACTATCTTTGCCTTTTCTCTAATCTCCCTAATTAGAATGTTACAGTCTCAAAGGTAGCAACAAAATCCTTTAACTGTCTCTCGTAGCACTTAATGCCGCATTGGATACACATTACATACCAATAAGTGCGACTGGAAAAAAACAGAACACTGTTTCCACGGGTCCCTTAAGTTACTCCCTGGAGATGAAAACATTTTTTTAGCTGGGAAAATAGTGTTTACCTTTTGTCAAGATTTACAGTACACGCTATTGGCTTATAAAATTCATTATAAAATCTTACAGCTGAGAAGCTGAACCCGTTTCGCTTTATTTAACCCATTGTCTTCCAGAACTGTTTGACCATGGAATTTTTTCTGCCACAAATACCAATTAAAGTTCAATCACTTGTAGTGTTGTAGGGAGATATATTAAGGGATAGGCTGCTTTCGAATTTTCCCAACTTTTTTTAGTAGAATTATATCCAAACAAATCCTCTGGGGATATATATGTACTTGGTATATAGTATGTGTGGGTTTATTTATATATAGGTATACATTTGTGTGTATATATAAATATATTAAATATATATTAGTATATTATGTTTAACATACACACACACACAGAATGTTCTTAGCTCAGCTGTCCCCAGATCGGTTATCTTTTTTTTTTTTTTTTAAGATTTTTTATTTACTTATTTGACAGAGAGATCACAAGCAGGCAGAGAGGCAGGCAGAGAGAGAGGAGGAAGCAGGCTCCCTGCTGAGCAGAGAGCCCGATGCGGGGCTCGATCCCAGGACCCTGAGATCATGACCTGAGCCGAAGACAGAGGCTTTAACCCACTGAGCCACCCAGGTGCCCCCCCAGATCGGTTATCTTAAAATATAAACTTATTGTGACCCTTTACTACAGTTCTTTTCCTTATTTTAGAATCTCCTTGTCTTTCTGTATGACTTCAATATTTGCTCCCATATTTTCTCCTCTAAATCTCAGTGATAGCAGCAGAGAAGTTGAGGCTATGCCTGCTGTCCTGAATTCAGAGTTCTTACCCTCTCAGCCAAAGTGACCATGACCTCAAATCCACATCCACTTCCATTCCATCTCTACATCTTGGGCTTCACCAATGACTGAGTGCCGCCCCTTGCAAACTTCTCCCGGAGGCTCCCGGAAGCTCACTTTCACGTCTCCTTTCTTCTTCCTTTCCTCTGCTCACTGGGTATGTGTAGGACACACATTCTAGGTTACGTGGTTTTGAGGCATGCTATGCAACTAGAGAATACTTGAAAACCTGGGGTTTTAAAGCCTGAAGGATGAAGAGAAGAGAGCCGAGTCCGGATACTTGTGACACAGCTGCGATTAGGGAGTCCAGGCCAAAGTTCCAAAGGAGAATGAAAAGACTGAAGTGGAAAGGACCGCTCATAATCTATTCTGTCAAGAAAAAACCAAAAACAAAATACAAAGGAGTTTCAAGAAAGAGGCAGTGGTTATATCCTGAAGGGGAGACTGCAGAATTATCGTGGATTTTGGAGACTAGGAGGTAACTAGTGGTTTTCAAGAACACCATCTCAATAGCGTGTCTGGGACAAAACCCAGAAAGACAGGCAAGTGAGACTTGATAGATTGTTAATGAATCCTAAAGACCAAACCCAATTACAGTGTTGGATATCTGTGAATACGCCCTGTGCCATTAATAACACCTTCCTGACATGAAGACTACCTAGTTCTCCTACTTAGCCTGTCTTTTCTAGCCTCCTTTCTTTAAATATACCATAATTAATAGGTACTCCGCAAGGCTAGATATTACTCTTCTTTTATGTTCTAGGTAGTTTTTCCTCTGAGGGACTGAATCTATGTTCCTGGCTTCAGTTTTCACATCCTTCCACATAACTCAGAAATGCACTAGACATTTATACTCGGGTCCCTTGCACCAGGCATGCCCCAAAGGAAAGTAGAAGTTTTAACCGAGGGTTGGTGCCTTCTTTTGCACTAATTATTTTCTCAATGGTAACCTCTGTAGTTTAATCACTCAGAACCAAGACTTGGCTTATCTTGTGCCTTATATGAAACCAGGTTTTATTTTATTTTACTTTACTTGGCTAAAATGGGTGAGTTGTGAAACAAGCCTGGAGTTTATGAAATGTTTTCATAGATAAGGGATGGATATTTTTAATCTGATTAATTTAGAATATGAAACTTTTAATTTTGAGTAGGGGCAGAGTTTCTATAAAGGCGAGGCCTCCTGGTGGATTTATAAAGAAAGCTTGATGGCTTGAGGCAAGGGAAGAATAATTCCTGAGAGTGTCAGGTGTACGTGTGACATAAGGCATTCAGCCTTTACTCGGTGAGCATATCCATCACCGTAGAAACTGTCAGAATTCTGTCCGTACAGTGACGAGGTCCCAGGGAGAATCAGGAATGGAATTTTTTTTTTTTGACAGATTAAGAGAAGGATATATTAACCCTTCCCTTCACTGCATTAGTTTGTGCACAAAGTATTATTTCCTGTAGAGATGCCTTGTGTTCATTTGGAAACAAGTTCCTCGGCTTGCTGCTGATTTGTGTCACTCTGCCTCCTTTTCAGGAGCCCATCCCTCAGCTCTGCTCTTGTCGGCAGAGGAGCTGGTTGGGTGCCTGTGTTTCTGTGACTTCCAACAGGTTTCTTACCCTCCTGCGAGACCTGAGTCTGCAAAGGGATACCCTGGCATCCCAAAGGGTCTTCGTATTTGCAGCATTATAATAGTATAGACCATTGCTCTTCAAGAGAACTACAATACAAACCACATTTCTAAGTTTTCTAGAAGTCACTTCAAGTCAGAAGCAGGTGAAATTAATTTTATAATCCATTTTCTTGAGCCTCAGATATCCATAAGATCGTCCATTCAACATGTGATCATAGAAAAATCACTCATGAGATAGTTTCTGTTCAGTGCGTGCTGTCTTCAAAATCCAGTGTATATTTTTACTTCCAGCATCTCCAGTTCATATTAGATGCATTCCAGTGCTCATTTGCCACGTGTGGTCAGTGGAAGCTGCCGTGGACAGTGGAGGTGGGGTCTCTTTGGAACTGGCTAACACACTCCTAGGGTGGTCACGTGGTTATGGCTAGGGGGTGGGCTTGTCTGACCTTTGATCTCTAGGCTGAAATACAACTCCCCTAACTCAAGAATGATCTCAAGCCTCCATGTTTATAAACTAGTTGCTTTTCGGTCATGTGGCAATTGTGTATTCTTTGTCTTCCTTGGCCACATCTCTACCGATTCAGCTCCCCATAGCCGTCACTCTGCTTAAATATTGAAGGGCACGTGAACCAAGACCCCAGAGGCACACAGACCCTCCCTTCCTGATGGCTCCTCAGGGTGGGATGTGATCCTTACCTATCTGGCTCCTGACCTTGGTAGCTGGGCTGGATCTGCTGGTCCACCTTTGACCATGTGAATGTCTTTCCAAAGGCCTGGAATTAAACTGCTTGGCCATCCACTGCATGCTTATTTCTTGATCACTTGGCTTCCCTAGATGAGGACACACCCCAAACAGTAGGCTCCTCCATGCCCTGACTTACTGCAGCCACCACAGGGAAGAAAATGTATTTCCCTTGAACCGACTGTGGCAAGCACATCATTCCAAGCCCCTTTCCTCCCAAAGCCTCAGCTTGTCTCTGTCTCTCCACCCCTCTCCCCATCTCTCTCCCTTTCTGTCTTGATTTCTTTAGGGCTGACTTTAAAAAACATTTCTTTTAACATACGGGGACTTGTAAGCTATGAAGTACAAACATAAATTATCAAAAGGAAGACTTGTAGTGTACACGTTCAAAAGGGCCATTTGAACTTACATCTTGATGATCTTTCAGTTCAGAAATGATGGCCTCGTTTCCTTTTGATGTCTCAATATGCCCAACTTCACTTTTTGCCAGCATAGAAGGCAATGCAACGTGTACCTGGTCTGGTCAAAGAAAGTGTCAATTCTTTGTTCTTCCCACCCCTCAGCAGACTTTAATGTTAGTACAAAAATGGTGCTCAACACGCACTGGGCCACCACTGAGCGATGGCTAAGGTGCCCCAGGGGCAGGTGGTGGCAGCGCTCTCCAGCACCGGACGGCACTCACCGCCGGCTGCTCTGCTCAGGGACAAAGCCCAGGAGCCTGGCCTTGCAGTTCGGGCAGCCCTGCTCTTCTAACACCAAGGCAGGACAGAACGTTGCCAACCAGGAAATGGTATCACCCGATCTGGATCGTTTTGTTCAGTTGTGCTGGGAAAATATGCCAAGTGTTATGTTTTGTGATGAATTACATTTAACTGAAGGGGTCTGGGAGACTGGTGGAGACGATTTGGGGAAAGCCAAACAAACAATCCCTGCCACGAATGCAAAGCCCAGAATTCCCAAAGGAACAGGTTCCTGGTAAGAGAGAGACCGTGGTAACAGCCTTGGACCCGAAGATCTTTTATAGAGTTTTGCTTTTATAAGGATAGATATAGATTATTACTCAAGATCTGTTTCCTGCTATTGTATTTTTTTTTTTTTTTAACAATCTCTCTCTAACACTTTTCTGCTTCAGTACAGCTTGGCTTTTCTGCTTTGGATAGTCTATGGAAGACTTTGTGATTGACGCCAGTCTAAGGGGGCATTGATTTGTGACCCTGAGGTTTAGATTTAAGTGGAGAAACAGGAAGAGGGCGTTTGCTTCTAGGAAACTGGACCTTCATCGAGGAAGTGAAGAGGAAGAAAAAATAAAGCTTAATCATAGCAGCTAATGTTAATTAAGCATTTCCTGTTGCGAAGCACATGCTAAGTAATGCCTACATGTCATCTAACTGGTAACAGAACCCTAAGAGTCTTGGGAACTTGGAGAGATTGAGTGGTTTACCTAAGCTTGCCCAGCCAGTGTGTGATGGGCTCTGTTTCCCAGTCCAGCCCTACATTCTGTTGCCTTCTGAGGAAGCTGGTGTTGGGTCATATTGCTCTTGGGTGAGAAAAACTATTAAGGATGGTGCAAAGCAAAGATACAGACCCACTTCTGCCAAACAACTATTGTTATTCTAACACTGATGGACTTGAGAGAATTTCTCGACCTATCTTGACTATGAAAGGCAGGTGTCATCTGATGACCCCAGGGTTATGTGATGATGAAACACTAAACCTCCCTGATTGTATTCAGGGGAAAAATGGAATATTTGGCCATTGGAAAAAGAAGGTAGAATATATTTATGCAGTTCTTAAATCAACTGCTAAGAAAGGGGACGATCCTTTCATTCAAATCAGTTATACATTTTCCTTCTTTGCTTAGGCCAAGTGTGAAAAAAAGAGAGGGTGAGACGTTCAAGTGTCCTGAGGGCTCCCACGTTTCGGGGGAACCATATAGCACAGGATCACATGGATTCTTGGCTACGTTCTTTGAGAAAACAGGAACCCCTTCAGAAGGTCTGAATGAAGGCTATTGTACCAATGAAAGGATTACTAGAAGATACCCTATGAATTCATGGAGGTTACAGGACACTCATTTCAGTCCTTTGAAAAGTACTTTTATTTCATGCGCTGTGGACTAATCCCCGAACCTTCCCATCCATCTTGGTATTAGCGTTTTTCCTGCAATCTGGAATTTTTCTTTGCAGATTTCTCTTCAAAGGAAGTTATTTTCTTGTGTTTTTGTCTTTCCCTTTGTCTCCCTCCTTCCACTATTCCTTCCTAGTCGATTGCATGGTTTTCAGGACTCTGAGATGCTAGCGGGTTTCCTGTAGATGACTCAGGGAGCCATCCTGGGACAATGTCCCATGTTGGAGGTCTGTCAGTGAGCCAGTGGGAAGGTAGGCCCACCACTTAGAGGTTTAGAGGGTCTCCACTGTCTTTGAGTTATGACCTCGGGCAGGGCTCCTTCACGCCCTTTGGCAGCCTCTCTCCTACTGGCCAAGAGGGAGCCTCTTTCATACATGGCCTCCTGCCAGGAGGGGGACCTCTAGAAGTGAAACTCCTGGCTTTGTCAGCTTGCCATTTTGTGTTTGGTTTGCTTCTGGTCCCTGAAGATGTATTTTTCCTGTCGTTGTGCCTAGAATGCAGTGGGTATTGGAAATGTGACCACATGAGATTATCTTTACCAGGAAAAGAGCGACCGGTTTCACCCAAGCATAAGAAAAAAATTTCCAATTTAAATCTACCTGAAAGAAAGTAGACTGACTTGTGAGTACAATTCGTAGGGGGGGGGAAGCTGAGTGTTCATCTCTCGGAGAAGTTCTAAAGAGACTGCCTCCTTCACAGGCGATGTCAGATTCAATTTCCACTGCATTCCATGGCATCTCCGAGAGTCTCTGGGTCTGTCAGGGCTGTTTGCGTCTGTAGTCAGTGATCCCTGATTGCTGGGATTGCTGTTTCCGTGTCTTGTCATAGTTTCTTAGAGGGGATCTGCTTCTACTGTGTGCCGTCTATGCTTTTAGCAGCACAGGGCCAATAGCTGGGAGAGGCATCAGAACTATTTAGCATCTGACCCACACTTCCACAGCAAGCTTTGTTAATACCGTCTGTAGAAGGACTAAGAACACGTGGGGTCAGAATCTAAGGAGTCATCTAGGAGGGACTTGCCCAGTTGGAGGGAATGGAGGGACTTTTGGGTTCTTTAGATCTGGAATTTTAGTTCATCATATTGGGTGACCATGGTGGTATGCCCTTCTAGAAGGTAAACGCAATTTTAGGCTTCTTGATGGATGGGCAAGTTTTACATCCTCAGATGAAATATTGGGGTGGAGAAAGGAGGGAATCTCTAGATGGAATCAAGAGACCCTATAAGATTCTGACACTGACACTCCTTGTTATTTAGTTTTGAGCAAATTACATGATCTCTTGGCACCTCAGTTATTAATAAATCTGCAAATTAACCAAATTTGATTGAGCAATTTCTAAGGTTTCTCTAGCACTCCAAAGATTCCAAGAGTACATGCCACTGTCTGCAGCACGGTCAGGCAGCATCCAGGCCATATACCAGAATGGGGTTTAGGTCTTTATTTAAAGGCTTCCTGCACCAGAGTGGTAAGAAGTTAGCCATGGTGTTTGGCATACCTGATTTTGACTGCCAGCTGTATTGTATAAATGATATGATATTAAGGAGGTCATTGAATCTTCCAAGTTTTGGCTTCCCTATCTAAAAAATGGAGGTGAGAATTAGCCCTACTTTGCGGAATCGTTCTGAACTTTAATAATAAAATTCCAGAACTTTGCTCAGGGATCAGCACCTAGAAAGCAATGGTATGTCCCTCTCTTGATTCACTGTAAGCTCCTTGAGCCATCTACACTACTCATCTTAGCCCAGCTCATTCATCTTATTTCAGTTGCTTAGTTCTGTGTTTTATACGTAGGAATGTTCAATAAAGGTACTGTCAGAGTATAATTTTCAAAAAAATTTTAAATAGGACTCACACAAATGCAGAATAAATGCGTGTCAAATTTATTTAGCTCTTTAATGAAGGAACCAGCAAGATGATAATGTTGATTTGTTGAAGTAGAGGGAAAGGATTATGTAGTTATACCAAAATAATTTTTCAAAATTTGAGACATAATTGGTTTATGGCCTTGTGGGAGAATAAAACCAAACCTTTAACGTAATATTCTATTGTCGACATTTGTATCTCCACAGGACAAACTTTCCTGTTAACCCATAGTCATAAAGTTCTTAGGCCTGTGAAACACTACTTGAGTATGACATTGTGCAGATATGCAACTTTCTTTTTGCTATTTCCAAGTTTGGGGTAATTATTCTAAACAGTTATGAGACCAAACCTAAAGTATTATTTATCTTAGAAAAAGATTAAATGGGTATATGATTCTAGTATATAAGTATCTATTTTCTGCCTACACTTATAATAAGTACTAGGACCGTCCATAATTATGTTTTCATGATGTTTCATTAAGAAGAATATAGGGATGTTTAGGAAAATGCTACTAATTTCTGCAATGATGTTTTGGAGGGTAACTATTTAATGAGTACTTACATGGACCATATCAAGGGCTTTATATATATTTTAGTTTAATCTGTAAACAATCTTGTGAGGTAGGCATTATCTCCATTTTGAAAATCAGATAAATAAATCTCAGTGAGGTTAAATAATTTAATCAAGATTATGTAGCCAATGTGAGCCAGAATTGAGATTGAGTCTGATTCTGAGTCTTGTGTTGTCTCCAGTGCCTATATTATAAAACTCCCTAAAAATTTTAAACTCTTCTAAATTTTAAGGTAGATCTGTAAGTTAAACATACAGATGAGTGGGTCTGGTTTTGCTTATAAAACAGAGTATACAAAATGGTCCTTCTCCTTTTAAGACACTCATCACTTTAAAACTGTTTTGGATAAGTAGTCTGTTTCCTGGCCACTAGATTAAAAAATATATATGCTTTAAAGAAAACTCAAACCATTTCATTTGCTTTTTAAAGCTTTTTTCTCAGGTTGTCTTTGTCACTTACCTATCTTTCTTATATCTCTTCTGGCCCCCGAAATGTCTGCAGGTGGGATGGATCCTTTCTATTCTGGATGAACTTCAGCTGAGCCCTCAGCCTCCCGTCGGGGTCCTTCCTCTGGGGACTGGGAATGACCTGGCTCGAACTCTCAACTGGGGAGGGGTAAGAACTGCTCTCAGGGGCTGCCCTTGCCGTCGGGTAGGAGGGGCCTCGCATCCACAGGTGTTCTAAGGGAAGGGGAATATGTTACCGTTGTTCAAAGAATAAGTTAGAAGTGAGAATCAGGGTGCCCACACATCACGATTTCATCTGAAACCTTCTTCAGTTTAAACTTATAATCATCTAGAGAAGAAAGTGGGGGATAAAAATGGGGGTTAGTACATAGGCCTGGGCCTTCTTGAGGTCTCCATTGAAAGGCAGTTGTGTGGGTTGGTCTCCAGTCTTCATTTAAAGACCTGACTTGATCTTGATCCTTAGCCCTGGCCAGAATAGCAAATATGATTCAGATTACAATCTCTGCTTTGGGAGAGTTACGGATTTGGGGGAGGATTTGTTTTTCTGGTTGGTGTCATCATGGCTTTGCTGTACAGGTAGCCAGCTGTCCTTTCCACCAGAGAGCCAACTTCAGGCACGCTTAGTGGAAGAATTTACCTGTCACTAACCAGCGATTTTATTAAAATTTTTTTTTTTTTTTTTTTTTTGCAGAGTTAAGATAGTAAGAAGGCACAATTTGCTAACATATGCAGCCCCACCAGCTTTTTATCTACTCATGAGAGCGATTGGGCTGGACTCCATGAAAATTATTGTCAGATCTTAGCAGATGATAAATTTGACCTTTGTGTGAATTAACCTCCCTTGGGTGATAATTATCTTCAGATATTAGCAGATATTCATTCAGTATGGAGTGAATTAACCTCCTACGGGTCTTTTTTATTTTTTCAAGTGGGCATAGTAGAAATGATAATACATTAGTTGCTTCATGTAAATATGTTTATCACTGTTAACATCTGTTATCCACGTCAGCGACTTGACTATCCTTAATAGTCATGCTGCCAATAACATATGCTGAAGGAGTAAGTTGTTGCCTAATAGGGCTCTGCCTCAGACAGATTCGCCTTAGGTCGAACCAGGAACAGTGTTCCACTACAAGGTTAGGAGAGGTGAATGAGGTGGAAGTTAATAGAAAAAGTTGTCTGTCCTATGCCACCTTGATTCTTTTCCATACACAGTTTTTCTGTGTATCTCTCAGATTCCCCTAGTAGGAGGCCTGAGGACTCCTGTTTTCATTTTGATAGAAGTGACCCTCCAGCATACCCCTCAAATGTCTATCTGTGACTATTGGTCCTTGGTGCTGGCAAAAATTATCCCTCACCTCAAACCAGTTAGAGCAGTATTGCACTATGCACATTACCTGTGACTGTTGTCTTAGATTCTAAGTACTTCAAGGAAACCGGTCTACTTTCCCAGGCCTGCTAATTGCAAAATAAACAGAGAACTATAGCAGAAGCACTCTTGCTTGCATGAAATGCCTTTGGTTATACTGCTTATTGCTCCAGGCGGCAATGGGTATATTCTTTGATTCCATAGGGCTACACTGATGAACCTGTCTCTAAGATCCTTTGCCAAGTAGAAGATGGGACAATTGTACAGCTAGATCGCTGGAACCTCCATGTGGAAAGAAACCCAGACTTGCCTCCAGAAGAACTTGAAGATGGCGTCTGTAAGGTAAGAGAGTTCTTTCTTCCGCAGAAGGGAAGCCTGGTGTGTGTGCCTGAGTCACAGGAAATACACTCCTGGCTGGAGAGTCACATGCTGATTCCACCCTATGAGATCACAGGATGATGTTTGAGTTTATGGCTACTAGGCCTCTGAGCGTAGCACTTCTCCATGATTCTGCCCCACAGACTTCTAAAGACTGAGATTTCCTACCTGCTTCCAGAGGTCAGGGAGCTCTTCTCCATCCTCCACTTCCACACCAGAAAGAACGTATTCATTTTCTAATCTTTCAAGCATTGCTAACTCATAACCTGTGAGAAGGTGAAAAACAAGGATGTTCTGAAGCATTAGGCTTATGGTCTTTCTATGGAAAGATACCCTCCTGAGATTTGTAGACTCCTATTAAATATCTCTTATGTGTTGGAAGTATGAAGTCAGTTTCATCACTTGGTTGGGACTTGAAGATGCCCAAATAAATATGGGCAAAAAATTGACTTAGTACTTTTGCTTCAGTGACTGAACTTTCATTTCCACCCAAGACAAACCAAGAGACACAGTTGTACATATGTTAGCGCAGAGCCCCACCAGAACATTTGGTTCTAAGTTCTGGCCTCAATTTCAGATAAACCTGACACGTTGCCAAGTAGCTACTTCCTGCATATTACTTTCCACTTTTCTTCGGTGATAGTGTTTTCAAACTTTTGCCTGTGTAAGAACCTCCATGTGCAGTTCATGGGACCCAGTCCCCATTGACTCTGATCAAGTAAATGCAGGGTTAAGGCCCTGGATCTGTACTTTCAATGGCATCCCTGCTTTATTGGATTATGCCATTGATTGAGCCCACATTGTCATGGGCGTTTCCACTTTAAAATAAATTGAACCAGATATCCTTTTAAACCAAACCAAAACCTAGTCACTCATGAGCACCATGATCCTGACCAATTGTGATAAACACTCAAGTTTATTATTTGGCTGAAATAGATTCAAACATGTTTTGTCTTCACGTTTTTCCCCCTAAACCACGATCCAGAAATTATAAGGTTTCTAATAGATATCATGACTGCTTAGTAGATTTGCATTCACAATGTCCCAGTGTTGTTTGAAACCAGTTATCACCTTGGGATAGGATACTTCTTTCTGATGTGTTTGACCTACAGAAACTGGGTAGAATATAGCCAACATGAAAAGAATTATACCATATGGAAATTTTAAGGTCCTTTCCCCACCGAGCTTAGAATGCTTAGGCCCTCAGTCAAAAATCTCTATTTAAATCTCCAGCTGACAGCTTAAGAAATGGAAAGACTCCTTGGTACAGCCAGAGAACATTAATCCAGATAATTAAAGGGCTTTGAAAAATTGGATTTTTGAGGAGACATGTAGGAAATTGGGGCAATTTTTCCTGGAAAATATGAATACGAACTTAATAACAGACTAAATTGGGATATTATTTAGGGGATGGTGACCAGATGTTCTAAAGTTATCAGTGAGTGCTAAGACATGGGTTAGAATTGTAGCCAAGAAAACATAAATGGTAGGGATGAACATATCTGTGCTTTTGGCAAGATCACCAACCCTTGCTGTCATTACTAAGGCTTAGTATTTTGTTTAAGTGCAGCAACTAGACATTCTCAAATATGAAGCCAGGAGAATGAGACATGATTTTGGCATTGTTCTGTGTTTAGTTTCTCCCCTGCTCTCCAGCCAGTTGTAAACATTTCTAAGAGGACTGGTTTGACCTCCAAATTTATGGTAAGCTCTGACTCAGGGCCTTCCATAGGGGGTTCATTCTTTATTTCCATTGGATATAAAGGCTACCCACTTTCCTTTCTTCTGTATCAATATCTCTCTTTCTGTTACTCTCCCTTTCATTTCATTTATCTCTTAATGGGATAAGGTACTCACTCTAGTCAAACAAAATCTTACTGGTCAAGGGGCATATGAAACCCTGTAATAAACTTATTTTGAAATTTTAAGGGTTAAACACTTACTTCTAACAGAAGAGGTGTATATTTCTATTTGGAGGCTAACTCTGAGAATTATCTGGAAACCTTATCCAAGCTGAGATGAAATTGCTTCTCTTTTTTTTTTTTTTTTTTAAAGATTTTTTTATTTATTTGACACAGAGAGATTACAAGTCGGCAGAGAGGCAGGCAGAGAGACAGGGAGAGGAGGAACCAGGCTCCCTGCTGAGCAGAGAGCCCGATGCAGGCCTCGATCCCAGGACGCTGAGATCATGACCTGAGCCGAAAGCAGAGGCTTTAACCCACTGAGCCACCCAGGCGCCCGAAATTGCTTCTCTATTTAGTTTAACATTTACCTTCCACTCTGAGTTGCAGGAGGGAAAGTAGAAGAGCCGCAGTTTCCTTTCTAGCCTTTTCTGTGTGCTTTTCTCATTGTTCTAACATGGAAGCCTTAAAAGCACATGAGTTTTGCAGTTCTGATGAAGGATTTTAGGTTGCATAGTCCTCTCCTTTACTAAGCATGCAGTGATAACAGCCAGGGACCCAGAGGACTCTAGGAAGGCTTGTATGTTTACCCGCATCTGTGTCGACATATTTCATGGTCATATTCAAGATACAAGGTCTGATAGACTAAATCGAAATCTGAATAATACTGACAAATGTGTATACACACATAGCTATTTTTCCCCCTGTCGATCAGGGGTAGCTAAGTGTTTCCCACTACCTTATTGCTTATGGCTTATATCAGAATGTATTTTTAAAAATGGAATGGTAAACATTAAATTTATTCATTTGAAATTGCAGTTTTAACATGCCGGACATAAATTCTCAAAAAGTATATCCACTGATGAGCTTACACATGATCCATCCATTCGAACTGACTTCCTAAGTTTGCTTAGTGAGTCATTCTTTCTAACTACCGGGGCTGTGCTTCCCTCAGCTTAACTGGGTTCTCTTATTTAATATCCACAAGAATAGTTCCCATTTAATAATTTGTATTTGCATCACTTGTTTCCTATACTACTTAAAATTCTTGGGAGTGTTATTTGATTTGAGCTTTCACTAATGAATTCAAAAATCCCTTGTTCCTCTTATGCAAACACCTTCTGCCTCGGGTTGTGACTTCTCTCTTTCCCAGGGACTGCCCCGGAGACAGGTGTCTGGCATTAGGCTTTATTTTACTCTTTCTGCCTGGTTATGCCCACTTCACCTCTACTTTGTTCATCATTGCAGCTTCCTCTGAATGTTTTCAATAATTACTTCAGCCTTGGATTTGATGCCCACGTCACACTGGAGTTCCATGAATCCAGAGGTGAGGACAACGTCCCATTTCCATCTCCCAGGGAGGAAGTTTCCAGCAGGTGTTTTGCATGTTCCCTTCTGTTTGCATATCACTTAAATATTGACAGTGTGCGTCAGTGGTGTTCATTTTAACTTTCATGATGACCCTGGGAGCCAGACAAGATGGGAACTTGTTGCAGATCGGACCCTGAGACCTAGTCATTTAGGGCCTCAGAGATGGAAAGGGCAACACCAGGTGGATGTTGCATGTCTCAGACTGCTAATTTTTAAGTCTGACTAGAAACTTTGGGGTTAGTGAACTCCTAGGAAGTGGTAAAGGTTCTTAAATTCAAGTCATTAGGATATTCACAGCTTCTTGAACCACCGATTATTAAAGTCCAACACTTTATAAACCAGGGCCATTGAAATCTGGCAGCAAAAACATACAAGTCCTCCCTGTGTGTGGGAAAGAGACAGCAGTCACCTTAGAACAGTGAGGGCGCTGATGGGTGGTTTAGGTGGAAAGCAAGGTGACTGGACTGGCGGCAGAGGTGGTGGGAATGCCCATCGGACCAGCTGGAGGGGTGAACGAGAGCCAGAGCTAATCTCAAGTGCTCACAGAGATGGAGGCAAGATTAGGGAACAAAACCATTTTTGAAAGAGATATAAGATGAAATAATGGCCTGTGGTTAAATACTTCATCAGAAAATTTCTTACGCCATTCAGAGCTGAAAAAGTTGAGGATTTGGGCGTAGGTGTTGAGGCCCCATCTTCTGTGCTCACGCTCACTCACCTGGTGTCTCTCCATCCCTCAAACTCTCTTATTAATGTAACTATATATATCTGTGTCTTTGCCTGTTTCTACATCTGTACCTAGCTAGTCTCTTGTGATTAAGTTAATATATAACCAAAATCTTGCCAGGCGGTAGGTTAGTGAGTGTGTTGTGAGATAAAAAGCACATGTGAGAGGATTATTTTACTCCTTTTCCTCCAGATTCTTCAAGAGCATTGGTGGTTTTAACTCCTAGAATTTGAAATACAGAGTCCTAAAAGAACTCAAATGTTCAGATTCCAGTAATAACCCAGAGGAGATTCTGATAACACTCTTATGCACTAAAGGTCAAGAGTGGAGTAGTAGGATTAAGGGTGTTAGGATATAAAATATAAGTGAAGTCCAAACCTGTGACTCTTTTCCTGAGATCAGCAGTTTGGGTAGGCTTTGCCTTCTGCTTTCATGAGGCCTTGAGGGTCAAATGCCTTATCAAATAAAAGCAATATTCAGCATAATACTCTCCATCTCCATCCATGTCGATGTAAATGGTATCTTAGCTAATTGAATTTAAATTCTAAAATAAAATAAAAGCAATGCTGATCAAAGAGAAAGTCATAGTTTGACTTTTCTCTCTGAAAGTATGGTTGAAGGGGCACCTGGGTGGCTCATTGGGTTAAGCCTCTGCCTTTGGCTCAGGTCATGATCTCAGGGTCCTGGGATCGAGCCCCACATCGGGCTCCCTGCTCAGGGGGGGAGCCTGCTTCCTCCTCTCTCTCTGCCTGCCTCTCTGCCTCCTTGTGATCTCTCTCTCTGTCAAATAAATAAATAAAATCTTGAAAGTTTGGTTGAAAACAGAACCACAAATATCAAACACCCAGATCAGAAACATCACTGCCCTCCCATCTCCCATAGACAGCTCTTGGAAATAGATTTCTGGGAGTCCTACTGGAGGGCCCACATCTATAGTCTGTCCGTCTCCCTATACTGAAGGAGACTTAATTTGGGGAAGTAAATGAAGATTACTTTCCTCATTTCTTAACCCATGTTTTCCCCTCATATTCTTCAGGAGACTCTGGTTCTGGGCTTCTTTGTAAAATCTTTCAGTTTCTTAACAATACTTATAATCGTCACCAATGCATGAATCTTCCAAAATAGACATCCTGGCATGAAAAGAGACCTAAATGAGTAAGTGGCAGACAATGAGCTCATTCACGGGAGCCTAATATTTTGTCTAATTAATCTGACAATCTCCTAATGATACATTTCTTTGTACTGTGATGAAACTTTTGTATCTCGGAGTGAAGGAAGCAGAGAGCGACATCAAGGGGGAAACACCAGACTTAGAAGAGAATTCTTGAAGGAAAGTAATTTTTTTTTAAGCTGTGGGACTATTTTGTTTGAGAAAGGAATATGCAAACTGTGGTGTCTATGTATATATACATAGTTTAATGGACATGTGATTATAAAACAATTGGTTAAAAGATGCAAAGCATTAGTCTTTGAATAGATGATTGTTGAGGCTTAGTATAAGTGCTTTCAAGCAGTAGGAAATGGAGTTGCAGACACGTGCCCTGCAGGTGGACTAGAGCCCTTGAGGACAACCAGCCACTGAAGAGCTGATGAGGGAGAATTGATGTTGACTGAGACTAATAGCTGCAATATTTATGAAGATGGTATAGAGATAAATAGCCACAAAATGTTGGAAACAGATTTCACTGATAAGCCTATACCAGAGGTGTGGACTTCTTAATACCTGTTAATCTATTCACTTTGCATTAATTAAAAGTCATTAATTTATGATGAAAAGTATAATTACCCAAGCTTTTTTTTTTTTTTTTTTTGCTTTTACTATTTTCTGTTTATTTGACTTTTTCCCATATTTTTACCTGGATAATCAAGAAATCTCAGGCTCCCCTGCAAAAGGAAAAGAAAGATAGTATGGCTATATTTCAATAGGGGCAGACTTACTTTTTTTTTTTGGTATTAAGTGGCTATTCTCAAGCCAAGAACACCAATGGCTGAGACTTCAAACTGTCCTCAAATGTCAACACTCACAGTTTGAGACATTATGACAAAACTTGTATCACTTGCCATGAAATACTTGGAGGGTGACTCAAAGCTTCATGAGAGCCATTATTTAAAAAATGAGCTTGGATAGAATAACCTATTAGGCATTAATAAAAGGGGTGTGTGTGTGTGTGTGTGTGTGTGTGTACTTGGGATTTATGCTAATCTATCTACATGAAATGGGTAATATATACAAATCTCACTAAGGCAGAGTCTTTAAAAATGTAATTACAGAAGCAATTTTTGGCATAGATGTGAAATAGCCCATCAAATAGAGGGGATAATTAAAGGCATTTGAGATAGTTTATTGGCTGTATTACTATTTAAATGCTTTTAGAATTACCATTAGAAAATTAAGCAAGGAGTAAAGATAGTCTTAACATTTTGATTGACTTTGTATAAAAAAGATTGCAAACATTTGAATAATCTGGGTTTCTATATTTGATCAGAAAGTAGGTTTAGTTCATTTGATTGGAAAATAGAGATGCTTTCTTCTTATTGAAGTGGCTAAACCATGCATGGTTGAACTGTTGCTTGCAAATCAGAAAGTGCAGTCTTTTGGAACAGGATTTGGAGATGTAACAGAATTGGCCATTTAATTTTCAGTTGGAGTCTTGCCCAGAACTTTAATAATTATTACGTTATGACAGTGCTTGAGCAAGTACATTGAAAATATTCCAATCTATTAATGTATAGCCATGTTAACAATGATTATGGTTATCAGGTGGCAAAGTTAGGTTTCACTTTGCCAGCTATATGAATTAGACTGTCATTTTTTTGGACATGAAGGATATTAAGCACCTCAAACTTTTAGCCTTAGATTGGATGCTTAAATTTTACTGCCTCTCTGAAATTACTTATTCAGAGGAGTTGAACCTTATGCTACAAGGTCAGGGAAATACAATTACGACTCTAGAGGAGGCAGTATTTAAACTTGATTTAAAATTTACTATTTTCACTGAATATACAGAGACATGCAGATCAGCATTTTCCGAGGATTATGAATGTTTCATGATTCGTGTGGAGAATGAAGATTTCTTTAAAAAGACATTTCAATAGCTTGCTAAATTTCATCATCACCATCACTGCAAAGGACACACTACCAGTCTTATGTCTAAGTACCGAGACCCAGGCATGATTTGCCCTTGAGAAACTCTCACTGTCCAAGGTTTTCTGTCTGCAACCTTCTTTTCCATTTTGAACCTCTACATGGCACCTACCCTTCATTCAAGATTCAAGTGTATCTGCTTCTGGAACGCTTTTGATCATTCCCTTTATGTGTGACTCTCACTTCCTCTGATATAGGCATCTTTGTATGGCATAATAAAAATGATGTTTTACTTTACTTTTCAAATCTACCTCCTCCACTCTAAACCCATGTGGGCAAAAGACCATATCTTCTTATAGTTCCTATGCCAAGCCCATGACTATCTCAATAAGTGTTTGTTACAATAATGGAAAGTGTAATCAGAGGATCGGCCCCATATATAATACAAAAGGTAACAGTAGAAAGGACTATATAGTGGGGATAAGATTAGTTGTCTAGGCAGTAAATAATACAGGAATTTGGCAGGGAAAAGGTATCACGGGAAATTTTCCAGAAAGGGTAAGAGGGAGCTGAGAGATAAAGGAGGAGTGTGAAATATGTAGAAAAGAAGTAAAGTGGGTGAGAGCATTTCAGACAGCAAAGTATAGAGGGACAAATGAGCTTGTGATAAAGATGGGATGACCAATTAATACATAATGAAAGAGCCTCACAACTGTGTTAGAAAAATGGATAATGTGGGTAAAACTATTTGTCCTTCATGGGAGCTGATGTTGGAAGACAAGTTTTTTTGGATATATGCAATTTGAATTGAAGGTGGCATTGTTACTGTAGGCATAGATTTTGGGATTGTTTATGTATATATACCTGAAGTCTTAAGATTGGGTTCATATCTAATGCAGAGAATATGGAAAATGTGAGTTTTGTGTAGTTCAGATTGCTTGTTGATTTTTATAAGCATAGAGTTGAACTTGTATTTATGCATATCTCCTCTAATATGCCAGACCAATTACAGACAAAAGTAGGGTTTAGGATCCTATTCTGATGGCACAGATGTTGTGTTGTACATAAAAATAGGATTAATGTATTAAATCAGTGGAACGAAAAATACCCAGAACCTTATTATCATCATAACTGGATTACATCTAGAGCCAAATCACTTAGGTGATTTTAATGATGAGATTTGGGAAGTTTGGGCTAATAATATTTAAGATTTAGGTGAGATTTTTGGGTTTTGACTTGATGCCCTAATGGGGAGGAGACCTTCGGGGACCTTGGAAGGAAGGAATGTTTTTCATATGGGCAAGATGTGAATCATGGGGGTCAGATGGTGGGTGATGGTAGGTAGAATTTTGGCCTTTATGACATTTGTTATTTGGGATCATGTTTGTTGGTTAGGTTATTTTATATGGTAGAAAGACTTTTTTAATGTTATTGTGGTCAATAATTAGATGACCTTATATTGGAAGATAATTGTGGGTTATCTGGGTGGGCCCAATATGATACCATGAGCCTTTCAAAGCATAAGTGGAAAGTTAAGTAGGAAGTCGAAGAGATGTGGTAGAAGGGAAATCCGTTAGATTTGCAGGGTGAAAAGCACTTGATGTGGCCCTGCTGGCTTTGACGGTGGAAGGGATCTCAAGCCAAGGACCCCAGGAGGGCTCTAGAAGTTGAGAATGAACCCTAGCCAATAGCCAGCAGGGAAAAAGAACTTCACTTCTCCAACTGTAAGGAAATAGGTTTGTCCAACTCTCTGAAGAAACTTTGAAATGAATCCTTTTTTTTAAGATTTTATTTATTTATTTATTCATTCATTTAGAGAGCATGCATGAGTGGGGGAGGGGTAGAGGAAGAAGGAGAGAGAGAGAATCTCAAGCAGACCCTGCTGAGTGTGGAGCCTGACGCAGGGCTTGATCTCATGACCCTGAGATCACAGCCTGAGAGGAAATCAAGGTTGGAAACTTAACCAACTGAGCCACGCAGGCACCTGTGAAAGTGAATCCTTTTTAGAGCCCACAGAGAAGAGTCCTGCAGGCTGACACCTTAGTTTTGATCTTGGAAGACCCTAAATAGAGGACTCAGGAGAGCCCAGTGCTGCTTTTGGCCTAGGGAATAAGAAAATAAAAGGATGTTTTAAGCTGCCATTCTATTTAAGCTGCTTTCTATTCTCAGGAATAGAAAACGAATACAATTAATGTTGGTGTCCAGTCAGATTATAAATAGGCTCATGGCTCTAGACATACACAGTGAGCATTTAGATCTCACTTGCTTATACCCTGTCCTTGTGGAAGAAAAGATGGGCAATCAAGGAACTGTAGCAATAAGATATGGATGCTTCCCCTATTGGGGTCTTGGGATACTTTGAGTATTATTGGCATTTCTTGAGAATGACCTTTCATAGTTGACCTCATACCAAATATACAACTTCCTTAAGGAACAAGAATGCTTACACTTTCTTACTGGTCCTTTCCCAATTCTGTATATCCCCTTTTCTTGATATAGTTGGGTCCACATTCCTTGGACCTTCTCAAAGACCTGTCATACACATAGACATCTTCAGCCGCTCAACACTCTTTAAGAGCCAATGAGGAATGATTAAGTACTATTATTTGCAGACTATCCCTTGCTTTCTTAGGGACTGGCTTCTGCAGGGAATAGGGAAGACCTAGCACAACCCAGCATCTGTCTCAGCTTCAGCCAGCCTTTGTTTCTGAGGCTCCTTGGGTAGGGTAGATATTAAATTGGAAAAAGTGTGTGATCATCAAGGCAAGCTCAATCAGGGAGTCAGTATATAATACCATTATACTATAGGCAGAGATATCAGAATTTACCTCCATCTTTTCTGTTCTCAGAGCTAAGGAATGCGTGTGACTCTCCTACCAGATTATCTTTCTGACATCTCTCTAAATGCTAGTGTCTTAATCTTGTTTAGTTTTACATATTAATTGAAATTTTTCTAGTTAAATTACATCTGAAGTGACTGTTTTCATCAGCTGTGTCAATGAAATCACCAAAAACTCAGTTTATTTATTAATTTTATTCTATTCTTTGGGGTCTTAAAAAACATTTTCTGTCTCTTGAGAGAAAACTATTTCTTTAAAGGGGGAGAAAAAGAAAAACTTAGGCTCATAGGAAAACCCCTTAAGAATGTGAGTCTTTTCCAAACCACAAAGTAGTGGTACTTTTTTAAAAAGTAAATGTTAATAGTTGATGCATGATTCATTTGATAGCTATGGACGTTAGTGCCCTGAAAAAGTTCTGTGCCAGAACTGTGAATGCCATTTTCCAATTTTTTATTATAACTTGCTCGATAGCCAGATCTGACTGACTTTCTTTCTTTTTCTTTTTCTCTTTCTTTCTTTCTTTCTTTCTTTCTTTCTTTCTTTCTTTCTTTCTTACTTTCCCTTCCTTCCTTCCTTCCTTCCTTCTTTCCTTCCTTCCTTCCTTCCTTTCTTTTATAAAATTAGGGATTATGTACTAATGATAAATTGTATAGCAACGGAAATTCTGATTTTGCCTCTGGTCCATAAAGCAAGAGTTAATGCAACTGAAAATGGTACTGAGCCAGATCTGGGTTAAGAAAGATTAAAAAACAAACAAATAAACAACAACAACAAAAAACCCCAATGTTACTTAGCAGCAAATTATCCTAAAGGTCCATACTGTAAAAATGGTGACTCCTGGGTCTACAAATACGGACCAGGGAGATAGAGTACTAAGTACCACTTTTATCACTTTTTCTGTTTAGTGTTGCCTGTAAATTCACCTTTAACTTTTGTTTGATTTTGTTTCTAGGGTTCAGAGTACTTAATTCAGTAGAATAGAGTGAATGTTGAAGGAGAGGTGTGAGATACAGAATCTTATACACATGAAAACTCTCAAGAGCCAATTTACAACATACTACCT
Source organism: Ailurus styani (assembly GCA_002007465.1). Classification (NCBI taxonomy): domain Eukaryota; kingdom Metazoa; phylum Chordata; class Mammalia; order Carnivora; family Ailuridae; genus Ailurus; species Ailurus styani. The sequence goes on from LNAC01000057.1 coordinate 4,617,770, forward strand.
TATTTTTCTTTTTAAGTTTGCAATCTTTCATCCAGTTTCCATGTTAGGTGCTAATATTATATTCTAATAATCATGAAAATAATCTAATGATCCTAGGTCTAGGATTATTCCCTGAGATTGGATAGCTCTTATTCTGTCCCATCTTAGTGAGTGAGCTCTTCGGTACTTTTCTTCATCTAGATAGTTGTTAAGATTTGCCATTCAAACATAGGGCCAGGACTTGAAGAGTTTCAGCTAGTCAGCCAGCTGTCATGAGAAAAAATTTGAAGAGAGACCTTGCCCTGAGAAGGGATTAATGAGCATACAGGATAAAATAGCAGAAGGCAAAACATTGACAGTGGGTCCCATTGGAATATCTTGGAATTCTACTAGAAAGAATATAAGGAAATAATATTTCACTTAGGGATTTTATAATCCCTTATATTCATGTGAACATTCTCCGATGCAGATTCTTATTTAAACTTTTTTGTGGTCTTCAACCTATATGACAAACAGGACCAAACTCAAAATTAAACCATTTTTCACCCACAACCTTTGTTGTCATATGCCGAGTCCATTTAGCAGTTGATCTGCATATATGTATATTTATGTATCTCCAGTAAATCAAATGATTTTTTAAGGCCTGTGACAAACAAAAGCACAGATGGTAGTTAGGAGTTGAGGTAAAATGTGAAAGCAAATACTCTATTAATTTTTATCCAAATTTCCCATATTTAATTACATCTAGAATCTGCATACATAGTTTATAGAAGGCGTGCCCTATGGAGGTCAAAGCAGATAATCACCCCTTGTCACCCTCTTTGTCCTATCACCCTTGCCTTGGATCCCTGCTAGCCCTCTATTCTGAATAGAATCCAGAGTGTCTCAACTTTTAATGTACATGTAAATCACCTGGAGAGGTTGTTAAACCATGATTCCTAGATACCACCCCCTAAACATTATAATTCAGTAGGTCTGGGATAGAGCCTAATAATTTGCATTTCTAACAAGCTTCCAGTTGATGCTGATGCTGCCATTTTGGGGCTACACTTCTGTAGCGCTAGGCACCTATGCCAGCTGGCCTGTAAATAAGGGAAAGATGATAATAAGGCTGTTGACTCTGTTGGATATGTGGGGTAGTTAGGGAGGGGGGAAGAAGTAAGAGTGTTAATGGAAGCCACTATCTTTAATGAGGTCTCTATAACAAAACTACCTTTTTCCTTTCACAGAAGCAAATCCAGAGAAATTCAACAGTCGTTTTCGAAATAAAATGTTCTATGCAGGGGTAAGTATATATTATATTTTATAATTATTACATATTATTTAATACTAATTAAATACTAATTACTTGTTGGTACTAAGGATACTAACTATATGAAAAATTATTATACATCTCAGATGTTTACAAGTATTTCTATGTATGATTACAATTTAATGTCTTGGTTTATGATTAAGATGTATTTAAGTTGGTAGAAAGGGAGCTGGCGTTCATCAACTTTGAACTTTAAAGCTTTAAGGCTTCCTGTTGTACTGAGGGGATGATATTCAAAGAGTGATATGAGCCACATCAAAGCCAATCTAGAGAATGGGGGAGTTAGGCAGACCGAAAGATGTATGGAAAGTTTTGAGTAAGAATGTGGTTTGCATAGGAGTACCTATGCATCAGTGTTTGGATGAGAAATTGACAAATGGTGGGCAGTTTCTCATGGAAGCATATATGTGAGTAAAGCATATATGTGACTTCCTTCTCCTCAGGGGCATCCCTGGGGATGAATGGCCAGAAAGAGTGTAGAGGTGGGGGTTGGAAAGGCCTCCAAAATACTGATTTTTTAAGTGTAGTTGAAATTTAGACCACCAGTTAGAGAGAATTGAAATCAAAAGGGAGAGGGTGAAGCAAGACATTCTCAGTGGTCAGTGCAAGATGATATCAGCCCCCCGTGGTCAAGTAGGAAGTCAGGAAAGGTCATCAAAATAAATCTTCAAACTGACCATTGGAATTACCTACTTTTTACTTTTCTACTGTGTTCTTAAATTTTATTATAGGTTATAGTTTGAAAACAAAGAGAGTTTTCAGCCTACAGCCACTATATTTTGCTTTGCATTTAGCAAGAAAGGAACTTCTTTATATTTTGAATAATTTAGAAACATTAGGAACTATTTATAATATGGAAGCAAGGATTTGGCATAACCATGTGATTAAGTTTGTTTTTTCTCCCTTTATTTCCTTGTGGTATAGGCAGCTTTTTCTGATTTCCTACAAAGAAGTTCTAGAGATTTATCCAAACATGTTAAAGTTGTCGTAAGTATTGAACATGTTGACTCAGTTCATTTGAATATAAATATGTATGCTGCAAAAACATAGCCCAAATACCAGTTTATATACTTAGATTAATCAATGGGTTGCATTAATTCTAGAGATCACTTAATGTAGTTCATTCAGCCACATTTCTGAGAATATAGCTCTGTGCTGGCAACTCTCTTAGTTGCTGGGGATAGATGGACAGCTATTTTCACTCCTGAAGAAACTCACAGTTCAATCGCAGAGAAGGGCATGTAAGTCATTACCTAAAACTATAATTAATATTGTTGACTATGTGCGCAATATGGTGGTGGCACAAAGAGGGAAATGGAAACTGACTCTGATGAGTTCAGGGAAATGTTCATCAAACAAAGGATGTTGAGCTGAATTTCTACAGAAATAGATGCTCACCAAATGAATCTCATTATTTCGTGGCTACTTGAGGACTCTCCACTTTAGACAAATGCATTTATTTAATTTTTTTGTGATGATTCACTCTGTAGCCTGGCCAGGGTTCTTTACCACTGAATGGTTTGTTTGTTTGTTTTTGGTACTATTTCTTTCTGGGTTTCTAGCCCAGGTTTTTAGATACACACTCCTTGGTGGCACAAGAGAGGGAAAGTTACCTTTTCTCCAGGAGCTATGTTTTAAAATAGCGTATCATTAGGGGCACCGGGGTAGCTTAGTTGGTTAAGTACCTGACTCTTGATTTCTGCTCAGGTCATGATCTCAAGGTCATGGGATTGAGCTCTGAGTCGGGTTCTATATCCAGGGTGGAGTCTGCTCGGGGTTCTCTCCCTTTCCCTTTTCCTCCCCCTCTGCCCCTCTACTTTCATGCATTCCCTCTCTCTCTCTCTCTCAAATAAATAAGTAAATAAATAAAATCTTTAAAAAGTAAAAATAGCATACCATTAGTTTTTAGGAAAGACATAAAATGCTTCCTTATAATAACCAAGTTAAAAGAAGGAGCAAACATAACTGTTTTACATAATTGTTTAAGGAGAAAGAAAAAGAAAAAATAAATATATGGGGAAGAAGGAATGGGATACAGCAATGCTTAAATTTATCACAGCATAGATAAAGAATAGAATATGTGATGAAAGGGGACATAGCAAAAGAAATACATTAGAATACAGAAAAATATATGTGGGTGTACAGAGGAGCAGGAGAGGGATAAAAATTAAAATTTGTAATCACCATGCAGCAAAAGCAGTTCTAAGAGGAAAGTTTATAGCAATACAGGTCAGGTCTATCTCAAGAAACAAGAAAAATCTCAAGTAACCTAACCTTACACCTAAAGGAGCTAGAAAAAGAACAGCAAAGCCCAAAACCAGGAGAAGGAAGGAAATAGTAAATATTAGAGCAGGGATAAATGAAATAGAGACTAAAGAAGCAATAGAAAAGATCACTAAAACCAGGAGCTGGTTCTTTGAAAAGATAAGCAAAATTGGTAAACCCTTAGCCAGATTCATCAGGACAAAGAGAAAGAGGACTCAAAGTCAGAAATGAAGGACGAGGACTAAAAACCAACACCACAGAAATACAAAGAATTTTAAGAGAATATTATGAAAAATTATATGCCAACAAATTGTATAACCTAGAAGAAATTGATACATTCCTAGAAACACATAAACTTCTAAAACTGAATCAGGAAGAGAGAGAAAATTTGATCAGACCAATTATCAGCAATAAAATTGAATCAGTAATCAAACTCCTGACAAACAGAAGTCCAGAACCAGATAGCTTCAGGGTGTGAGTTCTACCAAACATTTGAAGAAGAGTTAATACCTATTCTCAAATTATTCCAAAAAAGAGTTGAGGAAGGAAAGCATCCAAATTCATTCTATGAGGCCAGCATTAATTACTCTGGTACCAAAACCAGAAAGTTCACCACAAAAAAAGAAAACTGCAGCCTACTTTCTTTGATGAACATAGATGCAAAAATCTTCAACAAGATATTAGCAAACTGAATTCAACAATATGTTAAAAAGCTATTCACCACAGTCATGTGGGATTTATTCCAGGGATGCTAGAGTGGCTCGTATTCACAAGCTAATCAACTTGATACATCACATTAACAAGAGAAAGGAAAAAAGTCACATGATCATCTCTTAGATGCAAGAAAAGCATTTGATAAAGTACAACATCCATTTATGATAAAAACTCAATGAGTAAGCTTAAGGGGAACACACCTCAACAAAATGAAGGGCCATATACAAAAAACTCACAGCTAACATCATACTCAATGGTGAAAAACAGAACTTTTCCTCTAAGATCAGGAACAAGACAAGGATATCCACTCTCATCACTTGTATTCATCATAGTACAGGAAGTTCTAGCTGCAGTAATCAGACAAGAAAAAGAAGTAAGGCATTCATACTGCTGAAGAAGTAGTAAAACTGTCACTATTTGCAGATAACATCATAATGTATATATAGAAAATCCTTAAGATTCCACAAAAAAACTACTAGAACTGATTAATGAATTCAGTAAAGTCACAGGAAACAAAATTAATATACAAAAATCTGTTGCATTTCTATACATTAATAATGAAGTAGCAGAAAGAAATTAGGAAAACAATCCCATTTACAATTGCAACTAAGGAAATGAAAGACCTATACTCTGAAAACTCTGAAACACTGATGAAAGAAATTGAAGATGGCACAAATGGAAAGATATTCCATGCTCGTGAACTGGAAGAACCGATGCTGTTAAAAATGTCCATACTACTCAAAGCAGTCTTTGGATTTAAAGCAATGCCTATCAAAATGCCAACAACATTTTTCACAGAACGAGAACAAATAATGCTAAAATTTGTGTGGAACCACAAAAATCTCCAAATAGCCTTTCTTGGGGAAGAACAAATTTAGGGGCACCTGGGTGGCTCATTCAGTTAAACATTTGCCTTCAGTTCAGGTCATGATCCCAGGGATCTTGGAATTAAGCCCTGCATCTGACTCCCTGCTCAATGGGGCATCTACTGCTCCCTCTCCCTTTGCTCCTCTTCCTCTCTGCTCTCTCTTGCACCTCTGTCTCTCTCTCTCAAATAAATAAAATATTTTTTTAAAAGAATAACAAAGGTGGAGTTATCACAATTCCATACTTTAAGATATACCATCAAGCTGTAGTAATCAAAACAATATGATACTGGCACAAAAATAGACACATAGATCCATGGAACAGAATAGAGAGCCCAGAAATAAACTCATGCTTATATGTCAATTAACCTATGACAAAGGAAGCAAGAATATACTATGGGAAAAGAACCATCTCTTCAACAAATAGTGCTGGGGAAACCAGACAGCTACATGCAAAAGAGTGAAACTCAACTACTTTCTTACACCATACACAAAAATAAACTCAAAATGGATTAAAGACTTAAATATGAGACATGAAATAATCAAACTTCTGGAAGAAAGCATCGGCAGTAATTTCTTTGAGATTGGCCATAGAAACATTTTTCTAGATACGTCTCCTGAGGCAAAGGAAATAAAAGCGAAAACAAACTACTGGGACTACACCAAAATATAAAGCTTTTACACAATGAAAGAAACCATCAACAAAACAAAAATCAACCTACTGAATGAGAGAAGATACTTGCAAATGATATATCTGATAAGGGGTTAATATCCAAAGTACATAAGGAGTTTACACAACTCAACACACACACACACACAAGTCCAATTGAAAAATGAGCAGAAGACCTGAATTGACATTTTTCCAAAGAAGATGTACAGGTGGCCGACAGCCACATGAAAAGACGCTTAACATCACTAATCATCAGAGAAATGCAAATCAAAGCTACAGTGAGGTATTACCTCACACTTGTCAAAATGACTAGAATCAAAAAGACAAGAAATAACAAGTATTGGTCAGGTTTTGAAGAAAAAAGGAATCCTTGTACTCTATTAGTGGAAATCCAAATTGGTACAGCCACTGTGGAAAACAGTATGAAGTTTCCTCAAAAATTTAAAAATAAAAATATTATATGATCCAGTAATTCCGCTACTGGCTATTTATCCAAAGAAAATGAAAACTCTAATTTGAAAGGATATGTGCACCCCTATGTTTATTGCAGCATTATTTATAATAGCCAAGATATGAAAGCAACCCAAGTGTGCATTGATAAATGAATGGATGAAGAAGATGGGATATATATATATATGTATACACACATACATACACCCATGCATACACACACACATACATACATACATACAATGGAATATTACTCAGCCATAAAAAAGAACTAAATCTTGCCATTTGCAACAACATGGATGGACCTAGAAGGTACAATGCTAACTGAAATAAGTCTGTCAGAAACCATACGATTTCAGTTCTATGTAGAATTTATGAAAACAAATGAACAATGAAAAAAACAACAACAGAGGAAAGACTCTTAAATACAGAGATTGAACAGGTGGTTGCCAGAGGGGAAGTAGGTGGGGAGATAGGTGAAATAAAGGGGCCTAAGAAGTATAAACTTCCAGTTAAAAAATAAATAAGTCATGGACATGAAAAGTACAGCATAGGGAATATAGTCAGTAAGATTATAAAAATGGTAGTTGGAGACGAATGAGGACTTCACTACTGAGCACTGAGTAAAGCATAGGGATACTGAATCATCATGTTGTACATCTGAAAGCAATAACACTGTATGTGAATTATGCTTCAGTAAGAAGAATGTGTAAGCACCAAATGGTAAAGCATGTGTGAGACATCAGTCTCCTGATTCAGTTGAAAGAAGAGACGGAGGCCATTACCACTGGTGTCAGTAACCCTTGGCATTGCTTTCAGGTAGTTCAGTTCTCATACAATCGCAGTGAAAACAAGCATCTATTGGTAGTAGAGACGCTTGAAAGTAGAAGTACTGCTTTCTTAAAGCTGGAGGTAAGAAAGACAGTGGTCCCCTAAACTATGAAGGTCTTTTATTGATAAAATTATGGCTATTAAAGTAACAGCAACCTCCCTGTTTCTTCAGCTGCTGGCAACACAACCAAATATAAACTCGGCCTACTTTTCCAGTATTTTTCACATTGAGAAGAATGGTGGTGGCACTTGCTCAGGGGTCAATGCCATATCGAATGGCCTTGACCGTTCAGATCAGCTGCAGTGAGATTAAACTCTGTATACTCCCTAACCACTAGGCGGTGTTTCTCCTGGACCTAGCGGTCCCCCGATGACGAATATCTCACCCATGGGTGGCTACAGAGCAGGGATTAAAAGAAGGTTGATACTATAAGTCAAAATATCCAATAATCCAAATGCAAAAAGGCCAAAATGGCAGCCAGATAACTAGGAAAGATTTGGTATTAGCCTGTACAGTCAAGGTTCCAGGCGAATTGGTTTGTGTAATCCTATTTTGTGTCTGTGTGTGTATGTGATGAGAAAAAAAAAAAAACATTAGAAACAAAATCTAAATATTTGGGATTTATTCCTAGTTCTACCTTTATGAAGTATAGGACTTTGGGGTTACCATGTAACCTTTCAGAAGAGTTTACTTTCCACATTTAAAACAGGCATACTAAGACATGTCTTTGAAACAACAACTACTGACAATTGTGATGTGTCACGCAGGGATACAGGATATTTCTATAAGGACATCACTGTATGTTGTTGTAGTGAAAGGCGGAAAGGATAGAAGATTAGCTAGAGTGATTCAATGTATAGGTAACAACAGACCATCTCTTTTTTGCCACAGTGTGAAGTCAGTGTTTCTGAGGTAGTAGTTAAGCTCTCACATAAATATAGTTTATATGAATACTACATCAAAAAAGCATAGGACTATAACAAAACCCTTCATAGAGCATTATTTGTCCTCCTTCCCATGTTTTCTTCTTTTGATTTATCAATACATAAGCTTGTGTATAGGGACATATTTAATGTGCACTTTCCTTTATGTGTTTGAAATAGGGGAAAGGTTGAAAGCTGCTGTTCTTTTTTTCCCAGATTGTATTTATTTGAGAGAGAGAGAGAGAGAGAGAGAGAGAGAGAGAGAGCAGGAGCATGAACGGGAGGCAGGGGGAGGCAGAGGGAGAAGCAGACTCCCAGCTGAGCAGATGACCCTGAGATCATGACCTGAACCATAGGCAGATGCTTAACCAACTGAGCCACCCAAGTGCTGTTCTAAAGATATACAAAATTTAAAGGCAGTAACATGTAAGAAAACTTTGTGAAGCATGATACATGGTAAATTGCACTCTTTTATAACTTGATAAATTCCCAGAATCACTGACATGTTTCCGAGGAAGAAAAAGTAGAAAATTCAAAAAGATTTCTGTTCTAAGTACAATAATTTTATAGGTTTTTTTTCTGTAAGGTAAACAATACTGCTTGGTATGCTGTTAATGTAGCACATCCTATTTTTAAAGTTTTAGTTACAACACTCAATTTTGATAATTTAAGATATTTGCCTTGGTGTAGTCATCTATCAACTCATTCCAAGTGCTTAAATTGGGAGACTCCATGTTGTCTTAGTGTCTGAGGATATTCAAACAATATCTAGAATTTTATTCCTTTCTAAATAACATTTTAAAATATTTTGTTTATTGAGGGCTCTAATATTTCCGGGAAACAATTTTTAGAGCATGCTCATGAAAGTTAGGCTGCATTAAGATGAGCTGGAAAAACAATGAGATGCCAATGCTAGCAGAATCACTGTTCTTAGACTGAAAACTCCTTTTAAATAAGTCTTTAAAAATTCACAGGGAGCTTGGGAATGCATTACTCTGCTCTTCGAAATAGAAGATAACAGGGAGTTCCCTGGTGAGGGGTTGGGGAGAGCAAATACAAAGGTACACCTTTGACTTTGAGAAGTCTATAGTGGTGACTGGAGTTTTCTTCTTTCGACTTTTGTCACCAGTGGGAAATGAGAAAGGGAAATGAAAGCCTTTTCTTTGATTAGTCAGAGGATCCTCAAGGGAAGTGCTATCTGGTGAGGGAAACTCCGAACAGAGGTACTGAGGCCAAGCCAGCCTGAGACCCCTGAGACACCCAGGGTCACGTCCAGGTCCAGGAAATCAGTTTATCTCAGAAGACCAGTCACAGTCTGTAAGACATTAAATGTGCAAGAGCAAATCCCTAATGGAGATATGACTGATTTATAAAGGTTTTTTTTTTTTTAATTTTTTTTTATAAAGATTTTATTTATTTATTTGACAGAGAGAGAGAGAGAGA
>LNAC01000057.1:4646630-4792355 GCA_002007465.1 Ailurus styani
CCCCCGCAGCGGCTGCCCGCGCCCCGCCCTGCGCCGCGGTCCTAGCTTGCCGCGCAGCCAGCCCTTGCCATGTGTCCTGTTGGCTTCGTTGCTGTCCCCGGCTCTTTGGATTATGTCCGTGGCTGGCTGGATTTTCCTTTTCTTTTCATTCACTGTTTGGTGACGCGCTCATTTAATTTCTGTTTAAATTTTGTGTGTCTCTCTTTCTCTCTCCTGGCTTGTTCCCTGTCTGTCCACGCTGTTGTGCTGACTGTCTTCGCTGCTCATTCCCTGCTGCCTCTAGCATCCATCAGGTGCCGGCTGCCGACCTGCGGAGGGTGTCTGCTCCCCCTGGCGCCTTCACCACGTGAGTACGAAGCCCGTCCGTTTCTACATTGGGTCCAGCGCCCTCCTGTCCTCCGCAGGGTTAGACCGCCTGCCTCCTTTTCCGCCGCAGGTCTGCTTCTCAGACAAGGACCCGCCAGCCCCGGCTGCCTCCTTGGCCCCTCTGTGATTTGAGATGCAGCCGTCCAGTTCTTGGTGTTCTGTTTGTCTCGCTCCTCTAAGGGTTCGGGTGTCGGTTTTTGATGAGTCACTTTAGGGCCCATGGTTGCATGGGGTTGTTTAAAATTCCATACGCAGCACTGGTTTTTATGGAGAGTTTGTGACAGCCCGTAGACCATTCCATTCTCTGTAGCTCTGGGATGGTGTCGAAGGAGTGTGCCTGCTGCCCTTGATTTGTGACTGGACCCCCTCAGGTTACGTGTGGAGTTCTGAGAGCAGGCATGTGCATCCGGGCATTACTTGGGTGGAGACTCCATGGTTGTAAAAGACGAATCACTGAAAACTGTCTCTGAGTTAGCAAAACACACTTCGTTCATAGTTAATCATTTGTGCTTAATATGTTTTCTGGTGGAAAAAATATCTTTTTTTTTTTCTCACTCTGGGACATTGTTTTTTATCTTGTTGCCTCTTTCTTGCCCTTTCATTTTCTTAGAGATACTTTGCTTTTGTTCTGGTTTAGGTACTGGTACAGGTGCTTGACATTAACCACTCAACTAATTACTCCCCCAACAGCCCTGTGGCACATGTGCTATTATCTCCATCCGTGGTCTTGTGGGGAATCTGGTGCACAAAGCAGTTCAGTAACTTGTTCAAGGTCACACAGCTAACAAGTACGTAGACTGGGATGCAAACTCAGATGACTTGGCTTCGAAGTTCACACCTTTAACACTTTACAGTTTGCCACTTTTCATCTATGAGGAACCTGTCTGTGTATCTCTTTAGCCCTAGTTGGATCATTCACTTTTCAAGGAATTCTTTGTTGATTTTTGTTGTGGTAGTTATGTTCTCACTGGGTCCACTATTGATAACTTATTATAGTTCTCAAGGTTTAATAGGCTGGTATTAATTACATTACCTCATGTGTGTGTGTGTGTGTGTGTTGCGCTCTAGACTTAGGCTACTTGAGATCACTGACCATATCTTCTTAGGAATTTGTGTGTCCCCAGCCCTGATCACAGATCTTAACACAAAGTATTCTGAAACCAACCAGAGTCATTGGTTGGCAGAATGAATGAATGAAAGAATACATCTCCAATTGAATTGTACAATGTCTATCATCTAGGAATATGCCAAAATGATTCTTAAAGTTCAATCATATCCTACTTTCAGTCCTCGTCTTATAGATGCACATTTATTCATTCATTTTTCAAAAACGTTACTTTGTACTTGCTCTGTGTCCACCATTTTGTGCTTGGAATCTAGAGGTGAACACAGTGGAGAGCTGCCTTCATGGAACTTAAAACTGAGGCCAGAAAACCAATAGGAAAATAATATTTAATTTTCAATTTGGAGGTTATTCTGCGGGTATATCCTACATTCTACAAAAGGCCTCTTCAATAAATGGGGGTCCAAGGAATGGCTTTCAGTGATTTTCAGAGGCTATATTGATAGAGTTCAAAGAATCAAGAATATCACCAATAGAGATGCATGTGGAATTTGTCCCATGTCTATCACGGTGTTAGTTGTATAATTTAATCAAGACTCTTTTTTATTGGTTCCAGGTGTGGCTACTATATTAAGGTAAACTGTCACTGTCGTGTAGCAGGTGGAACAGCTAGGTGTAGCCACTTTAAAACTTGAATGTTGATCTAAAATATTTTGCATCTATATATGATTTTTAAATGTTACATATTATACATTTTATATTTCTGTATCTCTGAAATATTTATGTAATAAGACTTATTAAATTATTTTATTTTAATTTTTAATTAATTTATTTTTTAAAGATTTTACTTATGAATTAGACAGCGAGAGAGAGAGAGCACAAGCAGGGGGAGAGGCAGAGGCACAGGCCAAGGTTACCATATGTAACCCTTCGCAACTGACTTCTTTCAACATGACGTCTTTGGGATTTATCAAAGTTATTGCCTACATCAATCACATGTTCCTTTTTATTGCTGAGTAATATTTTATTGTATGGATGCTTTCATTTATTTACCCATTTACCTGTTGAAGGACATCTGGGTCATTTTCAGTTTTAGGCAGTTATGAATAGAGCTGCTATCAAGTTTTGTGTAAATACAAATTTTCATTTCTCTAGGTTAAACACCTAGGAAGGGAATTCCTTGGTCATATGGTAAGTGTCTGTTAAACGTCATAAGAAATTAACAAACTATTTTCTAGAGTGCAAATTTTGCATTTCTAGTGTATGAGAGAGAGAGAGTTCCATTGGCTTCACATCCCTGTCAGCACTTGGTATTGCCAGCACTTTAAAATTTTAATCATTTAATCATTCTAATGAGTGTCTTTTCATTATTTTTCATCTATTATATACTACTCAATGAAGCATTCAATTGATTTTTGATAAAGATGTAAAGGCAATTCAATGGAAAAAAGTAGTCTTTTCAACAAATGGTGCTGGAACTATTGAACATCTAATGCAAATAAAACAAAACACTAAACTAAATTTCACATCTTATACAAAAATTAACTCGAATCATAGAACTGAATGCAAAATGTAAAACTCTATAATTGCTAGAATAAAGCAAAGAAAAAAATATTTATGACTTGGGATTAAACCAAGAGTTCTTGAATATAACACAAAAAACATATATATATAGAAAAATTCAATAATTTGGACTATGTAAAGAGAATGAGAAGACAAGATATGGACTGGGGAAAACACTGGCAAAACTCATCTCTAACAAAGGACTTGGATCCAGAATATATGACAAAGTCTCAAAACTCAACAGGAAAAAGCAAACAGCCCAATTGAAAAATAGGCAAAATACTTGGGCAGATGCTTCATGACTGAAGAAAACACAAACTGGTTATAGGTAGTTTAACATTTGCGTGCCGGGCAGCAAAGTAAGCTAGCTGATCTTTGGAAGTGCTTTCTAAAAATGCTATAATTCTGTTTTCCCACTAGTCGCATCAAGTTTTTTGTTTTAACATTTTTATGAATTTGTCGAATGTGCTGTAAAGAGTCTATTTCGTTTATTTAGTATTGGCCCTTTAGTTAGAAAGTAAGACTTGATGTGCTTAATTCAGACCCCTTCTCTTTTCCTTTGTTCTTTATCTGTAACCTCCACTTTACTACAAGCTACATGATCTGGTAGCGAAAACATTGCCAAAGTAAAAATTTACATGTACACCTCTGTAAACTGTGAGGGTTACCTCTCAAGTAGCCAAGAAGATCCATCATACGTACTTTGCCTAAGAATGAATAAAGCTGATGTCAGCTAACACCCAAACCTTTTTGAGAACGTCAGGAAGAAAAGCACTCCTATTGGACCGCTTGAGCCTCCAAAAGACTGCTTCATGTCTGGGGCAGAAATCTGTGCAGATTCTGATTCACCAATTACAATTTTTAGGCCATAGTTCTAGGCGCCGAAATCAATTGCAAGGATATCAAAAGTGCCTAAGGAAATTATGAATATACATCTTGTTAAGGCTTTCATTGTTATTGTAACCCAGAGTGATTATGTCTGAGTGACAGGATTATGGATAATATTTTCTAGACTTTCTGTATTTTCTGATTGATTTTAGTGAACATGCATTAGTTGCATAAAGGGAGAAAATTAAAAGTTCGTATTTTAAAAAGGACAAGAGAGAATGGCTATGCCCACAGAACAGGAAAAAAAAAATGCCACTTGCTGAATCTCAGAGTCAGATAAGGAAACATCAGAGTTGGCTTCAGGCTGGCCCAATACAAAGCTCTTTGTTCACTGAACCACTGAACGGAGGGAACTGCTAACCCATCCTCTTTCTGTTCTCTTACTCCCAACTCTCACATTTTCTGGGTTATCTTCCTAGTGATTTCACTTTCCACTGTCCAGTTTCTTGACTTTAATAATGTCAAAACATCATGCTTTCCTCCCTTCTTATGACCCCTTCTCTCCTGGTTGCATAAAACAGACATACCGAACTGAGAATTCCAAGGAAAAGTAGGTAAGAGTTGCTTGAACTTCATCCCGTATCACTTTTCAAACTTGAGCTCAGGCTGAGAGCTTGGATGATGGTGGTTTTCTTCCCTGTGCTCTGCAACTTTCCCCCAAGAGTTTCCCCATTCCACCTGAGATTTTATCCCCATTCAGATGGCCAGAGGGCAGTCTAGGGCCTTAAAGAAAAGGGGTATCAGGAGCAGACGTAGGTCCCTCACTGGAGTGTCTTCCTCCTTATTCTATAGCACTCCCATGGCAATATGCTGTTTTGAGTTTCTAGGGGGGCTCTGCTTGTTTGTATGCCATTGACCAAGTGTTAATCTCTGCATTTTGGTTTTTTACATATTAAAAAAGAAATGCAGTTGTTCCCCTGGGATTCTATCAGTTCTGAAGTTCTGTTATGCTAAAATTCAGAATATGACTCTAGACTATATGAAAATCTGCCCCAAAGGGATCTAAGCTTTGACGCAGGCAACACTTACCATGGGACAGGACAGGGTCATCCTTTATCCTTAGGATGGATCACGGAAGCCAGGCCCTGTACTGCTTTGGTACATTTAATTGATGTTTCTCCTTGCTCTCCACAAGAACCCAAGTGGATTTTTTCATTTGGCCAGAAAGGTAATATGTGTCTGATATTATGCTAATTAGCACCTTGACTTGTGATCGAATTTAGTATCTCAGTAACTGTTTGTGGTAACATTTGTCATTATTCCCATTCCATAGATGACAAGACTGAGAAATAAGAAATATTAGGAAACTTAACTAAGAGTATAAGCCAGAAGGTGCTAAAGTTAACACCCAAGACCTTCTGATTTGGAGATGGCATTTAAGACCTTAAACTCCACTAATGATCTAAGCTCTGATCACTTTCCTGTGTGTGTTGATTTTCATGTATGTGATTTATATATTTTACTCAGTCACACTAGGTTAACTTATTCCTTTTTTAAGAACACTTGGAAATAATAACTTAGAATTCAGTTTTGAGTGTTTCAAATGTGTGACTCTTTAGTATTACAGGTTTACAGTTCAAGTGTTATTATAAGAAAAATGTCAGAATGACAAACCCCAGTTAAAAATAAGTTCTAGTACAGCTAGAGAACTGGGAGAGTCTTTTAAAACTGTTCGTGATGGTGTTTGGTCTGTGAACGTGGCTCCGCAGGAAGGGTCATGCCCACAACTACAGTGGTTGGATGGAGCCTGTGTTCTTCTCTTAGCAAAGGTAAACGCAGATGGCAGCCTTTGGTACAGTTATGTAAGGCATAATACATTTAGGACTCCCTCAACATTTAAAATTATATCTCGTTGCTTTTAAAATTTATTTTTGGAGATGAATTATTCATGTCTGCGTAGGTGTAGAAACAGTCTTACGCTTACGAGTCAGCACTTCTCGTAAAGTAAAAGGTCACTTCAGACCTGAAGGGAATATTTACTCAGGTGTTGTTGGCTTGAGGTGCCAGGCCCGAGGAGGTGACGGCCCAAGTCAGCTTCAGGGGCATGGGGAGAGTCTGTAGGAAGGTTTGGGTACAGTGTGTGCTCCAGGGCCCTCGGGCAGGACAAAGCCATGAGGAAAATTTTTGAATTTCTTTGTTTACTTCATCAAAATAAATTTTTTAAAAAGATTTTATTTTATTTATTTGACAGAGAGAGAGATCAAAAGTAAGCAGAGAGGCAGGCAGAGAGAGGAGGAAGCAGGCTCCCCACTGAGCAGAGAGCCCGATGTGGGGCTCCATCCCAGGACCCTGAGATCATGACCTGAGCCAAAGGCAGAGGCTTTGACCCACTGAGCCACCCAGGCGCCCCATCAAAATAAATTTTAAGAAATCAAAATAAAAAATGACTTTAGAAGTAATATTAGTTCAGTAAACACAACTGTGTGTGTGTGTGTGTGTGTGTGTGTGTGTGTGTGTGTGTGTGTGTGTGGGGAGAGAGAGAGAGAGAGAGAGAGAGAGAGAGAGACATCATTCTGTGTACTTGACTTTTAGGAGAAGTAGAAATTAAGGCCTGAGTATCCTAAACAGTAACATCAAGCCAGCAGAGATTTCCAAGCCAGGTAGGAATTTTATTAGACAGTAAAAAATGAGATGCCTCTCATTCTTCTATTTATGTGATCTTTTTATAATCAGTAGTGGTAGGACTAAAGTAAAACGTATTCGTTCCCATGATTCTCTTGAGTAGCTATCTGTGTAGTTTGCTTGGGCTGCCGTAACAAAGTACCACAGACTGAGTAGTTTAAATGACAGAAAAGTACTTCCTCACAGTCTGGAGTCTGGAGGTCTGGAATCAATGTTTTGGTGGGGTTGGTTTCTCCGGAGGGCTCTGTCCTTGGCTTATAGCTGGTGGTTTTCTTCCGGTGGTCTTCCTTGTGTCTGTCTGTCTGTCCTAATCTCTTTTTATAAGGACACCAGGCAGATTGGATTGGGATCCACCCATATGACTTCATTTTAACTTTATTCCTCCTAAAAGATCCTGTCTTCGAGTACAGGCACATTCTGAGATACTGGAGTTAGGACTTCAGCGTAGGAATTGTAGGGGGAAGGGGGGTGGGGCACAACCCAGCCCAGAACAGCGTCAAACTAGATAAATTTGACTGGACTTTAGTTTTGTTTCTTTTTCTTTCACCAACTGTGTGAAGACAGAACTTTGTGTATATGACTTGTATACGTGATTTAATTCTTTAAAACCTTTCTATTAAAAGATACAGGAAGGGCTAAAGAGTATTGCTCTTTTATTTCTAGCGGATTGTTGGTGTGAACTATTTGAGTGCAATAAGGTTGTTGTTGACTTCTCTGGACCCAAATCCAATTTCCGTAAAATAGGGTGGTCAAATAATATAAACTTTAAATTTTTGTTCATACATGAATTTCTAAAGTATTACTGTAATAAAAGTAACTATGGAAATACAGGCTATAAATGGAAAGGGAAGAGAGTAATTTCATTAGTGTTTGTGAACAAAAGATTTATTTACAAATGGACTCTCCATATAGGAAAAAGAAAAACCCTAAATACTTCTGGAAAGTAGTTATTTATATCTTAGATAAACCACAATCTGCAGTGTTACTAATGGATTTACTGTATTCAGAGAGAAAAAGAGAAACATTTCAGTTTTTACTCCAGTATTACAACAATACCTGATATTCTATTCCACCAAAGAGTAGGAAGAACTTATCAATAATGGCGAAATCTAGACATTTCTTTGGAGCATTCCAAGAGGGTGTTTATTTTGGATTGTTTTGCTGAGGTAGTAATAAATTGCAATGCACATTTCATTTGTAGATTTTTTATTTAATTATACCAATGTGATTTAGCTTCCCAATCTGTCATAATGCCCTGAAACACTTACAGGAAATGAAAAGGAAGTACGTTGTTAAAGGCAGAAAGAGAAAATCCTTGTTGATGCTACACTTAATTAGACCCCAGAACTCATCACATTTTGTGTCAGAAAATGAAATTCTAAAAATGAATTCAGCAAGTTCCAAAGTTGTAGTTAAGATATTTGACTGAAATGAAAGTGGTGTTGGAAGGATTATAAATGGAATAAAAAGGCCAAAATTTTCAGCTTTCTATTACCGAGAACCGTAATGATTTTCTTTTTCTTCATCTTGTAGACTCTCCTGCTCTCAAGAGACGTGATTTATGTTCTCTAATTGGGACTTAAATCGTTTGGTCTGATGATATTTTGTTGCTCAGGCAAAGTAAAACAATTAAAGGTTTCCTTGATGAGAGGTTCTTGGCTTATGAAATGTTAAAATACTGCCTTTGGTAGAGGTTTGCTCTGTAATATGGTAAGTGGAAGGAAAGAGGGAAATGTACCCAAGTAAAAGTACTTGGAAGTATTTTCATATTCTATCATGACATTCTCAGCAGAAACCATCCTTTTTCTTCTCCCTTCCATTATTTTCTTTTTAGTTTTGGTAACTAGTTAGTATTTTAACTAATTTGTGTTTGCTCTTCATCATCTGAACAATTTATTAGTCTAGCACTAAACGTATATCTTAAGGTACTTTATTTTTTTCTCAAGTTTACTAAGAAATTTTACAGTTATTTTTGATGATAAGTAGTTGTAGGGATAGAATTATATGATTTTTATAAGTCCTGTTCTAGCAAGGTGTCTTTGTTCTGTCTATTTTTGACACCAACAAGAAGAATGATTTAAAAAAGAATTCCCTTGGTCATTGGATTAGGGATTAGAGAGTGGTGAGGACAGTTTCTGCCTAATTGGCTTAATTTACTGAGTTGGACAGGGGAGTCAGGTTTGGGGACTCTGGTTCGTTCATGGATCTCGGACAAGGAAGCACAAGGCGGCGGGAGCCCATCTGTGCTCTGAGTGGGGGACACAGCTTTCCTCCAGCGGTAGGTAGATGAATAGGAAAGCAATGGTAACCTCTTCCTCTCGGGAGCCGGATGCAACACCGCTGAGCATTCCAGACCTTGGCAAGCCATTGTCAACCTGGAGGGGAACATGAGTCAGAATGTAACACGGTGAACGACGAATTACCTAATACGAGAAATGGTTTTGCAAACTTTTTTAAACACCCAGATTTTAAGAAAGTATCTGTGTCCTTCCGTAAAATGTTTTATATAGAAATTTGAAACCATTTAAGGAAGCATTTCTTATGTAATGCCATTTATTGTTAGGTCAATACTTACTTTTTTATTTTCTTGATAGAAACCAAATATGGAATCCTCTTCTTACTGAGTGTGTTTCCTAGAGAGGCAGAGCTACTTCCTTTGCTCTGTAGTTTTCAGTAGGAACACATCTGGTAATTCATGTGTTCAGTCCTTTCTCAAAGTAAGTTGGGTTACATCTCTCCCCCTTAATAAGATGGCCACATTTATTTTCACACCATTATTGCCTTATTTATTTTTGGCTTTTTGCTTTGTTGGGTTCTTTTTACTTGAAAAAGTTTTCAATTCTAATTTTTT
The DNA here is from genome assembly GCA_002007465.1 of Ailurus styani. Taxonomy (NCBI): domain Eukaryota; kingdom Metazoa; phylum Chordata; class Mammalia; order Carnivora; family Ailuridae; genus Ailurus; species Ailurus styani. The sequence goes on from LNAC01000057.1 coordinate 4,655,984, forward strand.
CTTATAGGATCAGAGGTGAAATAAGTATGAAATATTTAAAAATTACATGTACTCTAAGGTTTTTTTTTTTTAAAGAGTGCTACCCTTACTCAAATACCATCACTTTATTCATCAAAGTGCACAGGGTTACTAGAAGATGAGCAAATATGCTAGTAGTTGTAGCTTAATTTAGTCCTTTATGATATATATGAAGGGCCACAGTGTTTTCCTTTGTGAAATGACACCTTTAATTTTAATTTTTTTTCAAGATTTATTTATTTGAGAGAGACAGAGCATTTGAATGGGGAGAAGAGCATCAGGAAAGGGAGAGAATCTCCAGCAGATTCCTGCTGAGCATGGAGCCCAACCTGGGGCTCACTCTCATGACCCTGAGGTCATGACCTGAGCTGAAATCAAGAGTCGGATTCTTAACCGACTGAATCACCCAGGCGCCCCGAAATGACACCTTTTAAACTATACAAATCCCTGTACTTGTTCTACACTCCCTTCCAGCAAAGGAGGTCAGTTTCTTTATCAGTTCCAAATAAGTGCAGGATATTCCTACAGCTTGGGATTACAAACCCAAAGAAGATTTTAGCATTTGAATAGCCAGTAAATGTTAGGTTTTCCTTTTGTTTGATACATAGAAATTGAAACCTTAAGTTAAAAAAAAAAGGTCTCTCTTTCTGAGCACATGGGATCTGTCGCCATTCAGATGGCTTGAGAGTAACATTATCCTATTCTGTCTCCTTGGTTCAACCCAGGGGTGCCTTACTCCTCTGGAGATAGTAATTAATGGACCTCTGTACAATCGAAGCAGCAAAAGAATTCTCCAAGCCACTGCAGGCTCTGCTACTGAAAGTAGCCCTTATTAGTATTTTATGATAGACTAGTCGTTTTTAATAGCCAGGAAACCTCCATTAAATGGACTTATCTCATGAGGTAGAAATGATTCCCGTCTGGTGTGATCAAAGACTAGCCTTGAGTTCTTATTCCCACCCGGACTGTTCTTCATTCATCAGTTTGAATTTGCAGGATTCTGCAAAAATACATGTTCCCTCTACCTCTAGTTTCCATCCCTCTGTATTTCCTGGGGGTATTTTCTTCCTTTGCCTTTTACCATGGTATCTGCCCAGCTCCTCTACTCTTTAAACATAAAACAATATAAACAATATAAAAAGAGTATAAGTGGGAACTTAAAGTCTGAAGCTCCTATAAAGTTTTCCGAAAAGTTGTCATTTAGTTGCCAATTCAGCAAATATTAGGACAGGAGACTCTTAGGAGATTTAAACCTGTAGGTGGTAGCTAATGAGAAGTAGAAATGTTTCTCCATTCGTATTAACCAGAGGCAAACCAGAGAATCAGCCCCATCTGTGAAGATAGCATGAGCATTGAGGTTATTTTTCATTTGTTAGTTTAGTAATGGGAATTGATTCTTCCCTTGAACCCATTTCTGTTGACTGGTCCCCATTCTGGCCAGTGATGCACATTACATAGCACGCATGATTAGGTGGGATGAAGAACGTAGCGCGTTGTCATGGAAAATAGTTCTCATTTCAAAATTAGTAAGTCCATATGGGAAGCAGTAGCTTAACAAAGATAAATATGGCTGGGCCTCCTGTCCTCAAAGAGCTCATGATTTAATGGGGGGGGGGAATCACTATGTCATGATCACATTTACATCTCACACTGACTGCTCAGTCTCCAGGAGTCAGTCTAGGTGCAAGATGGGTAGTAGCTTGGTCTGTGGGGGTGTTGCCCGAGGGGACAGAGAAGCATACATATTTGCACACTATTGAAAGGAGAACGACTGCAGGGGAGAGAAAGAAAGAGCAGGTGGAAAATCAGAAGAGTCTTGTGAACTGAAAGCCAGAGAAAAGTGCTTCAGGAGTTAACCAGAGTGAGAAATGTCCCTGAAGCGGGGGGTTTGAGTGTGGACTGAGAAGTGGATTTAATGAGCATGAATAAAGGGAAAGGAGAAGGAGAAGGGACAGTGTAGTCTCATGTAGAGGAAAGTTTGAGGGTCTGCAGCTTAAAAAATAAATCTGTGATGTTGGTACCCAGAAGTTGTAATGTTATGTATGTGGGAGGGGTTCCACATAAAAGTCTCAGAGTTGCTGGCTGAGTCAGTAACAGTGGTGACGTTCATTATCGCAAAAAGAAGTGGATAGTCAGGAGAACTTGAAATATTGACCAAAACTCTTGGTCTGTTTCTTTTCCTTTCAAGTGGAAATGAAGCTGTTATACTTGCTGAGCGGCTTACAGGAGCCACTAAGTGAAGCCACTGCTAGTTCTTTGTCTTTGCTTCTCCTTTGCATGCCAGGACCCTGACGCCCAGCCGAAGAGACGAAGAGACGGTCTGCAAGGACCACATGCTAATTTCACTCTGTTGCGTATTCCTTCCTTGCAATTTCAGAAGCATAAAAATGGAATTCACTAAAAAGCATGAAAATGTGCATGTCAATATGTATTTGAAGATCTCCAGAAAACTTAAAAAAAATTTTTTTGTTTCCACCAATTGCATAAAAGTTCTCTGATATTTGGAACTTAAAACCTATTTTTAATCTATTAGCCACTAAGTAGGCAAATGGTTTCTTTGATAGGTGTCTAGCTCTGGTTTACATGCTTTCGCCACTAGTGTCTATGTTTGATTATCTCTGTGACCTAAAACCCAATTCCAACCCGAATGGTAGAAGAAAAGCCGATACATTATGGAGAGAGATACGTGTTCTTTAGGAAGAATTTATAAATGGATAGTCTGAATAAAGACTAGGGCGCTTCTATCCCGCACCTTCCCTCTTGACGAGGGCCAGGCAGAGACGGGGCAGCCATAAATACAGCCATAGAGTAATAGCCAATGGGATGGAATAGCAAATAGTGAATTAGTGAACATCTAAGTTTTCTCCCAACTCTGCAATGCTTTAATTCCATTATCTTATTGGAGATCTAGAGGGAGAACTGTCTCAAGTAATTTGTAACTAGGACATATCATGTTAACCACCTCACAAATGGATGTCTTAAGTCAAGAATTTTATTCAGGTGTGTGTGTGTGTAAGAGGGATAGAGTGAGCACAAGATGCGGGGGAGGGGCAGAGGGGGAGAGAGAGGGAGAGAAGCAGACTCCTGGCTGAGGGCTCAGCCCTACGCAAGGCTCTATCCCAGGACCCTGAGGTGAGGTCATCATCCTAAGCCCAAATCAAGAGTCAGATGCTTAACCGACTGAGCCACCCAGGCACCCAGTGTCTTTTGAGAAAGAATTAACAACTTTTAAAAATACTTTCTCTATTCTGGAAGTGAAAAAAAAATACTTTCTCTAGAAGAATATATTGGATAGTGGGAGCTCATGATTGCTGTCAATGTGATTTTGGTTTATCTTTAGTTCCAAATTCAAAAACTCCTTTAAAAATTTCTTCACATTTCGGAGGCATTATTCTCTACTCCAGGAAGAAGACAACTGAATTTTAAGAGTTCCCTGTGAACTTGGCAGGTGTCAGAAATCCATTTTAAATCTCTGTTCAGAAGCTTTGATTCAACTTGGTTTTACTGCTCAATGCAAAGAGGCCAACTTGAATGTGTTTTTGGATAGGTTATTGTCAATGGCAGCTTGAAAATGTCCCAGGGTAAATTGCAGCAATTTCTAGGAAGTTGCTAAAGGAAGCTATTGAGTATAATTATATCTAAATAAGGCCCAGCTTGATAGCTGATGAAAGGATGTGGTACGGTAAATGTTTCTGGTTCACTGTTATTTAATTGAAGAACAGGCAGTGCTGAAATGGTATACATACTTTTCTGGTAGGGACATCTACCATTTGTATGTTCTTTTCTATTTGTGCAGATCCCCCTAGAGATAAGATGCGAAGGAGCATAATCCAGCATGGATTTACCTCAGATCTCAGAGAGAGGGATGGAAGAGGGACAGAAATGGATAACCCAATCAGGGTTTGCCTAGGGCTCACAAAGGAAAAACAGCTATGGAGAGGTTCAGATGATGTTCCACCGTGCTAACAGGCCATGTGTAGTCCTAGAGGAATTCAGCTTTTCCACATTTATTTGTTTAAAAACATCGATTGTAAACAACATGGGCCAGACTCTTTTAGGTGCTGGAGTAGTTGAGAAGAGGAATAGTCTTTCGTGCCATGAATTCACACTGAAGTCCATTCATAAAACAAGGGCCAGTTCTAATGAATCCTATTAAAGATTAGTTAGAAATATACTTTATTACATCAAGGTTATGATCAGGTAGATTCTCAACTTTACATTGCTTAAAAGAAATTAAAGCAATGTATCACGATTAAATCAGACCTGGAAGGAGAAAGGCAGACAAAGTTTTGATGTTTTCTGCCTTGCAAAGGAAAACTAACTCTTTATATATAAGTAACAATTTCCTGGTTAAATTAGAGTTCATCATAAAAATCACTGGGTCTATGTAATGAGTGTTTTAGGGGGCAGGTCTTACCCTGAAGCATTTAAAAATGTTAATGAAAATTGGACATTTACAAAATACAAAATGTAGAGTCATTATATAATTTTAAGGGTCTCCTGTAACATGAAGGAAGATTTATATTCTCAGTATCGTTAAGATACCTTGCAAACATTTGTGGTCCCCACTTGCTTTCTCATCCCACAGGCTATAGATGGCTACGTAACTCTGAATCTTTGTCTCCCTGACTGTGTCATCAAACTGTCATTCTGCTAATGTTTGGTATCTACTAACTGCTACTTAGAGCTGCGATTCTGGCTTCTGCTATGATATTATCTGGGATTAAATTTTAAAAAAGGCCGTGGAAATTGAAGCATAAGGGTATTAATAAGAATATAATAACATACTTAACACTTTCTACCAGGGATGTACTAACTGCCTTACATGTATTTTCTCATTTAATGCTCACATATTCCTATCATCAGTTCCATTTTCAAATCAGAAAATGGTTTAGCCAAGGTAACTTCAGAGTTCTCAATGTCAAACATGTATTAATTGACAAGAGTTCAGATTGGAGCTAAAATTTTTCTGAGTTTGTGTCTTGTGTTACACAATGTGTTATAGTGTCTTAATATTAAAGGATATTATTCCCAGATGATTCATGTTTCCAGTGAGAAGGAATTACATGGTGTAGCTGGCCTTGAAGTGACCTTGAGGAACAAAAGCCCCCAACTCATTCTCTTTGTCTGTAAGGGGTATCCATGTGAGAAGGTTGGAATGAGTAGAATGTGTTTTGAGGACTGAGAGAAACTTGTGTAGTAAGGAAGGTGTAAGTTGAATAGCAGTGAGTGTTCTGGCTGTTGTCTGGATGGCACGCCACCTCTCCCCTCCCCCGCCAGCATCTCAGAGTAACAGGTGTGTGTATGTGGTATGGGAAGCTGTGGTCTGGAGCTCAAGTACGTGCATTTAATGAGATGCTTTCTGGTAGTTCTAGACGGAGTTGTCGTGGAGACATTTGGGAGTTATGTCCAGAGCCGTGAACTTCCAACTTGCACAAAAAACTCAGTCTTGACATTTCAGAGGAAATTTGTGAGGAGGTGATAGGTTGAGGTCACTGTCCTGATTTCAAAGGGAATTCAAAGATTGCTGAGTCCCTTTTCAGAACCTTGAGTAATCAATCCCAAGGAAGTCTGGTTTAGAGCCCCTGCTACAGAGCCTACACCAGTATTGGGGTAGTTTGTGGTAGATGTGGGCATGGAGGCAAATCCATTTTTATCCAGGATGTTCATCTCTTCTATGCTCTACTAACTTTCTCAGGAAAATTTAATTTTAGAAAACTAATGGCACTGCTATTCCCCAGAGTCCAAGGAACAGCGTTGTCATCATCTACCTCCACTCAGCCGTTAATGGGACATTAATATATTTTGACATAAAGGGACACAATTGAATTACTTGGCTTTCACTTAATATCTCTGTATTTTATCTTTCCCACCTTCTAGTTGTCTGTTTTCATGTTATTGCTTGGCCTGTAAAATACCTGTGGGAGAAGGTCCAAGAGAATGATGTCCCCGTCCAGACTAGACCATACCCCCTCAGAGGAAGCCCAGCAGCTGGTCAGAAGGGCCTAGGGTGGTCCCAGCACGTGCCCTAAACTTCTCCCGCTACCTGGCAGTGGCAGATGCTATTATTTATGTAGGGGAGTGATTTCTAGAATAATGATTATATTCATAATAGCACGTGTCTACTGAGCACTTACCATGTGCCGGGCACTGTTGTGTATTGTTTCGTTTCACCCTCCCAGTATCTCTGTGAAGTGGATCCTGTTCTTATCTCTACATTACCCGTGAGGAAACTGAAGCACACGGTTTCCTGATTAACCAGTAGTTGGGAGAAATGTACTTCACGTCTGGGCAATCTGACTGAGAGCCTGAAGCTCTCAAACTTTGCTGAGCTGCCTAGTCTTTATGCCAGGATCCAAAAGAATTCAAAGGAGATTTCTATCACGGACCCCGTGATTGCCCTAAAATTTGCAGATGGGCCCCAACATTTGATAGCAGGCCAAACACCAGGTACCCTCATCAGAAGAGTGGGTTTAAGCAAGCTGCTGCTGGTAGGAATGTGGGATGCATTGCAGGTCGTCAGGAACAGATGGGCACTGACAGCAAGAGAGTAAGTGTCTAAGAAGGTGGGATGGGGGGGAGTGACAAGCAGTTACTGAGTCTCTCCATTTTCTTGCCTCCTGCCTAGCTGATGGCTCTGGAGGTGAAGTAATATATGAATTCATCTGGATTCTGGAAAGTTCCATTCAAATGACAGTTCTTGTTGTATGTCCATGATGTGCCACCTTTAAGGAAGATTGGTGGAGGCTGTGGCTCAGGAGGCAGCAGTGTGTGTCTGGAATTGGTGGGCACAGGCGCAAAGCTGGGAGGTGGAAGCATGTGGGCAGGGAGCAGGCACAGATGGATCATGAGAAAGGTGGTACACAGTGGCTAGCTAGTGGGGAGCTCCTGGGAGAAAGGAGTACAGTGACTGGTCTGTAGTCATTCTCTGAGTCCTGTTTTCTACTCGACAGCTACTTCTGGAACCAGGTCTTACTCCTGATGTCTCTACCCACTGGAGAATGCTAGAGCTCAATGTCATTAGACCTACTGTCATCTCAAAATGTATCGAAGTAGAGCTCTTTCCACCCCTGTCCTCCCCCATCTCCCATCAGAGAGCATGGTGGGCCACCACATTCTGTGCTTCCTGCTTCTCTCTTACCTGATGTACTTGTACGGAAATATTTCTTAATTACAATCTTTTCAGGTCATGAAAAGCATGAACTTGAAAATAAACGGATCAGATCCCTCTTAATTTCGGGATAAGCATCTGGTACAAACACTGTATGGTCACTCTGTTAATTGCTTAAATTCTTTCCTAACCTTTCCTACCTACTCACATCTAATACCTAACATTCTTTGCTGTCACTCTTATTTTTACTCTGGTTCTGAGTTATTATTTATTTGCATATTGACATAATTTTAAAATCTTTTTCTAAAAATGATGGTACTCGATGTAAATTAATCCTTAAATCCCATCATGTAGAGATAACTGCTTGGGATCGTCGCCAAACATTCTCTCCAGACACTTGTGTACATATACAAATGACAAAATTCCACATTGATGTGAAGGAGATTATTCAAGATATAATTCTCCATGACATTTTTTTCACTTCACAATGGTATAGCGAGACTTCCCACTAAACAGATGTAGACGTACACACTCATTTGTAATATTTGCCCCGTGTTTCCTTGCTTCAGTGTACCACAGTTTACTTAACTATCCCCTAGTTGATTGCTTATTGATAAAAGTCTGAACACCACATAGAGATCATTTGACTTTGCTAATTCAGGCTCTGTGGTTTTGCTGTCAAATCCATGGGATTCTTGGACTCGTACAATAAAACAAGCATGGAACTGATGAGTGAAGAGTCCCAGACTCTGCTCCCAACTCTGCCATGTAGTAGCTATGTGACCATAAAATCACTTTTCCTTTCTGAACCTCAGCTTCCCTCTCTGTAAATGCTGGTAAGGGTACCCATAATATTTAAGGTGTGTTCTACTAATTGAAAACATGCCTTCAAATCCTATTTCCCATCACAACTTATGCCAGTTTTATTTATCAATGCCTGTTCCCTGTCCAGTGCAATACCCAATACATAGTGGATGCCCAACAGACACACTTTGAATGGACTAGTCTATTGATTTGTCTTCTCAGAACTTTCCCTCAGAATTATCCATCTTGTCATTTCGTATTGGCTTAGTTTTTAACCCAGTGAACCTCAGACATTTGTATTTGTCCACCATCTCTCTTTAGAATTTATGCACTCGTATCTAAATATCTTTGTTGGGAGGAGGAAGAGAACGATGTGTGGCTATGCACATATGTATCCATAGTTGGATCTATATGTTGTTTGGGGGGTATTAGAGTGGGAGTGTATACGGAGGGGGTTACTATACTTTGCCCTAAGATGAGGTATTAGGCAAGAGAATGAGACTAAATTATTTTTTCCTCCTTCCAGAGTTGCAGTGAAATTGCATGCATGTGTGTGTTTGAGGTGGGGATCGCAGTATTCTGGCAGTATTTTATCCCTCCCTCCTTCCATCTATATTTTTCTTCTTCCTTCCTACTCTTTCTTCTCTTTCTTTTCCTTTTCCCTCTTTCGGTCCTTCCCTTCTTTACTGAAATGAATAGAAAAGTAATGCTGTTCTTTCTGCTTTAGTCAAGAGTGACTTTTATCCCACAACACAAAAAAGGAGAAGCAATCCTGTATTTGCTAAACTTATCTGAACCAATGAAAACTAAGCATAAGGTAATACCGAAGGACAACTGGGGATTGTGTTGTATTAATACATTGAAGAAATGCATTGATCCATAGTGGTGATAATGAAAATTAAATTGTTTCACTCAACTAATGCCAATGATTAAACTATTTGGAAAATATGATGTAAAATCCAAGGACATTCTGTGAGTGGACAGGATGCTTCAGAAAGTGTGGTGCTTCCCTTTGTTTGACATGTATCCTGAACCAGTTTGGATTGAGTTATTTTAAAATGAATTACAGCTTCATTTCCTGTCTAAAGAAAGTACATTATACATATTTAAAATTTTGTTTCATCATTTTGAGGCACTCAAAATCATCCCAGGCATTTGTTGTCATAAGCTTTGGGGTATGTGGAGATATCTTGTTCTCAGTCTTGTGCTTTCTCAATTCTTGGTCTGCTTTTTAGAGGGTTTTTTGGTTTGTTTTTAGTTTTTATCTCTTCTGAGGGTCAAACTGCTGTATTTGGCTGAAAGGGGCATATTTTTCTAGAGCAGTTTTTTATAGCTCTATGCCATGTCTCACTGGTTCAGATTAGCTGTATCTAGTTTATTTTGAAACTAAACACATGATCTTATTAGAATTTTTAATAAGTTAATAGTAAACAGGATAAGCATAACTTCCAGAAGCTTTTTCTGCTTATTTCCATGTTCTTACCCAAATTCCAGAAACTTAAGGTTTCTGGAGATAACAGTCTCCAGTTAATGGCCATATTCTGGTAAAGAACTTACAATTCCGGTTTGAATGAGAACTTTTTCTTCCAAGCATGAAGAAACATTATTTCCTTTAGCCCTTCCAGGTGCATGTGACTCTCACTTCCACTCTCTCATTTGTCTGACTACTCGGTTCTTGTTTTGCAGTCCCCAGTCTGTCCCAGACCGCCTGAGGATCCGGGTGAACAAAATCAGTTTACAAGACTATGAAGGATTCCACTATGACAAAGAGAAACTTCGGGAAGCTTGTAAGTTGGAAGTGCCTAGTTGATCTCATGTGATCAGCCTATCTTCAGTTGCTTGATCCTCCTTGGGTTGATGAATAGATTCATCTTGTGTCTAAAAACAACAGTTAGGAAAATGAAGGGAAGCGTAGTACCATGTGAACCCCAGGTGATGATTTATGGGCTGAAGAAAATGGAACTGGACAAAGGAAAGCAGCAGAAGAAAATTATTATGCTGAAGAGGCCACGTTAGGATCTCTTGGTTTATTAACCACTTTAGTCTCAGGTTTAACTAAGATGAGAAAGCAGAAAGTTGGCAGATGTCGTATGGTATCATAATGTCTAGAAAACCCTTGAGACAGCACATATTTCTTCCTGGAGTCTACATTACCAAATACTGTCCTCACTCTTCCTGCAGGTGTGACAAAGTTATCCGCAAAGACATGTCCAACACATCTAGCTCTTATGTGACTGCATAAATGTCAGAGGCCCACGGAATACTCAGTGTCATGATAAAGTGATTCACAGATGATGAGGTGACATTGGTCCTGAAATCTTAAATTAACTCCACATATGAATACCTCTCAATGTTCATATTTTCCATAAGCTTCTTTAAATGCATAGCTGATTTTTAGTTCATCTTATCTATCATGCAGTATTTACTGGGCAATTTTTACATTCCATTCACTATGTTAGATCCCTGTGTGTACTGTGATAAATGAGGTAACCAGGTAAAGGAGGCCAGAAGATGTTAAGATGTGTGTTAACAGGTGTGTTAGATATTAGGGTTCTGGGCTCTGTCATAATTGTAGAGGCCAGTGATCAAGTGCAGTAAAGTCAGAGAAGATCAGGAGCAGTATCCGAGGGCACAGGCAGGGATGCCAACAGAACAGAAGCTGTTTGATGGAGAACCAGAGGTTTATAAACTTAAGACCCCCAACTGGTTCCAAACTGGATCTACCTAGAGTTGTGGAAGATGCAAATGGCTAAAACCAGCAGGAATTGAGGAGGGGACACATTCCTGGGATAATGACTTGTAAGCTCTGATTCTGGACCTGTGATCTGGAATGGGGTTTAGTGATTGGAAATCCTGAAATCCAGGGTCAGTGTCAGGGGTGAGGGCAGAGAGTTTTGATCTGGATGTGGCAGTGAGCAAGAGTCATTTCCCTGGTAGCCCAACCACTGAATCTCCCAGAGATTATCCCCTCTCTCAGTTCTCCCGGCAGCTTCAGCTTCCTCAGCCCTTCTGGTTCTTTTCCTTGAACATCAATACCTTCTGGCTTCTCCTCGGCCTCCCCCCCTCTCTGTTCTTTTCTCTCATTTCCTTTGGTGGGAAAGTTTGAAGTGGGGAAGGAGCAGTTCCCTGAACCTCTGCATTTCTCCCTTCTATTCGTGACTGATTATATTTTCTAATATAAAATGAGATTAAAAGTGACAGACTACCACAAAATCTAATTTAACTCAAAACATGATGGACATACAGGTTTGCATCGGGAGGTGGAGCTACAGTATGGGTTAAACTGACTTTTAAAGGCTACTAATTATGAAGAAGAGTGTTTTATGCCCTTTATCATTCCAAACTTGTAGACAAATAGCTTATAATTTTTGAAAACTAAAAAAGAAAGAATGTATCTCAAGTCAGTTAATATTTTTCAGCTTACCTTCAACTCTGAAGAAAGTCAGTTGGGAGTAGGGAAGCATTTGAAATTTGGGCCTGAAATGAGATTTGAGGCTTATCAGTGGATTTCAATTATCTGTTCTATCTTTTCCGTGGCATTATCTGTCCACCATTGCCAGAGGTAATTGTGATTTGAGTTTTACAAGAAGATGACATTTCCTGGCAAGTGCTTTACTCACCATCTCTTATGTGATAAAACTTCTCTGTAAGGAAACTTCTTATATCAAATTGGGGGAGGTAATTTGGTATAAATATAAATCCAGTAAATTCAGCAGTGTCTTTGGGTCTCAGAAGGACAAAAACACACTCAAAGAGGGAATCGAGGAGTTAACTCATTCTAAAGATTTGAGTCCGAAGGAAATAATATATTAACTAGAAGTAAAGATGGCCAACTCAGGCATTCCACATTAATATATAAGTATGGTGCATCTAAACTGGCTGCTCAGAGAAGTTTGTCCTTCAAGGTTATGTATTTGATTCTTTCCTTCGCTCTCTTGCCTGATTCCAGCCTGCAACCAACTACAGGTTCACGGGAAGGCTAGCAGAGCTCATAAGGAGTATAAAGACAAGAACCAGTTCAAGTCCATACGTGACACAATGCCAAAATAGATCTGTTATTTCAGAAGCATTAATTAAACAAAATGCATAGAACACCTCTAGATAAAAGGGATTTTCAAGACTGCACTCTGACCTGCATCCCAAAGGGAGTGAATCCTCTTGGGCCATCTACTGATTGTCAACATTACAACCCTGAACCAGAGCAGCGCTTCATTTTCGGGCTTAAAAAAGTTAGTGCTCTTTCTGGATGATACACTGAGTGAGTCATCCAGGCAGCACGTGGCTGTTTGCCATCACTGTTTAATAGATCTTGCTCATGTGTCTGGATCATTATTCGTATTAGATTACAAGCTCAAATGTTTGTTGTCTGACAAAGCCCCACTTCCGTCCATAAGGCAGGACTCCTTGTTAATTACAGGATGGCAGCCCTTTTAATTACCTTGCTTATTTTAGCAGAGAGAAAGATGACTACACTATTTTAAAGATTTACCAGCCCCTTCCATTTAGGTCCAACTCGCCTGGGGGGCATTTCCCCTAAAATAATAGCATGAAGAGGGTTAGTCTTTGCTACTCCCAGAGCTTGCCAGTAAATTTCAGACTTACTTAAAAGAATTAGGCTCCCATTACTGGCTTTATGAATTATTAACCCTCAAGATAATGGTTATGATGTCCAAGAGGAAAGTCTGTTCAGCTTAGAAGGTGGAACATAAAGAGAAATGTTCAAAGAAATTCCTTAAAGTAAATCCAAAATGATAGCAGAAACTCACTGCCATAGTCTGAATGAAATATATAAATGAGTCCTTAGTAAAGCATGTAATCATATAGTGTAGGCAGAGGGTGGTTAATTTTTGAGAATCTGTTATATTTCTAACTCAAAAGGAGTTTCATTGATACAATATGTATTTTTATATCTAGAATAACTTGATCCTGGCTAAGTTTAATACTATCCCATGTAAATGGGCTAAACTTGACTTCTGGCATGAGCTTACTCTGCACTTTTGAATTGCCCTCATAATTCATACAAGTCTAGGCCCTAAAACACGAGCAAAAACCAGTTTGGACTAATTGAAAATAGGTGTAGCCTATAAAGGTAGGAGAGGACTAACATTTGTTGTCTATCAAGTATAGTGTTCAGTGACCCTTTAACATTTTCTTAGTGTAAAGGGAATTATATGGACATTTATAAGTATATATAATGTATAATATATAATATCTCCATGTATTTATTCTCCGGCAAAGATGAACGATGTTAGGAATGTGCCTGAGGCACTTGCTTTAATGGAATTCTGGTCTTTTATTTACTGACAGGGTGGAGGTCAGGAATGTTTGTGTTTGAATCACAGTTGTAACCTTGACCAAGTAATTCATCTCTCTGATGATCATACCTCTCATCTCTAAAATGAGAATATCATGGCAGCCTCCTAGACTAAGAGGGCGAAATGTAATCTCGTAGATGAAATGGTGGGGCCAAGTCTGGCACGCTAGCATGCCCCCCAAAAGCAGGAGCTCGGATTGGGGTGCTTGCTGCTGCAGAAGACACGCTAGAGACACATCAGCTGCCCCGCGGTCCTGCGGGTCCCAAAGCCAGCCGACCTCCTGCACACATGCCTGTCACTGCAAAGTACACCTGCTACCACCTCCCGCCTCACGTTCTCCCTTCCAGAAACAGTGCTGAAAACCCTGATATATGGCACGGGAAGGTAATGGGAAGAGAACATAAATAATCACTTAATTGGCATGTATTGTGTAGATTGTGCAAGAGACGACTCTGATGGTGGGATATTTAAACCTGTGAGACATGTAAACACTGAATGCCTGTATTTGGTGATCTGGCCAGATATCTGCATGCTGCTTTCTTCAATCCTAAGACAGTCTCCTATGGGCATCACCTGGTATTTGGCACTGATTTTTTTTTTCACCTTCTTATTTTAGGAGCACCTAGGTAGCTCAGCCAGTTCAGTGTCTGGCTCTTGGTTTCGGCTCAGGTCATGATCTCTGGGTTATGCCCTGTGTCAGGCTCCATGCTCTACAAAGAGTCTGTTTCTCTCCCTCTCCCCCTCTCCCTCCTCATGAGCTCTCTCTCTTTCTCTCTCTCTCTCTCTCTCAAATAAATAAATCAAGAGGTACCTGGGTGGCTCAGTTGGTTTAGCATCCTACTCCTGGCTTCAGCTGAAGTCGTGATCTCGCAGTCAAGGGATTGAGCCCCACGGGGGCTCTGCACTCAGCACAGAGTCTGTTTCAGATTCTTTCTCCCTCCCCTGCTGCTTCTCCTCCTGTTCATGCTCTCTTTCTCTCTCCCTCTCTTTCTCAAATAAACTGGTAAATAAAATCTTTAAAAATAAATACATCTTTAAAATAAAAACCTTATTTTGGGAATAATTTTAGATTTCTAAAAAAGTTACCAAGCTACTATTGGGAGTTCCTGTATACCCTTCACCCAGCTGAACGTTTTATATTCCCGTGCTACCTTTGTCAAAGACACTGACAGTGCTTCATGACTGTTAAACTAAACTCCGGACTTTCTATTCCAGAATCCAGTCCAAGGCATCACATGGCACTGGGCTGGCATGTCTCCCCCATCTCGTCCGGTCTGTGTCTGTGTCTGAGGCTTTTTTCCCCCCATGACCTTGATGGTCTTAAGAAATACTGGCCAGGTATCCTGGAGAACATCCCCCGATCTGCCCTTGTCTGTTGTTTAACTCATAACTAGAGTGGAGTTACAGATTCTTGAAAAAAAAAATACTGCAGAGGTGAAGTCTCCTTTCTGTCCCATCATATCAGGGGTTAGGTGACATCCACGTGACACGCGTGATGAGGGCAAGCTGGTCACTTGGTTAAGGTTGTACTTGCCAGGTTTCTCCACTGTAAAGTTACTAATTTTTTTTTTCCTTTCCTGATGCTGTTTTTTGTGAATCACTAAGTTTAACCCATCTTCAAATGGGGGGAGGTGGATCCCTGGGGTTTTCGTTGTTTCTAGTTTCCATATTTGACCTCAAGTGAATTTAGCACATATGTCAAGGTGGGACCATTCACTCAGGTGCCTCCATGCTTCCAAGGCACTGGAAGATGAAACTGGGACGTTTAACACGACAGTGTCATTTGTTCGATACACAGTTATTGAGTGCTTACTGTTAGCAAGTGGGGGCTGGGGGAGGGGGACAGAAATAGTCCCTGATTCGCTGGAGCTTTTTTCTCATGTGATGAGAATTCCAGTAGGGCTGTGGAAACACTAGGTATGTGTTTTCCTAGCAAACATCACTTAAATGACTAAAGAAAAGGAGGGGAATATATAAGCAAGAATGAGAAAATCCAATCTAAGTACTAATTAGTTGTACGACCTTGAGCAATACATTTATCCTCTTCAGACTTCCGTTGCCTTATCTGCTCTGTGCAGTGGTTAAACTAGGTGTTTCCGAAGAACTACTATATCATAATAAATGTTTAGCCTTATAGAAATTACCTAGGGTTTAGCATTTTTCCTCCTGAAATATTTCCTTAGTGAAGTTTTTAAAGCACACACATCACTCATAATGAGTGTGAACATTAGAAAGTTGTATAAATACATTTTGCTTCATGAATTTGCTATAAATACTTTTTTTTTCTGTTGATCGCTTCATCTGAAATTGAATCTTTCCCCCCTCATTTAATAAGTTGATAACTGGGTTGTTCAGTAGAGATTAGGCCTCTTTTTTGGTGGAGGTAAGTGTTCCATTTTGAAATCTGTCTGAGGAGTTAAATGATGTTGGTCTGTTCTCTGAAGGGCACTGCCCTTCCGTTTGGGAGCGTGTTTGTCTTTTCCTAATTTTCATGAGTTGACACTTACCCAGAGTTTTGTGTTTTGTTTCTTTTACTGTTCTTCCCTATCTTTTGTCTATTTCATATATTTTTTATTTAAAATGTAATAATAAGTAAAAATAATAGCTAACTCCAATTGCACCATTACTGTGAGCAAGGAAATGTCTTAACATTTCTACTCCTGTCATATAATTTAATTCTCCCAAAAACCTCCGTGGTTTTGTCCTGAGCAACTTGGTAAATAGAGGTAGGGGAGATGTAGAGAACCCTCAGAGACCAAGAAACAGCACACAGTGAGCTAGGAAAAAAAACAGAGCTTGTCGATGGCAAGTCAAGAGAAGAAAAGTGTTTTATGCAAGAACAGTGAGAACTCTACCAAATGCCCCAGAGTGGGAGCGATGGAGTAAGGATTGCACGCTAAGAACTAGTCATCAGATTTGGGCAGAAGGTGGTTATTAGTCACAGCACAAGAGGTTGAAGAGTAAAAGGGTGAAGGTGAATAAAATGGGCACATGTGCACATGGGAGTGAAGGAAGCCAGTCTGCATAGGTTGCTCTTTTTAGAATTTTAGCTATAACGAGGAAGAAAGAATGGAATGGTGGCTGGAAGTTGGACATGGAATCCAGGGAGGATTTTTTGCTACTTGGTAAGATAGTACAGCTATTTCTCCTGATGGCATCCATTTCCTAGAGAGGGAGAACTCAATTCAGGAGAGAGTTTACCAGGGTAATGCCTCCGAAGGAGCAGAGACGGGATCTAGCGCCCAGTGGAGGGGTGGGGGTAGGCTTTGCAGAGTACAGAGCCAGAAAGGCAGAGGAGTGATACAGAGGCAGCTGAGTTGGAGATTTGGGTACTAGGGAGAAGCAGAAGTTCTATTCTGATGACTTTTATTTTCTCAGTGAAATAAGAAGCAAGCCTACTAGTTCACAGTAGGGTCAGGAGGATATCAATGCTCAGGAAGAGCAGAGAAAGTTGGAAATAATCAGTCTGAAGAGCAACACAATCAGTGGCCAAGGAGGGATTGCTGAGCAACATTTTAGATAAGGATCATTTAATTCATTGGCTTTTCATGAGTGTGTAGAGCCTGACCTGTCACTTCCTAAGGGTCTTGACTTATGAATGAGTTCACTCTTTCATTCCAGCTTCAAAGATTCAGATGCCAGGAAAGTATTAGGCTGCAAGATGACAGTCTTATTTTTAACATAAATCCCTTTTGCAACCTAATTCTGTTTATGAGCAGAAACCTTGCTTTGTTTACAAGAAAATGCATGCTTCCAGAGCTTCCGTGAAGTAGGTGGTGATGATAGTTGGTCTCAGAAAGGAAATAAGCCTTCAGTGTTGATATTTGATCCTTCTTTCATTGTTGAAACTCAGCTTTTGGTAATGAGAACCACCCATGGTAGGTCAATCCTCAAGTCTCTACCCAGAGGAATATTTTTCACTTTCTTTAGTTAATTCTGGGCACACACACAAAATAATGACCAATTCTCACTGTTTATACACCAACCTAGTTCATTTTGTTGGTACCCTCCCATATTGACAACTGTAGGACATCAACTTAGATGGCAGTTAGGTTTTTCTCTAAAGACTTCTCTCTAGGGGCCTTGTATAAAATTGTTGCATTTTTATTCATCGTGTTAATGTGTGAGTGATGTGGGTTCAGCCACTGCATTCATGACGTCAGAGTTCATAATAAAAACACCTAGTGTTCACACACTGCTTCATGCTTTAACAGAGGACGTTCATATACACTATCTGTGTGTGTTATCACAGGGACACTTAGAAAGATGGCCTCACATGGGGTCACACAGCTATGACAGGATTTTAATAAGAACTTACACCTCTCCCCCCAATCCAGTACACTTTCCTAATACACAGCTCCACTTCTTTATAAAGACATAGCTGTGCACTTGTAGAAATGTGTGTTAAAAAAAGAATTTGGGATCATGGTTTTTGTTATTTGTTGGGTTTTCTCAGAAATAGAATCTGAGGCTTTGGAGTCTTCTGTGTAGGAGGTTTGTTGGGGACTCTCCAAGAGGGAACAACAGTTGCGAAGAAGGAGGAAAGTGGCATCGACGTAGGGTAGAGGAAGATGTTGAGCTGTAATACAGTTGCAACAGAGGCCTCCCATGGGGACATTTGAATCTGGGATGGCCATTTAGGGTTGTCCCAGTGGAAGCAAGGATTGTTAGATGCAGTTCAGGGTGTCCCCTGGGGCGAAGCGAACCCTGAGTTGGGTAGTGTCCTTCCTGGAGGGGGACTCAGCTGTGAGCTCTCAGTGGCCCACACTCCAGCAGCTGAGGGAATGAGTGCTTCAGTCCCGTCATGGATCTGGATGGGGCACTTCAGCTCTGAAAGCCTCATCTTGTTTACAGTAACTGAGCACCTGAGTCTTGAACTAAGGCCGGAAAAGAACCCCTCACACACCAAAAATCCTTGAGTCCATTCATTCACTTCTTCATTAACAACTCTTTACTGAATACTACTATGTACCAAGCACTATTCTAGGTGCTAGCCAGATTAGACTCATATGACCACTAGCCTCCAAATTTTAATTTGCATTTTTTTTACCTGACCCCCCTACTATTCCAAATTCAGGGAATTAGAATATCAGTTACCTTCTTTAGATGTGTCAGAATTAGCTAAAAAAAACTCAAAATGTTAATGATGACCTTTTCTTAAAAGTTCTTTTTGACATGAAGTATTATTAAGCCAAATATTCTTCACTTGGGATTTGAACGATTAAAATTGGAAACATAAATGCAAGGCAATCTAAATTTCAGGCTATTTCTAGCCCGATGTTGTAGTCAGAGATAACTCCAGAGTTTGATCTTTAAAAGGGGGGACATTTCTTTTATGTATTCTTCAGATTTATTGGTAAAGATATTGAACCGAATAGAACCGAGGACAGAAATGTGTGCTAATCTGAAAATAAACACTTTGCAGATTGACTCAGAACAACAATTTTATGTGCTCCCAACATGGGTAAAAGCTGGAGACTTTCCATAGTTCATACTGGGGAAAGCATTCTTTCTTTATATTTAGTGGGTTTCCTGAATCACTGATCCATGGCACTCTCCTAGAGTCACTGATAAACAGAATTAAGAGTCTCCTGGGTTGTCAGATTCTAAGGATGTGTTTGCTTAAACCTGCCCTGTTTCACATCTCCATGTGACTGCTGTCTATATGTAATTTGTTTACTCTTTCTGCTTCCAGAAAGACACTGAGGTCTCTTCAGAAGATTTTTAGGAAATCCTTCTGTATTAATTCTCCACCTCTATCTACCAAACTCAGGAATTCAGAGCTGTATGACTGGTTGTGTCCTCTGTATCTAACTGTTCATGACCTTGCCCATCACTGAACGGTGCACTGACACAGTATGCTGTTGAAATTGTGGAAAGTCTTTGAACTAGGGTCTCTAACCGTCATTTTGAGTATTTAAGGTTTGGGTACAGTTATGAATCTTTGCTTTTGGGCCCTTAATGTTTCCTTTGGCTTTCATATTTATTTTGCCAACCGGGACATGTAGCCAAGATTCCAAAGTCATAACCGAGTATTTGTTATCTCCTAATTACTAGAGCCCTGGCTTTAGTAAATTATCACTGGCCATTCTTCTCTGTATGTAGGAATTTTGCAAATATTACCTTACTGATAAATGCACCTGTGAAGAAAATTCTATTATTCTTCAGTGCCCATTGTCAAGTACATTCTCAAACCTCACTATTAAAAGCTGCTATTACATTTTGCCCTCAGAATAAATCCCAAGGAATTTTATAACACATTTTGTTGTACAAGAATTTCATTGAATGTGACCTTAGGAATTTTCATTGAAACGGAGTTCTCTCCATCAAAAGTAGAAATTTACATCATTACTGGTAAACTTTCATATTAAGTTGGAAGATTATGACATTTCATAGAACTGTTTCATCTGGACCTTTGGTGTCTATAATTATAAGAGTATTGGGCCTTTCCCCATACTTTCCCATAGATTATTACTGGTAATACATGAACTAAGTTCATGTATTTAGGGAAAAAAAGAAAAGAACTTGTGCAATTTTAAACATATTAGCCATGACTGTGTTGCATTCTCCATCTGACTCTTTTTATTTTTGTTCAGAAGACTGCATCTTTTTTTTCTGGATTTTCTTCCTCACTTTTGCTTTACCATTTATTACACCCTGTATGCCGGTGATTACAAGGAGGAAAAGAACAGGATCTATTACTGAGTAATTCTTACTTCCTGAGGTGCTGTAATATGGGGTTTGGATGGATGTCTGGGGAGTTAGGACATCCCCTTTCCTCCTCCTTCCTTCTGCTCTTGGTTCTCCAACCTGGAGAATATTCTTAAGAACTCTGCTTGTAACAACATTCTAATTCAGACACCCCTTTCAGCTAGTTCAATTCTTATCTACTGACTTTGATGCATGTATAAGTGGTCTTTTTCATCCATCATTACAAAGGCCAGTTTCATATTGTTTTCATAACCCATCCATCCATCTCTTTCTCTCTCAATCTCCCTCCTCCCCAGCTCAGCAGGCCACAGTCCATTGTGGCGTGTGGCAGGTTACAAGGGGGTTGTAGCTGCCTTGGCTACTCTAAACAACTTTGAGTCATCCTTGTGTCTTTTCCTTCTCACTATCCAGTTGTTCATGGAGTTGATTCCTTGATTTTAGTCTCTCCTTTCTTACCTTTGCTGCCACTCCTCTTTTCTGGCTTCACCATTGTTCCTCCCCTTTTCTGCTGAAACTCTTCTTAACTCACCTTCCAGCCACTCACCTTGTCTTCCACACCTCTGCCAAAAATTTTGCTAAAATGTCAAAGAAAAGTTGCACCGGACAAATGAAACAGGCTAGGAAGAATTTATTCAAGACTTTTGTAATAGGGAATTGAAAGTGAACTCAATGCTGCTGTGACAAAAGGCAGGAGAATTTTTAAGCACTGGGGTGAGTGAGTAGAAAAGTAGTGGAGGACATTAGCAATAGGTTAGTCATTGTGATTAGGCTCTCCGTGTTTGTTAATTGTCACTTATTAGCAGCAATGTATTAGGCTCCTACCCACCCATGGATATTCGAAGATCAGGACACAGTCTTCCTCAAAGGGTCCATTTCAGAGAGAGAGATTCCTCCCAGGTCTTTGAGAAGGACAATGTAGAGTTTCAAAAGTGGCTGAGAGTCTAGGAAAAGATTGGCATCTTAAAAGGACAGAGAAGTAATTTACAGTTGAAAGTCTTCTAAATAGGAAGTGGAGGTTAGGCACTGTCTCAAGTATAGTCAAGCTGAGGGGAACATTAAGCCCTTCTAGGTGAATCTAAATCGGAAATCTTTATCATCTGTTGGAAACCCTAGAGTATCTGCCCATCCTTTTGAGAATAAAGTCTCAACTCCTTAGCATAAAAAATAATGCAAGCCTCTGGTCTTGGCCTCACCCCCTTGTACGCTGCACCCACCTATTTTTCTAAGTCCTGAACATTTGCTGCTTTTCATACCTTGGTTTCTTAGAATCTAATAAGACTAAGAATTTCCTGGGCCTGACACACTCTTGTCTCTGTTGCCAGGCTCCTTTATTGTCTTCATTTGGGTTAACTCCTTGCGAAGTATGTCCTGACCTAGGAAACGCGCAACTTCTCTGTATCCTAAACACATCAGGGTCTTGTCTGTCAGAATTCCAATCACAAGGTATTGAATCAAGAAACTATCTTTGGGCACCTGGGTGGCTCCGTCGGTTAAGCAGCTGCCTTCGGCTCAGGTCATGATCCCGGTGTCCTGGGATCGAGTCCTGCATCGGGCTCCCTGCTCAGTGGAGAGCCTGCTTCTCCCTCTCCCTTTGCCTGCCGCTCTGTCTACTTGTACTCTCTCTCTCTCTCTCTCTGTCAAATGAATAAATAAAATCTTAAAAAAAAAGAGAGAGAGATTATCTTTAATGTCCCTCTTTTCCCAGTCTGTAACACCTTGAGGTCTCAGGTACTGGGTCTCACTCAGTGTTGTGTTCTCACCTCCTAGCCCCACCATTGTCTCTGGCACAAGAAAATCCTTAAAAGTTTTGTGCTGGATGATTAAGTGGATGACTTGTAAACCTGACAAATATTTTTGTACAAATAGAGATAGATAGATAGATATAGATATGCCTCTATCTATCTATCTATCTATCTATCTATATCTGAAACAATTGCCCAGTTAAATGAAAGTGAATACCAAGAGTTGTTATTTGAGATTATAAATGAAAAGGACTTAAGAGGATTTTTAAAAAAGTGAGTTGGATGTCCCTCGGGTTGCCTTCTTTGTTGGTTTACTCTTAGGATAAGAAGCAGAATTCAATCTGTAGTTTGAAACCCAGATTTGTAGGGAAATTGCTACTTTCTGGAAAGCACACCCCCAAAATATGTCCTCATATAGAATGCAGTGAAAACTACCTAGTTGACTTTTATCTTGTGAGTGACATTTTGAACTGACTATGGGAAGGTTTTGCTCAAGCTATGGAGTACAAACTCTAGGATCACTTTTTATCACAAGAACCAGGATTCCTGCAGCCTTTTACAAACCCCAGCTATGGGATGGTGTGGCATGAAGTTCTTAGGATTTTGTGTATCATTTTGGATGCTAATATGCCTATTAATTTCCCCTTTTGGTTCCATTGAGCTGTGGCAGTTAATGATGACAAGTTGTTGTAAAATGGACCTGTGTCACCTGGGGGGGAAATTGGATAGAAACATTGCCAACTCATTCTCTTTAATTATTGTGAGCCATCAGATGAGAACTTCAGTTCCCTGGTAACCCTGACACATTCAAACTAATGAGCACCATAGGAAGATTCCACTTGCCCCCTCCCATCCTCCCTTAGGATGTTCCTTCCTCTCTCTAGTCCCCTGCCTCCCCTCTGATTTTTACTTCTAGTCCCTTCTTCCCATCATCTTATGACTTCTTGAATAGTGTTAACACTATGGCCAAGAAAGTAGGTAACGTTTGTTTTTCTATATGTAAGCAAATTCTTGGATGTTAGCAAAGTTTCTGTCCGTAGGAAACTCAGAGCCTGTTTTTACTTTTCTTTTGCTTTTCTTTTTTTTAATTAGTAGACTTTATTTTTTAGAGCAATTTAGGTTTACCAAAAGTTTAAGTGGAAAGTACACAGAGCTCCATATAAACCCTCAACGCATCTCTGCACCCCTACACATATAGTTTCCCTTATTATTAACATCTTGCTTTAGTATGATACAGGTAGTGTTGTTAAAATTGAGCCAACGTTAATGCATTGTTATTAACTAAAGTCCACGTTCCTACATTAGGATTCATGCTT
This sequence comes from Ailurus styani, assembly GCA_002007465.1. NCBI lineage: Eukaryota > Metazoa > Chordata > Mammalia > Carnivora > Ailuridae > Ailurus > Ailurus styani. The sequence goes on from LNAC01000057.1 coordinate 4,679,001, forward strand.
GCGTTCTGCAATTTTATGGGTTTTCACAGATGTGTGACACATATCCACTATGACAGTATTCAGAGTAGTTTCACTGCACTTAGTACCCCCTGGGCTGTACCTATTCATCCATTCCTTTCCTGTAACCTTTAGCAACCACAACTTTTTTACTCTCCATACTTTTGCCTTTTCCAGAACACCATGTAGTTGGAATCATGCAGCACGTGACCTTTTCAGACTGGCTTCTTTCATTTAGCAATATGCATTTAAGCTTTCTCCATTGTCTTCTGTGGCTTGAAAACTCATTTCTCTTTGTTGCCTAATAATGTCCCACTGTACGATGCTAAATTCATGTGTATTCATTCACCTATTGAAGGACATCTTGGTTGTTTACAAGTTTTGGCAATTATAAATAAAGCCAATTATGAATATTCATGTGCAAATATTTGTGGGGGCAGACTTTTGGGTTCATTTGGATAAATACCAAGGAGTACTACCGCTGGTAAGAATTTGTTCAGTTTTGTAAAAAACTGCCAAGCCATCTTCCATGGTGGCTGTATTATCTTGCATTCCCATTAGCAATGAATGAAAGTTCCTGTTGCTCCCCCTTCTCACCAGAATTTGGTGGTGCTTTTTTTTTTTTTCAATTTTAGCTATTCTAATAGATATATATGGTATCTTGTTGTTTTAATTTACAGTTTCCCAATAACATGTGATATTGAGGACCCTTTTCATGGGCTTATTTACCATCCATGTGTTTTCTTTGTTGACATGTCTCTTGATCTTTTGCCTACTTTTGAATTGACTGTTACTGTTGAATTTTAAGAGTTCTTTGCATATTTTGAATACCAGTCTCTTATCAGATACATGTTTTGCAAAGATTTTTTTCCCCAGTCTGTCTGGTCTTTTCATTTCCTTAACAGTATCTTTGACAGAGCAGAAGCTTTAATTCAGTGAAGTCCAGCTTACCACTTTTCTCTTCCATGAATCATGCTTTTGGTGTTTTATCTCAAATGTCATTGCCAAACACAAGCTTCCCTAGCTTTTCACCTGTGTTATTTTCCAGGAACAGTTTCTTTTTCAGCCTGTTGGTTTCTCAAGACTGAATATAAGTTGATACAAAGAGAGTGAGTATTAGACATACACCGTATTGGTTTTGTCAGTAAACCTGAAATTGATGCTTAAGGAAATGTCAAGTTTTAAAAAAGGCACCTCTGAATAGTGTTAACATAGAATAAATTCATTCTAAGATTATCTATATTTTCGATGACTTACCATATTGTTCAAAATACTTCACAATTTTTTGAATTTTAAACTCTGATTTATTCTTTTCAGGAAGTGACATTATTTTTATTTAACCTCGAGACTCTGCAATTCTGTTATTTCTATGTATATATTTAAAGCTTAAAACCCAATCTTTGCAAATCCTTGCAGTTTTTGAGAAGCTTTTCTCTAAGGTCACACACCTTCTTTTAATGATCCCATCGGAGATAGTTTTATTTGTGTTTTGAATAGGTTAGCAGCCCTACTCAGTAGCAATTCTGTTCTAACAGGAATTACATTTTAATAGAGATAGAGACAGACTGACCAACTTAACCTCCCCATGTAAGGAAAAGGTATCAAGCAGAAATATGGTTAGAGGGAATGAATGTCCCTGAATTTTTCTGCTTCACCATAACCTAACTCTTGGTCTGAAAAACAGGTGAAGGCAGAGGACATCTGGGGTGATATAATGGGGTATATAAAAAAAACTGGTTTAGACTCGCCTGGGCTATATCCTTGGGTTGAAAAATAACTCCAAGGGTTATGAAAATCGCAATGATGACAGCTGCCCACATAGTGGTCTCTTGAGTCACAGTGCTCCTGTATTTTGGCAACCCATTGCATCTGTCACCCTAGACTTGTCTAGCCCCATCTTGGAAGTTTCCTTTGCTCCTCTTCTTTGTTGCGTTCCCCATATGTTATATTGCATGCGTTCCTCCTCCTGGTTGCAAACTCAACTTTTGTTCTGGGAAGTACTAAAGTAGCTTCTTGACAGAGGGTGTGTCCTTTATTCAACCCTTGGAATCACTTGGAAGCTTGGATTATGTGTAAGAGTCTTAGAATGCTGAACACCTTGTTTCATTGCCTGCCTGACTGTGTAGGTGCCTGTACCAGTTTAAAACCATCTAATCCCTGATCCTTTATATGTCATGTAGTTATTACTCTCTGGAAATTCATAGATGCTTCTTTGTCCCCAGTATTCTTAAATTTTAAAATAAAATGTCTTCCTGTTGTTTTATTGTTATTGTACTGGGTACCTGTAGGGCTATTTCAGCTTGAAGCTAATGTTCTTCAGTTCTAAGGAATATTTTTTATTTTATTTCTGATAATTACTCCTCTCTCTTTTCTCCAGTTTTTGGAACTCCTATTATTTGAATGTTGGACCACTTGGCCCACCCTTAGTTTTCTTAGTGTTTCTCTTGCATTTAATGCCTCCTTTTATTTTTGTTGTACTTTTATGGAGATTTTCTCTACTTCATCTTCTATTCTTTCTATTAAACTCTATTTATTCTGTCAATTTCTTTTTTTTTTCCAAGAATTTTTTTGTTCTCTGAATGATGTTCTTCTCCTTTTTCTTCCCCATATTCTTTATTTTCTTTTATACAATCTGTTTATATTTCATGGATGGAATATTTTCTTTTAACTCTCTGAGAATTCCTTAGAGAGGAGACTTCAAATCTCTTTCCAAAAAGGTAAGATTCTGGCTGCCAACTCTTGGAGAGCCCAGTGAGGGTAGAAATTGGGGGATCTCTGCATTCTTCAGGTGGTCAGTTATTCCCCACTGTCTGTAAAGTAACTGCACTACCAGAGTGGTTGGTGGAATCTCGTCATCTATTTTGGCTACACCCCTCCATCCTCAGTTTGTGAGGCACCTGACACTGCCAGTTTGCAAGACTTCTGAGGGCTTTGCTGTATAAATCATGTTGGTTCTTAACAAACCCACCCGTGGTTTAGGGTTAGACTTTATAGAAGCTCTGGGTCACTTACCAATTTTCCATCTACTTTATCTGTTACTATCTGCTCACTGTTTTTCTTCTTTTTTCTTGGTTTATACCTTTAAAAAAGCCATTTACTATAATTTAGTAGCATTTCTGGTAAGAGAAAAGGGGGTGTTAAATCTGCCATCTTAACTGAGAAACCAGCTTGCTCTTTATTGCTTAGAACTTATAAATTCCACTTGATCCCTGCAGTAAAAGTTCCATTATGTAGGTTGAATGTTGGCTGTTGCTTCCTGGCATCAAGTAAAATCTCTAATGCCAAAATAAAATGGATCATCAGGATCGGGGATCTTAATGCTAATGCTCAAGTGATAACTACTTCCATTGTTCTCAATTAATATGAAGGAAAATTCACTGCAGTGGTAGTTAGTTGTCAGTATTGTTAAAGGAAGGTGACAATTTTCCACAAATTTCTGCTTTCTCCACCATGTCAAGCCCCAAATGAAACTGTCAGATTGTAGTATTTTTATACTGTAGTTATTTTTCTCATCACAGAAAGAGTAAAAGTTTAAGAAAACAGGAATATAATTTCTGGAACTACCAGCTAATCCTTACAGTATTATGGTGAACTGAAAGATACATGATGAGATGTGTTCATTTTCTAGCTAAAGTTGCTCAAAAGATAGTAAAGGGAGTACAGGAGAAAGAACATTGATGTTTTGGTTATTCATTTTTAAATAGAGTGTTGCATTTGCTCTTCACAAAATCCTAGAAGTTACCTATTCTAAATACTGTCATCTTCATGTTAAGGATAAGAGGAATTGAGTAATTTATAGGACCAAAGAGCTAATATGAGTAATTTGTAGGATTAAAGCAGCATTGGGATTTAAATCCAAGAGAGAATGACTATAAATCCTTTATACTGCATGCTGCTACTTTCATAGAATAGATTTGACAGCAATTGTCAGTAATCATGATATGAAACTATGGTAGAGAATGCTTTTTTTTTAAGCCCAATTAATAGCTAACATCGGTCAAAAGCAGTCTTTCTCTTAATTGACTTCTTGAGGAGTATTGCAAAGTAGCTGATTTTATACTTACAGTAGCAAATAAGTGATACATCTTTGAAAACTTTTTCCTAGCGTCACCTTCTTGATTCTAGGTCTGGAATATCTACTCTCTAATTGTAGTTTAAAATATCTGCTACCAAATACATTGAATTTATGATCAGATTAATTCCAAGCACTGATAATAGAAGGAAATCAGAAATGTTGACAGGATTCTTGCATTTCTATAAAATGTGTCTCCTAATTTAAGTAAATAGAAAAGTATTGATCAAATTTCATTTTTCTACACTGGCACATTTGAAATTAAGAGTAAACATTCTTTTTTTTTTTTTTAAAGATTTTATTTATTTTATTTGACACAGAGAGAGAGATTACAAGTAGGCAGAGAGGCAGGCAGAGAGACAGGGAGAGGAGGAAGCAGGCTCCCTGCTGAGCAGAGAGCCCGATGCGGGCCTCGATCCCAGGACCCTGAGATCATGACCTGAGCCGAAAGCAGAGGCTTTAACCCACTGAGCCACCCAGGCGCCCAAGAGTAAACATTCTTAAGTAAGATTCTAACATAGGCTCTCATGTTAGTAAGTTATATTTTATTTGCACAATGTTTGACTGACTTTCTAGGCCAAAATTCTAGCTTTTCCTACTCATTCCTCAAGTGTCAGAAGTCTTCGATCTTTCTTTACTTCCATAGCTAACCTTATTTAGATCTATGTATTGGGCTAGCTGAGGATGATTATTTTAATCAGTACTTTTAGGAATCTCCTCACTGAATTTCTCTTCCATTTCTCTCAAAGATGCATGATTATCATACTGATGTCTTTTCTGGTGTTTCTGGTTATATTCAAAAAGAAGAGAAAAACTGTTTTTCCAGATTATTATTTCCCCTAAACACGTGACACTTGCAGGGCTCCTTACCCTATCACTTACTACCTCCCTTGCCCCAATCCAACACATGCTCTGGCTCCTCCTCCAAACCTTTGTCCTTGTGCCTCCCCTGGAAAATGGACTTAACCCTGAAAGACGTACTTTCTCTTTCACACTTGAACACACTCTAAGCCCTTCTCCATCTTTTTACAAACTCTTATTGACTATCTACCACTGCTCTACCAGACATTATGGTTGTGAAGGTAAACAAGTCATTCTTGGTGAGAGAGTCCACACTTATGCACATGTTTACAAAGTTCTACCCAACAATGGATGCTTTCAAGCTTTGCATATGTAGAACTTTGGTTCCCATTAGAGGTATCAATATCACACCCTGTTCCTTTAGGTTGTCAGGCAAAGAGGTCATAATGAAGAAGAAGCTACTTATTTTTCTTCAGACCATCCTCACTTCTCTAACTAAAAGAGCTAGTGGGGCTTCATATCTTACAGAGACACTAAAACTACCCTCCAGGCAAGAATTAGCCCCTCTCTCCTATAGCTTTCAAATGACTAAGCTCATAAAATTAATGTAGTCTATGCTACAGTTATTATTATGTGTATGTATCTTCTCTATGACCTTGTGAGTTCGCAAGATTTCTCCATGCATTTTATATGTATTTTATTATATTAATAATTATATTATATTAATTTTTAATGCATTTTGCATTTTCAGGCCCATTTATTGATGTTGAAACTAAAAATTCAATGAATGAAAGATTTTAGAAAATCTTTAGTGACCACCACTGTCCGTCTGTCATGTGCTTGCTAGTCTCTAGTTGGCGAATTCAAGATTTCAAAGGGTTTTTCTTTTGTTGTTAAATTATGGGTTTAATTGTACAACTGTACTTTTAAAATTAGAAATAGGCAATACATTTTTTGCGGTTTTGGAAAGAAGACAATTTTTGAGGAATCTTGCGGTTGTCTCTGACGTAGGAAGTTCCAGCCATTGAAGCCACTGTGGAACATTTGCCACCACCTAAATAGAGGGTATTTAAGACACATAGCAGCTTTTCCTAACTGTTCTCTGAAGCCCTGCTGATACTTCTTTTACATTGACCATGTTTAAAGTCAACAGGATTTTTAAGCTGTAAACCTTGTAGAAGCTTTTATTTATTTATTTTAAACATTTCACACGTATTTAGTTCTGGCGTTGGCCACCAGGTAGGAACAGTGCCTTGAGTAGCTCGAGTCTCTTAAATAGGGAACCCCTGCAGTCTGACAGAGATAGTAAACCCCACGCCTTCATGAGGGAAAGGAGTAAGTGTCCAGAATTTTTAATTCCTCTCTGGCGGTACACTGACTGTCGAAAACGCAGGCATAACTTATTAGCTGGCTGTGAGCTGCCTCCCGGTCCTGCCAGCCCACTGTTCTCGTGACATTACACTTCGTACCAGGGCCACTGAGACCATATGAAGGCGGGCCAGGTGGCAAGGGACAACATGGCTCGTGCAGGGAAATCACCCAACATAAAGAAATTGTGTCCCAGGGGAGGTTTGAGGAGAATTTTGGATATTGAAATGTCCAAAACCCTAATAATATTTATGAGATACTTTTTTAACCATAAGAAACAAATCTATGCCGATCTAGAAAAATCAAATATGTTATTTTAGACTTTTCTCTTTCCTTCACCCTCAGCTATCCCTCTGGGTATTCTAGTTGTGCGTGGAGACTGTGATTTGGAGACCTGCCGTATGTACATAGACCGCCTACAAGAGGTGAGTTTCTTTAGCCGATTATTTATTCTCAGTTTTCCATTTTTGTAAACGATTACCAGCCATATATATTTACTTCTGCAGTGGTGCACCTGGGGAGGAAACGGAAGCACGGTGTCCTCGTCCTTTAAGCACTGACCACATCTTCTCTCTCCCCGCCCCCCACTGCTGCTTTCCCTCCTCACATGGTTGAAATAGGAAAGGATATTCCTCCAGGGTGATCCATAACTATAGCTTGGAACTCCTTGTCTTCTTGCCAGACTACATCCCTGTATTTTTTGAGCTATATAGAATTTCAAAGGGTCCTAATCAATAATGAAGGAGAACAGAGAATTAGGTTATTTAATGTTTTGTATCTAGCACAGACTCTGGTCAGAGATCACCACATTTTTAAAAAAGTAGAACTTCTACAGGAAAAAAAAAACCTTCTATCCTTCCTAGGAATGTGTGTCAGAACACAGGATAGTCTCTTTTGTTCCTCAGTCTGGTTTACCATAAAGACAATGGAAGAGACCTCATATGTGGCATTCCCATGAATTTGAGCTGCACCAGCGAAGTCAGGAGACCCAGACCCAACACTGCAGTGTCATTGATTATTTTTGCCAAACTTTGAGAGGGAGCATTCACTGTCTTCATTCTACAAGTGATGAAAAACATAAACAGCCACCACTTCATCATTTTTTTTGATGAAAGATGTGCATTAAAATCATTTTTTTTCTGTATGTGGTCTAGACATTTGTATTTTTTAAGCTATTGGGTAATTCTGATAGATTCCACAAGATGAACAACTCTCTTCTAGATTACATATTCTCCAGAAGTAAATATCACAAATAAAGAAGATATATAGCACTTAAAATACCATCAAGGCGTAGCCGCTTAGCTTTGAACTTGAGATTCTAGTTCTCCTGGTGGCAGTAAATTCAGGTAGGAGGCATAAAGTTATAGGAAAAATTATGAAGTTTCCTTTTCAGCATTTTTAAGGATAGAGTTGGAATTGTAAACACAATATATTTTGAGGAAGAGACCAAACTTTGAATATTGATATGGGTGAGAGAAGAAAAGTCAGCAAATTTTACACTTGTGGCTTCATTTAGGTTTGTCTTGTTTTCGGTTTTGGTTTTTTGTTTTGTTTTGTTTTTTTGTTTTGTTTTGTTTTGTTTTGTTTACCAAGGAAAACTTTAACTTGTGAAAATTTGTGGACTTAGTAGTATGTGACTCAGGCCCAAATCGATATTCCTCGAATGCCACAATATCTCATTTTTCCAAATAATGTTTTTATTTTATTGTGAAACCTCCCTCAAAAAACCTGTAATAAAAAGGCAAGTCATAAATGACACCAAAGCCCCCCCCCGCTTTTTTTTTTTTAACTCTTGGGTAACAGTAGTCCCCGACATGACTGATGAACTAACTTAGTGAAAACTAACTTATTGTCAAGCTTATAACACCAATATTCAACTAAAAGAGGAATTCTTTAAAAAAAAATGAATGAATGAATGAACTAAAAGAGGAAGAGTTTTAAAACTAAGTTGGGCACAGAGAGTAAGTTGGTAAATCCCTGTGGGAAGCAGGTATGAGGACAAAGGTACCAGGATTGCTGACATCTGTGAATAGAATCACAACCCTCATTAACAAGGAAGCCTTCAGGACATGATCATGGTGACAACTTAGTTATAAAACTTTATAAAGGGAGCCAGGCTCTCTGAATCTGCCAGTGAAACCTCATTAATTTCAACCCTATTAATTTGTACTTCGTGATCATGCAGAGGTGGCCAGCGATTTTCTCTTGGCTGTCTGTGAAAACCTGTGTTTGCCAAGCACTTAGTGGTAGAAACACAATTACTAGGACAGTTTGTATTTGGTCTAAGATCAATAAATTCTTTCTAAGTACTTAAAGGGATTTTAGAAGCTTTCTTCATAAGCCAAAAGTTCAGGTGCAAATTAAATATGGCCCCCTTTATTAAAATGAAATTGCTTGGTTTTTACTTTTGGTCTTGTTGATCTTGAAATTCTATCACTCACCTCTAAAACTGTTTAGGATGTCTAGGTTTCAGTAGCTAAATGACCTCTCTTCTCTCATTCCAGGTTGGTGTGTTTTTGTGATTTGGGGCATTATCTTAGTTGTTTAAGCTTGATAAATTTGGAAGAGTTACAGATACTTTCTGGATGAGTTTAGTAATACTAAATCGGGGGTTCAGTTGATAGAGTTATAGAAGCAGCTTGTTCAAACTAATCTTAAGGTATGGATTTTTTTTTTTTTTTAATTTTCTCATTAGGACCTGCAGTCAGTTTCTTCTGGCTCCCAGAGAGTTCATTACCAGGTAACATATAGTTGACCCCCCATGGTTGTTTTCTTAGCTCCCCCCCACAAAAAGAAGGTCCATCTTGCAATCAATGCTTCATTTGGATTAGAGGCCACATCTTCCTAGGGGTAGAGTTCACACAAAAAACCAAGTGAAGTGGACATCCTGATTCTTTTACCTTTTCCTGGTTTTGGACTGTCCTAGTGTAGCACAAATTTGGACCGTGGATTTTCTCCCAGATCATTTAGAAAAGATTATAAAAGGAAGTGCTTTCAATGATAAATATTAGAAGCTCAGTTCAAACTAGCTCGACAGGGAAAGAGTCTTATTGGTTCACATCAGTTAAAAGTTCACGTCAAGGGTGGATTTTATGTACCATTTGGCCAAGCTTCATGCTTCATTTTTCTGCTGGTCTTTCCACTCTGTTCTCCTTGTCTGTCAGTTTCGCCTTTGAACCAGATGTTTCTGTGTCCAAGATGGCTGCCATTAGCAACCGGGGCTGCATATGTCCTTCTTCACATCCAGGAAAGTGAGTTCTCTGTTTCCCACAAAAGTCAAGCAAATGTTCTAAAATGCAGTCTGATTGGCGCATCCTGGTCTTTTGGACAAGATCTAAGAAACCCAGTCTGCCTCTCTCTTGTAAGCCACATCAAGTCATCAGGAGAACTCTCAGATATCCTTTGCCCCAGCAGTCTTTGGGAAGACAGCTGTCTCTCCACTTCCCTGTCCCGACTGTGTTGCACTCTCCAGCCATCCTCTTACAAAACAGATTTCTCAGGCATGGTTCAGATCCCAGAGTACAATATATCCCAAACTGTAAGGGGCAAACATGGAGCTCCAAGTGGTCCCAGTAAAACCCTTTTCTCTGAGAAGCCATTCCCCTTCCCCATTAGAGGGGTGTGTGGGAGTCAGAGCATGCCAAAACTCCCTCCATAAATAAATCCTGTCCTGGATCCTTTCATACCTCCCTGTGGGGACAGGTGTTTTAAAGATGTCTCAATCTGTGAATCCTGATTTAGCACCTCACATTTGCTTTTGATTTCTTTTTTTGCCACACCTAAATATCCTTTCTTATAAACAACATTTTTTTAAACAACAATTTTAAAAATTTTATCTTGTAACTTCTGGGTAACATCTCTGTCTGCTGGTGGATACCCTCTACCCTCAGTCAAGGGTGATGATAGAAACAGCCTTGGTGTTCTTATTTATTCGTAGGTTTATGTTTCGAACAAAGTACCCCACTGTTCAAGAGTCTTTTCTTCCATCTGGCTGCAATAAAAGGGATAAGAATTCACTTAGGGTGTGTTTACATTGAGAAAATAAACTCAGCTTCTGAGGCTGTTTTTTATCAACCATTAAAAGGCTAATTTCCACTCTATTTTTTAGATATAGCACAACATTCCTCCTATGGGTTATTTGCATACTTACCTGAAGCCACTAGGTTTAATTTTATTTTTAAAAGTTTGGTACTTTAGAGGCTAGGGCTGATCTCTCTTCTTTAAAAATTGACCCTAAGACTTACAAGGGTTTGTGAATCTGTCTGGTTTGTTTTTCTTTTCAGAGTTTGTACTCTTTACTCATGAACATTTTGCATTTTTGCATTTTTCTCAAGGCATTGCAGATATTTTTTTCTAAGTAGTTTTATGAGACTAATACATCTATTTATTTTTCTGGCTTATCTGATATCGTCATTTTGGTGTCAGGGTTTTGGTAGGTGGATATTTTGTACCATGTTTTCTTTATACTGTATTTGTACATGTTTGCCCAGAGATCAGGAGATGGTTGCGACTCTAGAATATGGGAAGGGTATTCATTTCATTTGTCATTTGGTAAGAAAAACATGCAGAAGAATTCATGGTATTTACCTAACTATATCAAAAGCTTGTTGTGTTTTTTGGGTTCCTTGCCATTAGGTCAAACTTTGGTGTCAAAACTGCTGCATTATAAATGTCACGTCAGAAGGTTTTATGCCCTGACCACACAGGATAACCAATTCAGTGACCAAACATGAGTGTCCGTATTACTGTGCCCACAACCCTCCTTGCAGAAGTATAAAAAACTGGGGCCTTTGGGTATCAAGGAAGGAGTGGAATAAAGGAAATCCAGGGCAGCCTAAGATCTGCTCGTGACATAAGAAGTTAACCTGAGGGAGACTTTTGAATTAACATGGCCACGGAGTAGGGAGAGGGCAGTGAGGAAATTTCCTGATTGGAGCAAAGGAGAGCTGCTTGAGGTAAGGAGTTGGGGGAAGATGAACATTCACAGGTGGCCAGGACCTTGGGCAGTCAGGGACAGGAAGAGTGAGTGAGAGGAGTGGTGAAGAGTTCTGTCTTAGTCACCCTAATTTTGTTGTGCCTATTAGATCCAAGAGGTTTTTGTGTGTAGAAAATGAGATCTGTGACTGTTAAAGCCCATGGAAAAATTCAGGTCTGGAGATAGAAATTTGTGGGTCATTAGGAAGTAGATGGTACTTAAAACTATAAGGCTCAACATGACCACCCAGGGAGAGCTTAGATAAAGAAGGCTTGATGTTACATCTGCATGTCCTATTGGGTCAAGAAGAACACAAGTTTGAGAGAACCATCCGTCAAGAAGGGTCATGGAAACTAAGGTGAGCAGCAGGAAAACTGGAAATCAAGGAGAAGGGAGTATCTTGAAAGCCAAGAGTGCAATGTGTTTCAGAGGAGGAAGCAGTGAAATGTGTCAGCGCTGTGGAGAGGCTGAGATGAAGTAGATTGAATTCTGTAGAATTCTGAGGGTGTGTAGAAAATGCTGGCACAGAGGTGCTATTAGCTTTACAAAGAAAGTGAACAAACCAGCTGGCAGGAAATTTAATACTAAATCTGTGTTTCCTAATGAGAAACTGTTCATGTCAGAGTCTCTAGTCTGTCTCGGTGTGGGGGGGCTAGGGAGCAATGTAAGAGAAAGACCTGTCAGAAACACAGAACACAAATGGCCTTAAATGCGTTTAAATGGACCTTTTTGTGTATGGGATAACACAAAATAAGTCTGGAGAATTAACTGTGATGGCATGAATAAATACCAGTAAGTTAAGGGGGGAAAAGTTGAGAAATTCCCATCAGCTCACTCACTGGTGGCTGACATTTTAGCTGACTGTTTGCTAAGGCTAGAAAAAACTCAAGAGAAAACCAGCATTTAGAAAGGTGTATAAGTACCCAAGTCACCTTATTAGTGAGCCGTATGGCAGTTTCTAGTCATTTAAGCGTGTCATTGCTTTGGTTTCTTCTTTCCCAAATTCATAGTGATTTGCCAACAAAGCACTAAGGCTCAAAAACGACACCTTGTATTAACCTAACAAGGCATTATGGGTTATACAAGAATGCGTTGGATATTTATAGCTTGCTGAAAATCCCTGCCTACACTGTCTCTGAGGTCAAAACACAAAGGCCCCTCCATCTTAATGGCATCTCTTATAACCTGTAACTGATAAGTTAGACAAGCAAAATGCACTGTGCTGGCAGATTCAGGATATTCTTGAGCTTGACAGATAAGGTAGAGAAATTTCATAGAAAAATTGGACTCTGCCTACCTATTTGATAGAAATGCTTCTTGAGGCCATCTGCAATGAGATAATTCCTTCCCCGTTCCCTCTCTGGTCTTCATTATTGCCCTTTTTAACCCCAAGTCATTAAGTTAAGGAGTAGAAGCAGACACAACTGTTACAGTGATTCTCAACAGGGGGAGATTTTGCTCCTTTATACAGGACATTGGCAGTTTGGACATTTTTTGCATGTCACAGCTAGGAAAGGTAGTGCTCCTGATATCTGTTTAGTAGAGGCCAACGATGCTGCTAAACATCTTAGAATGCACAGGACAGCCCCCACAGCAAGGAGGTATCCAGCCCCCTAATGTGAGTAGTGAGATCCTTGTGAACCCCTGAGTCATTCTGATGGCTCTCAAGACATTCCTGAAGACCACAAGCTGATGTAAGTCCTCAGTGAGGAGAGGCAAAGAGGAAAGAGCAGGATGAGAAAAAATAGGGCAGGGAAACAGAGGCATCTGTGGCTAGCGCAGAGAATAACAGAGAACCAGGGATAATGGAACCAGGAACAGTTAGGGTTTTTGTAGACAAAACCCTATTTCCCCTGTGCAGTGCTTGCTCTGGGGAGGACTGACATAGTTGGCACACAGGAGTATGCTTTCCAGAATATTATAAGCTACCAATCTGAGCTTTTAAAGACTACAACAGAGTTCAACAGTAGCTACCAAAAAAGGAATCCATCCAGGTGATTCTTCTTTAAGAATTGATTTACTTAAAACTAACATTAGAGTGGCTGGGGTATTTCAAAATAGATATACCATTTTCAAAAAGTTCTTTTATCCTTTAGAAGTGTCTTTCATTTCCATAAGAAAAAAACTCCTGGTCAGATCTGAGTCTGTATCAATTTGTTCATCCTCTGATCCTTTTTCCCCACTTTACATAATGACCTGACCTTCTGGGAGATGAATCTATATATTCCATCAGAGCACTATCCTAGGCCAACAGCATTTGCTCATAATACTTGATCTATTTCTCTTCTCTTTATATTGACTATCCTTATTCATCTCTCTCCTTTCTCTGTAGCCTCTTTATCCTTAATTTGTTTTCTGGATTTTAGAAGTCTTTCAATGGATGGGTTGAAACAAGTTTAAGGGAGTCATCCTGGGAATTAATTTATCTTGTCTCAGAGAAGGACTGGGGTTAGCTAGGAACTTAGTAGAGTGTTGTTCCTTTGGGCTAGATCAAAGCTGTCAGAAATGGATCAAATGAGGAATTGAAATAAGACTTGCCTGGGGCCAGGTCTGTTGCAAGTGAAGGCATTACTGCTAATAACACAGACACACAGAGATACACAGAGTAGTTGTTGTTGATAGAGGACATTCTCACACAAAAGAGCTCTTAAAAATGTTATACTATCTCAGGGTACCTGGGTGGCTCAGTGGGTTAAAGCCTCTGCCTTCGGCTCAGGTCATGATCTCAGGGTCCTGGGATCGAGCCCCACATCGGGCTCCCTGCTCGGCAGGGAGCCTGCTTCCTCCTCTCTCTGCCTGCCTCTCTGCCTACTTGTAATCTCTCTCTCTCTGTCAAATAAATAAATAAAATCTTTAAAAAAATTTTTAAAAATGTTATACATCTCTTATTTTCATCTTCTACTACACCGTCATTATTTCTTCATTTGTTCAAAGCTGCTTTGGGAAATGGCCATCTCTTTTCTGTATTCAGCTGCTGCAGGAGTTACGGGTAGTTTGAGGAGAAAGAGTTTTGAAAGATAAAAATAATAGTAGCAAGTCTATTAAGGAGGCTTATAGTTGGACAGAGAGGTGTAAACACATAGTTTCTACCCATCCCTGGTGGATCTGTTCACCAAGAATAAAGAGATGTGTTTATTCACTTGGTGATGAATGGAATGAAAAAGAACGAATAGATGGGTTGGGCAGGCAGATGAGAAATGTGGGTGGGTAAAAGAGCAGATTAATTTAAAAGTAAAGTGGTATTGACCGGACATTATAGAATGCAGCAGGGATTCCCCATCCAAAGGGGCCTCTGTTTTGCCTCTTTGTCTTTTACAGCTTCCCTCAGTTTTATGAAAGAAAACAAATTTCATTCACAGTGATGGTATAGTTAAATGCTAGGTGAATACTGTTTAATTGAATTACCTACTGGAGTGTGTAATGGGGCTACTGGGCTTTCATTAAATTATGTGTGCATCAGCTATGAGTAATTGAATGCAGATTAAGAGCAAGTTTGGCATATGCATGCCAAATAGTGGTTCAGATAATTTCCTTATCAATTACATAGAATTGATGCCAGTTGACTTTTAAATATATATATATGAGAAATAACAGGTTTGCATTTGTGTGTGTGGCTGTATTTTTAGCCTGAGAAACTGATTTTCCATTAGCATACAGTAAAAAATTTCACATATTTATTTTTGAAATAAATTTGTTCATATTATTCATTTCAAGAGCATGCAATTTTACATGATTATTACATTTAGAATAGAAAGGAGCCTGGCATGTCCAAGGTTATATGATTCTGCCTACGTTGTAGAACAAGGACGGTTGTATTCATCTAAATCACACCACTTACACAAAGAAAAGTAACATCACAAGACGAGCAAGTATCTTATGTCTCTGGTGGACTGTAGATGTTATTATGTGAGAGGGCTGAGGGGACGCGAGCCCTGAGTGAGCACCAGAAGCATCCGCGTCCTTGTTAGTGGCGCAGCTCCGCACTTTCGTGAATTCCCCCGCCACCTAGCCCCGCTCACACCGGTGCATTTCTCAAGTGCCTGCATAGCTCGCTTTTGAAAGGTGCATATTTTTCGCTCGTTTTTGGTTCTATCAGAAATTAAGTCTCTTTACATTTATTTTAAGGTGCGGCATTCACAAAGCAAACATACTTCCAGCCACTCTTGCTTAGTGACGTGGATGTTGCTGTGTTCACCCCAACGGGCCCACAGGGCTAAGGTCTACCTTGGGGCCGGTATTCAGCCTCCTGTGAGGGGCTCTTTTGTTTTTCTCATTTCCCCTTTCCACGTCGAGTCTGCTTCTTCGTCTGTTCATGCGCTGTTCATGACGCTCCCACCGTCTCCGAATCCAGGATTCCTTAATGCCATGGTCACCTCCTCTACCTGTGTGCCAGGCCCAGTGTGAGGAGACAGTCAGCTCGTCAGCTCTTTACCTGATCGGAGGTATATCACCCACATATGTCAGCAATGCCAATTATTTAAAATAAATTATTTCAAATTCACTAGTACCTCTCTACTGACATCACCGTCACTCATATTTTGATTATCTTTGAGTAGGAGAGGAAGGGGAGTAGGTAGACAAGATGTAGGAAGTACGTGAATCCTGGTCACCTAGTCACCTATGTGGTCATTAGTTAAAAACGTCGGTGTACAAGGAAGTTTATGGACCATGGCTCTAAGTTACAGTGAAATCTTTTTCAATACTCTGTTTTTTATTCCTGTTCCAATTTTAATCCATCCACATATGCAATTGTCTTTGATATTAAGGTCCTTGAGGTACTTCTCTTGACTTATGCTTGCCACTTGTGTTGTGAAGTCTGCTGGGTTTTGTAATCTTTTCTTTTTTTTAAGATTTTATTTATTTATTTATTTGACAGAGAGAGAGAGAGATCACAAGTAGGCTGAGAGGCCTGCAGAGAGAGAGAGGAGGAAGCAGGCTCCCTGCTGAGCAGAGAGAGGAGGAAGCAGGCTCCCTGCTGAGCAGAGAGCCTGATGCGCGCCTCGATCCCAGGACCCTGAGATCATGACCTGAGCCAAAGGCAGAGGCTTTAACCCACTGAGCCACCCAGGCACCCTGGGTTTTGTAATCTTGGCTTATCTTAATTTTCCGATTGTGTATGATTCTCGACTTCTCTTTGGCTTTTAACTCCCCCCTCAGAGGAGACCTTAGGACGACATCTTTCTAGTGTGCACCTTTTGGTACCTTTCTGCAAATCTATAGAGAGTTATACATACAGACATACGTGGATACACATTTGGTTTTTTCTTTTTAATAAAAATTGATTTGCATTCTTTGCACACTCACTATATATATTTCTATTATACCACAACTTATTTTTAACAGTAATATACTATGAAGATTATGTTTTGCTAATAAACAAAGCTCTAACTCAGTTTTTTAAACCTTCTATTCTACTCCATGGTATCTATTTAACCCTGTCTCTCTGGATAGACATTTAGGTTATGTGCAGCTTTTGCCATTGTTTTTCTAAGTAAAGTTGTAGTAAGCATAGTTGTGCCGACTTAAAAATAAAGCTGTAGCAGAATTGATAATCACATCACATGCTAAACAACTTGGTCACTTGTATGGAGTTGAGAGTTACAACCATGCAACACAGCAAAGTTATCTTATACTTATTTAATCAGAATTTCCATGAATCTTGTTTCAGTTTCTCCACCCTAAATTGTGGTTCACTATTGTTTTTACTGATTGCCACATTCCTGTGGGATTCCCAAGCAAGATGGGGCCATGGGAGGGGAAGGCGTGCCAGCAGTGTGACTGGAAAATTTGAGAGAGGAAAAATTCTGATTCATCAGAGTGTGAATAAGAAGTGTGGAAGATTAGTTTGACAGTTAATGGAAGCTGGAAAATCCTTGAATGCCGGAGTCGAAGGTTTTCATAACGATTAAGATTGTTCTGGCTTTTGCTTTCCTCATGTTTTTGTTTGAGCTGAGTCAAAAGACAACTTCTGTCCAACTTGATCTACACAAATTCCATCCATCCTTCAAACTCCCTACTAATTCTAATTCCTCAAGAGTCTATAAAACTGAGTATATAAGATCATAATCTCTGAAGTAAAAGAGGCTTGTATTTGAATTGTGACTCCACCACTAAATGGCTGGATACTTGTGAGAGTTTACTTAAATTCCCAAAGCCTCTGCTCTTCATTCATGGCTAACTTTTACATGCTAAAGAAGAAATTCAAGAAGAATAGTGGGGATAGATGGTAGAAGAGGTAGGTGGGGCTAGATTATACCGCTTTCTTAATGACAGAATGGATATGCCATAAGAATATGGCTTCAAATCAACCTACCAAATAAGACATTAGCCTAATATTCCTAAATGAACTCTGTGGTAGTGGCCAGATAACCCCAAAACCAAGAGGGATGGTTCTGTGAATTTTGATCATAATCTCTCCCATACATATGCTTCAAGGGGATATTTTTCCCCAACATAGAACATTAAGTAGATGCAATAACATAAAAAGACTGGGGGTCTAAATTTTATTTAATACAGAACCACCATGGAATACAGAAATAGAGTTATGTTTATGGAAAATTCTCAGAAGTAAAAAAGGAACATACTAGAAAAGGAGGGAAAGGAAGGAAGGTTTACCAGTCACTTACTGTTATTCCCCGAGTAGTTGACAACTTGTTGGAATTATTGTTCCATATTCTTTAATGGCAGACAACGGAGATGAGTCTGGGTGGGAGCTGTAGGTGGAAGACGTAAAGTAGCAGGTAGAGCAAGAGTCAACAACCTACTGCTGTGCTTGACATCATGGCCACTGGCCTTTGTTGTAAGTAGATTGTATGATTCAGGATTGTGCCTACCCACAGGTCTTAGCTCTCCATCAGTGTCAGGACTGCCTGAAAACCTCTGGCCCAGACCAAAGATTTCAGATTTGAAAGGAAAGGACCTTCTTAAATGTGAGCTGACCCTTCTGCATGCTTTCCCAGCAATTAATATCTTCTGCTATTTTCATTACCAGGCTCCAGTTCTGTGGGCAGCCGACTCAAGATCCTTCTCCCAAAATCAATGGCTCTTGATAATAGCTAGGAAATAAAACCATAATTAAAATAGCTATCTCTTAAAAAAAAAAGATGTTGAAATCGGTCAATCAGACGCATAGCAACTCCAAAAACTGGGATGAGAGGGTATCTCGAGGGCACTCTGGTGGTTCTTAGTGCAGTAGGCACCTTCTGAAGATACCGCCCTTGCTCCGTTCTTCTTTGTGACCCTCACATCACATGCCTTGCACTTCATTAGCTCCCACCAATACTAGTTGAAAAGACTGAATATAATTTTGTCAAAGGAATAAGAGGAATGTAAAGAGTAGTGTGACACCTGACCATCCAAATCAGCAAAAGAAAAGATAATTTTGGTGAAACTCAGCGAATATCAAGCACAGTTACTATTGAATGGGGAATATTATTGAATAGGGAGAGAACAGTAATGTGTAGTGTTCTGAAAAATATTGCTTTTGGTGACAGAAGGCTCTCAGCCTTGAAGACAATACCTTGTATTTAAGGCAACTCTCTAGCATCGGATAGTGTGAAAAGAGGTATTGGGGGCAAGCACCAAACCAACAATGGCCTGAGCTCAGCCTTGGTTTGATGTATTTCTTTCTTGTGTCTGCGCATACAAATCTGTCCTAGTTATTTTCTCTGAAATCCAGATTCTGAGCACAAAGATGTTTATGGATAAAATAGTCTTGTGCTGGTGTAACATCATCTGAATGATCCAGTCTGAAGTGTGGCCTATGTTCCATGAGCCCCCAAAGCGATTAAAGGTCAGAATTGTTTTAGGTTAAAAAAAAAAAAAAAGTCCCAGGTGCCCCAGAGTTACTAGTGTAGCATAACAGTACCAGCACATCTATGGGTGCCAGCCCACAGGCTAAGCATTCCACCTGTCCTTCCATTTATTTCCCAAAAGAACCCTTTATAGTAGATACTATGGTTGCCATTTTACAAATGAGGTATCCAAGGTACGGAATAGTTAAGAAATTTGCCTAACATCTCAGTTGGTAGGTGGCGAGGCCCCAGGACTGTCCTGGGCACAGGCTGGTGCTCTCGGCCACTAGAATTCCACTACCTCTGGACTTTCTCCTTGAGGCTGGGTCATGGACCATCGCTCGCGCTGTCATTCCTTCTCATCCAGTGAGCTGCCTTTCTGAGACCTCCAGGACGGAGACACTCTTGTCATCTCATTTCTTGGTCTGATGATGTCATCCTTCAAAAATAGGAGTTTTCCAACCCAGCACTACGCCGTTTGACTTAAATTTTAGATGTTAAGAACTTAGAGTGTGATTCTCCACTGCTCTTTTGGGTTTCATACTAAAGGGTTACCAGTGAAAAAGTGCTAGTACTATATGGACCAGATTCAGCAGAAGGGATTATCTTAGCTGAGGGATGTCTTTTTCCTGAGTTCCACGTAAAAAAATGTTCAAACGTCTCAACCATTGATGGGACAGCAGTGACACGGCAGTTCACAAGATCAGATTTTTAAAAAATGGACGTGTTGGGGAACACAATTTCTATGAAATCTGAATGTAGTGTAATCACAAAACAAGCAGTCTTGTAATGATTGAAACCACGGGTCTGAAAATCTATACCTCATGTGCCAAATCTAGTCTGCTGCCTGTTTATCTTTTGGACAGCCTGTGAACTAAGAATGGTTTTCAGATGCTCAAATGCTTGAAAAAACTCCAAAGAATATTTTACAATTCATATAAATTATATGAAATTAAATTTCAGTGTCCACAAATAAACTTGTATTGGAACACACACAAAATCAGTTTTCCAAAGCAGACTTTCCCATTAAAAGTAGTTTTTGGCTCAGTTTTTCAACTCAATCAAAACACAACCACCTCAACCACCACCAGATTTCCCATCCCGTTCTTGCTCTTTACCTCCTGTTCTCCCTTGGAACCTTTAGATGTTGTCCTAGCACCCAGCTGGGCTGACTAGCTGGATTTTTTTTGTGTCTTATTTTATAGATTGTTGGCATATTTTGTGGGCATGTTTTACATTTTGTCCATTGAAACATCATTTTAACACTGATTTTAGGTAATCTTCAACTTTTAGGTCCTAATGGAAGTGAGGTCCTTTCATCTGCATATTTATGTGTGGGCTAGATTAGATCCAAGGGGAAAATTTTGCTGAGACTTCACTGCTTTTATATATCTTTTCAATATGTAAATTGGGGGGGTAGAAAACTGACATGTTTATTGAATTGCCCAGTCCATGTATGCCTTTACATCTCTTTCAGTCTTATTTAAAAATTCTACAGCACCCACCAGTGGGATGCCTTAGGTAAAACTAAACTTTCTAACTCACATGACTTCCATAGGGTGTTCTATTTTTTTTATTAACATATAATGGATTGTTTTAGAGGTACAGATCTCTGATTCATCAGTCTTACATAATTCACAGCGCTCACCCTAGCACATACCCTCCCCAGTGTCATCACCCAGCCACCCCATCCCTCCCACCTGCCTCCCATCCAGCAACCCTCAGTTTGTTTCCTGAGATTAAGAGTCTCTTATGGTTTGTCTACCTCTCTGGTTTCATCTTGTTTCATTTTCCCCTCCCTTCCCCTATGATCCTTTGTCTTGTTTCTCAAGTTCCTCATTTCAGTGAGATCATATGATAATTGTCATTCTCCAATTGACTTATTTCGCTTAGTGTAATACCCTCTAGTTCCATCCATGTCATTGCAAATGGCAAGATTTCATTTTTTGATGGCTGCATAATATTTCATTGTATGTATATATATATATATACCGTATCTTCTTTTTCCATTTATCTGTTGATGGACATTTAGGCTTTTTCCATGGTTTGGCTATTGTGGACATTGCTGCTATAAACATTGGGGTGCACGTGGCCCTTCAGATCACTACATTTGTATCTTTGGGGTAAATACCCAGCAGTACAATTGCTGGGTTATAGGGTAACTCTATTTTCAACTTTTTGAGGAAGCTCCATACTGTTTTCCAGAGTGGTAGCACCAGCTTGCATTGCCACCAACAGTGTAAGAGGGCTCCCCTTTCTCTGCATCCTCGCCAACACCTCTCATTTCCTGACTTGTTAATTTTAGCCATTCTGACTATTGTGAGGTGGTATTGCATTGAGGTTTTGAAAATTTTGAAATAAGTAGTTTAATTACATCGCATTATAAATCCTTCCCAGATTGGGGTAGGTAATAATTGCATTTTTACTTTGAAATCCAAATGCCTTTTTTTAAAATTATTTATTTGAGAGAGAGAGAGAACACAAGTAGGGAGAGGGGCAGAGGGAGAGGAAGAAACAGACTCCCTGGTAAGTGGGGAGCCCAATGCAGGGCTCGATCCCAGGACCCCAAGATCATGACCTGAGTGGGAGACAGACGCCTAACTGACTGAGCCACTCAGGCACTCCTCAAATGCCTTTTAACATAAGACTTCATTATATTAATAATTCTGTTTTTAAGAGCTGACAGTTTTTTTATGAACAAAGCTGAAGGAGCTCCGGGAAAGGAGGGGGAGGATGCAAACCTAGTTCAGGGGAGCTACGTCAGAGAAGTTGGGGCTTTCCCTGTTCTCTTACAACCATCTCCTAAGATGTTGGGCTCATCTGCAGGTGACCAAGAAAGTGTCTGATTATTTTTCAATGACATTTTTCTCATGAGCTTCTTGGGACTCCAGATCACTTTGATAATCTATAGAAAGCAGTAAAACATGGACCTCCACATAGACACACTGAATTTAGCATAAAATTTCAGGGAATTAAGGCTCATTGAACTTACTTGAGGATCCACTTGAACCTATTTGAAGTGTTTCAAAGATCTCTATTCTTTGGCAGCCAGTGTGTTTTCACAGAGGAAACTGGTAACATTCTCTTTAAATAAAACCTCTTTAAGGAAGTTGAGTTGTAGCAAATGCCTGTGAATTAAGGTATAGAGAAAAAAATGAATAGAAAATACACAAAATAAATAGGCACATGCATAAAACTCTCGTGACACACAGACACTCATACATTAAAGTGTATACATTTCAACATTGGGGAGGGTTTGTGCTATGGTGAGTGCTGTGAAAGCTGTAAGCCTGATGATTCACAGATCTGTACCCCTGGGGTAAATAATACATTATATGTTAATTAAAAAAATGTATATAGTTCGGCCAATATTTTGCCTGCCTGTGGTAAGCGAGTCACGTGGCTAAGAGAATATATCAGCCTCCATTTTATTTCTTTTTCTCAATCTGAATTTTATTAAATGAGACTAAATAATATCCAATATGCTCTAATTTGAATACTCCGGCAATAACATTATTAGTCTTTAGGTTTTTAAAATGATAAATTAAGCATTTCTATGTGCTTTCAAAGTAGATTTTTACCTAGGAAAATTTGATTTTTGTGTGGGGGGCTCTCCATAGCACATTTGACATCAAACTTCAGAAACTTCCCTTGGTGTGTACACCATCTTTACTTCTAGAGAAGGCAGCCACCTTTCTGTTTAATATTTTTATTTAGTAGCTTTCCTAGTTGGCACTAAATATTCAAATCGCATCTAAATTTCTTGACTTACTACCTTTGACACTAAACAGACATGTTGGTGAATTTATAAAATGTCTTATAAAAATACAGTAAGAACCTTAAGTTTCTTTAAAACAACTTATCATGTGTCAAAATGTACTTCTCAAAATGTTAAGCGTGATTTTCATACAAACAGGTACTTAGCACGTGTCATGATTTCATTTAGTGCAGCCAGCAGTGTGGCAAGGCCAGTTCAGAAAAGAGAGAAATATACACATCCATAGAGATACATATTTATCTGTCTATCCATAGATATATCAAGTCTGTATATGTAAATATAAAATTTTGGTGCCAGACCTGAGACCAGTTTTTTTTCCCATCAATTATTTAATTTGCAGAATCCATTCATATTAAAAATTCCAAGTATTCAAGGTTTCTAATAATAAAATGGATCCCCTTTGTTAGGTCCATGCTTTTAAACCTCTAGCATACTCCACTTTCACCTGAAAGATTACAGGGTTCCGCTCCCAGGGTTTTTATAAACTTGGGTGGCACCTGGGAATTGTATTTCCAACAAGTTCCCGACGGATGCTGCTGTTCCACGGTACACACTTTGAGAACCACTGATCTAAGCATAGGCTTTGCCCAAGTGAGGCATCGGGGAGTGTTGATCAAAACCCCAAAGAAGTCCACACGACCTTGGATTAGTTCCCTTATTGTTGGCTCATGTTATTCCTGTTTCCTTCCCCTTTCCCCCCAGCCCCCCCGTACACATGGATCATCCACAGCCAGCTGCACTCCAGGGACGTTCCCTATATTAGAACATCTCAAATTCCTAATATGGGTCAAACTCCCACTGCCTTCCCCACAGAGACCTAGCCTCCCTCCTCATTTGTCCTATTTCTGTCAACGATTTCCATTTCATTATAAGCCAGGGCTAGAATGCTCCAAGTCATGTGTTATAAACTAGAATGTGCTTTTTATTTTTTTAAATTATCATTGACAGAGTTTCTCTTAGGGGGAGATTTTTCGTTTTTGAAAGTTTGGAATCATAAAGAGATAATCCCTTCTGCTTTCAATCTGCCAGTTCCCTAGTCTGTTCTTTTGTGATGTGGCCTTAATTCCTCATAAGAAATTAAAGCTTCAAAGACTTCTGGAAAGGTTGGGAACTGGTAGTAGTATTCAATCAGGAAGGATGCTATCCTTCCAAAGGGCAGCCTTTGAAGAGTGATGCATCAGAAGCCAGCCTCCTAGAGGTCGGGCCAAAATGGTTAAGGGGTAGTTGGAGGCAGGAGATACTAATGGCGTGCTTCAGGAGTTTGGCAGGGCAGGGAGGGAGAAATTAATTTTCAGAAGATGTAACAGGATCAATGGAGGGGAATTTGTTTTAGAGATGGGGAGCCGTTGAAAGCAGAAAAATTAATGAATTTCTGGGTAGAGGAGAAGATTTCAATAGGAATGCAGAAATAAAGAATGTAGGAATAAAAAATAAGGATATAAAAATATAGATATAAAAAGATATAAAAGAAATAAAGGAAAGAAGAGGGTAATCTGGAGACTAGAGGAAGTGGTTAGCTTTGAGCAGGGAAGAACTCTTCTTATCTCAGGCTAAAGGAGAGAAGATGGGGGCTAGCGGATGGCCTTGAGATCACACATGAGAGGGAGGGAGGATTGGGCATCTTAGAAGCTAGAAAGCTAGAGAGTGCTGCGGTGGGTGAGTACATTGCTGGCTAAGTCTGTGTTGGACAGACGATTTTGTCATCAGCCAGCCTGGCAGAACGTTCTTCCTCCTTGTCCACCGCCCTGCAGTCACGTTTAGTGGATAAGGTTGAGGTGATCATGGCCTCAACATATGATGCTGACTCTCTTTGATTTTATGCAGACAAATTGTCTTCTGTAACAGATGCTACTCTAGTTAAGGGGACTTGACCCTGTAGATGGACGGCCTCTTGTGTTTCTTAGATGCTACGGGTCCATTCTGGCCAGTAGAAGGCTCAACCCGTTCCCATTTTGTGCTAGTTCCTTCCTTACGTGGGCAGCCAAAGTGTAAATGACAGCCAGCTGCCCCTACTTCCTCCGCTTCACAAAAGCAAAGAAATTCCCAAACAAGGTAATTGTCCCCAGTTTTATCATTCATGAATACTTAATAGAAGAGTTGAAAACTTCCTGGGAATTCTATGTGGGGGTTGTTTTAGAAGGTTCTGTGTGAAATAATTTGAAGCACAGTCTCTCTTTCTATTAAAAATATGATTTGGCCTCTCACTGGTGCTCAGTTTAGGAAAGGATGCTTGCCCTTAGATGAAGTCGATATAGTACACTGAGGTTAAATCCCTCAGGTCATTCAAATGGAGTCAGGAGGATGTTATGTGTCTCTTTCCAGGACCATGAAACCTCCTTCCCCAGGGCGCTCTCAGCTCAGAGACTCTCGCCACGGTGGTGCTTTCTAGATGGTGAGTGTTTCTCTATTTCATGGAGTGGTGGGGATTGTGGAAGCAGCAGGACAAGGCACTGAGAGATGGAATGGAGTGGACCCTGGTTTTCTAAGGGATTATTTAGAAACCCTTCATGTAGCTCCATGTGACTGGCATTTGCATCTCAAACTATGTGGACTCGCTGATGTTGCAACACACTTTCCTGAAGGCATTCTTCTCAGAGAAAGTTGGTTTGCTTGGGCTGAGCTTCTCAGCATCAAATTGCCCAAGCTGACATTTCCCTTTCTGTGCCCCGCCCCCCTTTTCCTGAAACATGTTGAAGGCTGATCTTAAATTCTGGCCAGTAGATGGATACAGTACCCAGGGGACAGGTATTCCTCTGCTGCTTGCTTATTGGGGAGCTTTCCTATGTTTCCATTAGCCATCATTTCCGTACGAGTACACATTTTTACACCGATGTAGAGATTTTCAGTTGCGTTCAGATCTGCTCTGCTGAGCATGGCCTATTGACTGCATAATATTTCAGTTATTTTCTGATTGGTTCATGGGTTCGTTTTCCACTGCAAGCACCCCTCACTCCCTAGATGCTGCCTAATCCAGTTTTTCTACCATATTGCCATACATCTTCTTATCTGCTGCCCAGTGTATCAACTACCTGGTATCCCTCTTGTCCATGTGGACCTGTGGTTTTCACTGTAAGCATTTATTTGGTTGATCTGAGAGGACATAAATGTGGACAAGAGTGCGACAGGATGTGAGTGTGGAAACATTACAATGAAGATGATCATTTGTACTTGTATCAGGTCTAACCCATGTGAATCATGACCTAGATTTTCATTAATAGCTCTTTGCCTAAGAGAAGAATTATCTCTTCTGAAGATAATTTACACTACTTTCCTCTGGCTCCTTTATTCGCTCATGATGAGAAGCACAATCATGTGTTTTTTCCTGAATTGCCAGGGAAACAACTTATATTTGAGAAAATTTTAGAAATTTATATGCATTGTTCTATATATAATCTCTTCCATGTATGTCCTTCGATAAAATTACAAGTGTGGTATTAGTTATATTCCATAGATATAAAAACCTTTAAAAGCCGACCACACTTCTGATTAAAAAGAACCAAAGTAGAATAAGTCCTTCTCAGATAGATTTTATTCCCCTGTTGCTTTTAGTGGGGAGAGACTGTGATTGTCTTGTTTTTCGGCTCATTTCCTTTGGAGAGAAGCTACTCATTAAATATTTATGATTTTTGAATGATTGTTTGCATTTTGAGTTATTCCCTTTAGGACTATGTACTTTGTAGAAAATCTATTTATAATATTTGGACTCAGATAGATTTAAGTGAGGAGGGACATAATTCTTTCGAGTATTAAGAATAATCAGAATAGTGTCTACAAACCCAAAGTTTGCAATTTTCTTCCCCAAACCACAGATGCAGCCCAGTCCCTTTTAGGAATGCTTAAATAATTATTTTTACAGTTTTGGCTTTCTTTAGACATGGCTTAGGGATTCAGTCTGGAAGTGAAATGAATCCTTCAATACCAGATGTGGTCCCTGGCTCTGCATCTTCAAGCTTTTTCTTTTCTTTTCAAAATGAGAATCACTTCCTTGGGAAGTCTGCCTACCTATGCGTCTCCCCCTCCCCCAACTTTATTTACTTAATAAATATACTGAGTCCCAGCTCTGTGTAAGGTCCTGGGCTAAGGTGTGGAGACATAAAAGAGTAAAAGAAACACAGACCTTTAAAGAGGCAGATGTCTCTGTCTCCTAGTTATTTATGAAGTTAGTGTCTACAAGAAGTATAAACAAAATGTGAATATGCATAAAGGTAGGAGCGATGAATTCTGTGTGGAGTAGGGAGGACGGGACAGAAGAACGTTTCTCAGAGGAGGAAGCATTTAAATTGGTCCTTAAGAGACAAGTAGGATTTGGTTAGGGAGTTGGAACGGGGAAGGGCTTTCTAAGCTGGGGCATAGCCGCAGCAGGCATGCAAGCTCTCAGTTTTTCTAAATTTTGAAACTGGCCAGCCGGCCAGCGTGACTGGAAAGTAAAGATTTTAAATGGCATAATAGGAGAGAAAGTTGTAAATTGGGTGCCAGATCACAGGACTCTGAATGCCATATACATTTTTTTTTCCTAGCAACTTCTGCTGATCGCTTTTACCGAATAGACAGATCTCAGGTAAGCTTTCTTGAGCCTATTTGTAAAAGTGAAAGATTGCCAAATCAGTAGACTTTATTGGTAGCTAATCTTATACATTTTTCTAGTGTAAACCCTAAAACATTTACAAATTCCAGAATGGTACTCATAGCCTAAGTTATGAGTTTTTTTATTTGTCTTCACACATTTTGTGATTTGTGGACTCAAGAACTGACCTTGCAAATGAGGCCCAGAAAATAACTAGGCTTATAGATGTTATCACCAACCTGCACTCTAAATTTTCTCCCACACTGCCACTTTTACTACTTCCCAGCTCAATTTTATGGCTTTTTAGGTTTATTTTGGTTAGCAAGTTTGACAGCTCAGGTGTGTATTTATGCTACTCACTTGCAACTCATCACTTCCTGGAGTTCCATAATGAGAAAAAAAAATGCTTCTGCCCAATGGTAATAAGTGGGAAGTGTTCCCATTGTCCAAATTCTCCTGCAAAAGAGAAGAAGAAGAAATAATAATACAGTGTGGAACCCAGTTGTTAATCATACCACTTAACTCTGGCCGAATCCTGGGGGTCCAAGTCCAGCTTACCGCACAAGTCATGCTGGACCAAGCTGCCGGTGGGGTGTTGCTTCTTTGACAGTATTTGGGAAGAAGAGGCAAGCCGATCTCCGGTTATATCTGACAAGACCCTGGTCAAGTAGAAATCTCAAACCAAACCAAACCAAGATTCACTTCTTCCCCTCTTTCTACCATGTCACTTCAGGGATGGATGTCCACTGGTTGGGCCTCTGAAAATACACTGTGGTCTTTTGATATGTCATAGACTTTCATTATCCTTCAAGACCAAGGTTGCTTTGTTTTGTCCCTTATCTGATGATAGATTTGAGCATCCTGTCAATCCTCTGACAGACTTCTTTTTCTTCCTTAGGAACATTTGCACTTTGTGATGGAGATTTCCCAAGATGAGATTTTTATTCTGGACCCGGATATGGTATTGTCACAGCAGGCAGGGACACCTCCAGGAATGCCTGACCTAGTGGTGGAGCAAGCCTCAGGGTGAGTGAGGCTTCATTGGTGATGTGGTGGTGAGGCTGACCACAGGGCGACATCCGTGTCTGACATGGCTTTGCACTTATTTCTAATGACATTGAACTATCTTAAAATACAGGTTTTCTTGCTGTGTTTCATTAGCGTGTAGCATAACTCGTTCCATTCTATGTTTGTCTTTTGAATGGCTGCATAGAATTACTCTTTTCCACCAAGATTTGTACCGTGTCTGAGCCTTCTTTATCCGCCACATCCACACATTTTACCAAACTATAAAGTAACTAGTATTTGTATTCATGCATGTTAATCTGTAACGCTTGTTATCCAAAGGAAAATGGGCACAGGTGGTTTTTGACTCCTTTTCCACTCCACCTCTTCCTCCTCCTTTTTTTGCTATATCCAGGCAACTTGAGACACAGATGGTATAATAATAACTATGACGTATCAAGCACTTATTATGAGCCACACACTACCCTAAATGCCTTTCTTATATTCCTACCAGCACTTCATAGTGACAGAATCATCAGAAGTGTTCTGTGCTTATTTCCTGATCTGTAAAATGAAAATGAAGACTACGTAGAGAATTATTTGAAAATTAAATGAATTGATACATGTGAATTTTTAGGATAGTTCTTGACACTTGGTAGACACTCATTCGATATGATGTTATTAAAATGATCATCATCATCACTGTCCTGTCAAAGTGCCCCTGCATCTCTGGTACTATCATTATCCTAAATCCACAGGTAACAACGTTGGGCTCAGAGGGTTCTTTAACTCTGGTAGTATTGCACAGAAAATGAATGGCAAAACTGAGATTTGGTCCTAGGTTTTATGCTAAAGCCCATGCATTTAATCACTACATTGAACCACCAAAATATTATCTTTCTAGGTTATTTCAGCCATTCCAAAATATTTATTTAGAGAACTTTTTAGGTGCCAGCTACTAGTATAAGCACTTAGGAAACAACAGGGCAGAGATTAAAAACAAAAACAAACAAAAACAAAAAAACCAAAAAACCATGAATATTTCTGCCCTTGTAAAGTCTGATGAACTTTAATGTCTTATTGGTATATGGAGGCCAAATAGTTAAAGTAAGGATTTTCCTGGAAAACACACACACACAGGTACTCAAATGGCATTTGAGAATTCACTTAAGGTAACCCTATGCCTATTTACTCCTCGGCACTAATTTATTTGGCCATTGCTGCCATCTCTGAATATTTCTCACTCTGGCAGGGCCAGCTGGTATCAGTGGTATGTATCAAGTCAAGAGAAGACAGAAGTGGCAGGATGGGGCAGGTATACAGTTGCGGGGGGGGAAGCCAGAGCTAGTGATATTGCGTTTTTTCTTGCGATTTTTCTGGGTATCCTAGAAGGTGGGGGGAAAGCCCGTCTTCACAGTCTGTGTCTGCAGATCCAGCCTGTCCGCTGTGGGGAAAGCAAGTGAGATGCTGGGTCCTCCTGTAGGAGCAGTGGGCTTTAAAAGGGTCTCGCTGTCCTCTTGCCCAACCTGATCTTGGCCGCAGTCTTCGATCTGGTAAAGAGTAAACCCGTTCTGCCACACCCACCCTGCTCTTTGCCCTCTCTCTGTATCAACTAAAGGCCAAAAGAAATGGCTTTGTCCTTGGTCGATCCTCTATTAACCCTAGCTCCAAAAATGAAGTAGCCCAAAGTAGCTTGAAAATCCATTAGAACTTCAATCAGTCCCTCTCTTATTTCTGATCAGTTGCCCCCTCTGGAAATGAACAAGGACAGGAAAGCAGTAAAAAAGGATGGACTTTGTTATTTCCTCATTTCCATTTCTACATCACGTTCCATTACTTCTTATTTACACCACATTTAAAATTACTTAATCTCTTTTTTTTAAAGATTTTATTTACTTATTTGAGAGAGAGCAAGCGCACAGAAGGAGAGTGAGACAGAGAAGCAGACTCCCCACTGAGCACAGGGAGACCGATGAGGGGCTCGATCCCAGGACCCTGAGATCATGACCTGAGCCCAAGGCAAATAAATGCTTAAGGGCCTGAGCCACCCAGGCGTCCCTAAAACGACTTAATCTTGAAAGGCGGTTTTCTCATCTGTAGAGGGCAGAAGCACACAAACAGTTCATGATGCTTGAGAAAATTAAATAATACACGTAAAGAAGTAACTAGCAAATGCCCAGTCACGATTAGTTGCCCGTCTCACGTTTAGACAAGAGTCATCTTGAGACAGAGCAGAGTAAGTCCCGCACCGGCTTCGAATGCCTAAATGCCCGGCGCCCTGCTTTCTCCCAGAACGTCCGACTGGTGGAACCCCGCGCTGCGGAAGCGCGTGCTGAGCGACGGCGGCCTGGGAACCGGAGCTCTGCAGTACGAGGACTCGGATTTGAGAGATCTCAGCCACTCCCGCGTGCTACAGTAAGAGCGCCTCTCGGGCCTTTCCCTGCGCGCCCCTGGCTCCTGGGATCCAGGAGAGGAGCACGGGGACCTCACCGGGGGCGGGGGGGGGGTGTGTCTCCTTTCGGTGGGGCTGCCCCGTCTCCTGTGCTTCCCCATCTTATTCCCTGGGCTCACTTTTCCCAGCCCTGAGCTCCTCGCAGAGCTTCTCTTTCCATTTCGGGTATCTACAAATACTTCGGACCGCACCAGTGTTTGCTTTATTGCAATCCGGGGTTTACTAGATGTCCCTGTGTTTGCCGCATCATGAAGACATGCACGACGGAGATCATGAAGAGTTTGGAAGGGACAGAGAGGCTTTTCATTCGTGGGGACCTTTCCGCTGGCGGTTACAATCTCTTTCACGTGTCTCCAGTCCTACAGTGTAGTCAGGGGGTTTTGTTGGCCGAAGGGGAGCCGCTTATGTGACTCAGGGTTTCAGGTAAATGATGCAACGTTTGTTTCTAGTCGGAGTAGGGTAGATGTGTTTTCTTCTGAGGTCTGACCGTGGTCAGAAAGGAGGGTGAATGTTGGAGTTTTTGCGACAGTGTTAGCACATTTGCGTGCGGGGACTCTTCTGCCTGTGATATGTCCCTGCAAGAGCATATTCTAGGTGTGGTCAGTGGTCATGGATACATTCTTTCAGCCCATCTCAGAGGTTATGTAACTTTGTTGCAATTCATGATATTAGGCTCGTTTCCAATCCTATCCAAGGTCCTAATTGAATAGGGATGATGGCCTTGTTGCTGTGCAGTCTTACAATTTTTATAAAATAAAAAGATTAAGAGTGATTAAGATCCTAGAACCCTCCTGTTAACCGAAGAGGCCTTGTTTCTAAAGGAAGAACACAGCAATTTTGGTATGACGAAGGGGGCAAAAGTGAGAAATCTGGAGCTAAATACTTCATTGGTGGAAGGTTCTACTCGGATATCCCAGGGGTAAAAGGCGACTTTGTTTTAATTGCTTCTCTGTACTACTTATTTTGTTGTGTGAAGAGTAGAAAGGAAAATGTGAATTGCTGTCAATTTTCCTTTTTAATCAAACCGAGTTAGATCTTGATCACATTTTGATTGCTTACAACTCAGGGTGTTTTTCCATTTCTTTTTTATATGGAATCGATGCTTGTGAACCACAGTGAGTCAGCCACCCATTGATGGCTAAAAATGTGGCCATCTAGCTGTGGGCAGATTTATTTGATAATTAGAGTTTAGACACAGACATAGAAATTATGCCTAGACAAACCAGATGAGTATTGTAGTTGTTCTTACAGACAAGCTATTTCCAAAAAGAAGAGAGTGATCTCACTCTGGTTTCCTGCTCTCTGGTTTTTCTACATGGAGTGTATTAAAGTACATATTATGATATGTGAAGTGATTATTTCTAAGGTAGTAAATAATCTTCCCAATCACAAATAAACATATTACTTTATGTAATAGCCAGGTTTTTAAAACTCTCTATAAAAATCAACTCTTATTCTTCATTTGGGTTATATTATCCTTCCAGAGATTTCTTTTAATTTTTTATTGAGCTTTACTTGGCAGCTGTCAGTTGTCTTGCTCATTTATACCACATTAGCTCTTACATGCACTAGAGCAAGTAACTTTTTAACATTTTTTCTTGCCAAATCACCTGGAAAATAAAGTAACACTCAAACGCTCACCCTTAGCCTTTGAGTCTGTCTAGCTGAATCTCTGCACATCATGGAATAGAGACAAGTCATTCCCCCAGATTCTGCCTGAGTCCCTGACTCACAGAATACAGGAGCATAATAAAACAGTTGTTTTAAATCACTAAAAATAAGTAAGTACTGTTCCCTACCCCATTTTGCCTATTAATTCTTTAATTTTTAAATTATTTTTACTGTACCCATTGATTCCTTAGAAAGAACATCTCTATTTCCTTCAGAGATCATCTCTGATGCAGAGGTATAATTGCAGTTATGGAATAATTCAATTATGTAATACATAGATATTATATACCATGTTAGTAATAGCTAGTGTTGATAGAATGTCTCCTACTTGCTTTGTGCCAGAGCTGAATTGTCTTTAATTCTTTTAACGACTTTTACATCTTGCCAACTGAGGCTTACTGAGTTTAAAATACTCATCTTGAATGACGCAAGACAGCAAGGGTGGGAACTGTGGTTTGAGTCAGGTTGTCTTGACTTCTGACTTGAGGCTTTTTCTGACCATATGACACTATCTTCCTGAAGGGCTGGTGCAAAGGCCCGCAGCCCCGTGGCCCAAGAAAGGTTTACTTTGGCTTCTATTTCTTTTAGCGTTTATAAAGTGTCTGGGGAATCTTTAAAAAGAGATTGAAATTTTTAAGAAGATAAACTTTTATTTAAAAAATTATTAAATATAAAGTTTGCCCCAATCTAAAGAAGTACAAAAATTATTTGAAAGGTCATTTGTTTTGTTTCTTAAATTCCACATATGAGGAAAGTGAGGGGGGAGAGAGGCAAGCAGTATAGAGTTCCCTGAAAAAGTTAAAAAGTAGACCTACCCTATGACCCAGCAATTGCCCTCCTCGGTATTTATACAAAGGATACAATGTAGTGATTCAAAGGAGCACGTGCAACCCTAATATGTATAGCAGCAATGTCTACAATAACCAAAATATGGAAAGAGCCCAGATGTCTTTTGACAGATGAATGGATAAAGATGTGGTGTATGTACATACAATGGAATAGTACTCAACCATCAAAAAGGATGAAATCTTGCCATTTACAACAATGTGGATGGAACTAGAGGGTATTATGCTAAGTAGAATGAGTCAGAGGAAGACAAATACCATATGATTTCACTCAAGTGGAATTTAAGAAACAAAACAGATGAATATAGGGGAAGGGAAGGAAAAATAAAATAAGAGGAAAATGGAGAGGGAGAAAAACCATAAGAGACTCTTAGCTATAGGGAACAAACTGAGGGTTGCTGGAGGGGAAGTGGTTAGGGGTGGGGGTACCTGGGTGATGGACATTAAGGAGGGCACATGGTGTAATGAGCACTGGGTGTTGTATGCAACTGATGAATCACTGAATTCTACCTCTGAAACTAATAATACAGTATATGTTAGTTAAATTGAACATAAAAAAAATTTTAAAAAGAGGCAAACATCAAGAAACAGACTTCCTAACTATAGAGAACAAACTGATGGTTACCAGAAGCGGGGTGGGCGGAGGGGTGGGTGAAACAGGTGATGGGATTAAGAAGAGCACTTGTGATGAGCACCTGGTGTTGTATGGAAGTGTTGAATCCCTACATCATACATCTGAAGCTAATTTTACATGTATGGTAACTAATTTTACATGTGTGGACTTTAAAAAGAAACTAAAAAATTATACAAAGTGTACTCATGCACAAAACACCCTGATATATCATGTTGTTTTATGTTATTATTCACATCAAGTCTTTCTTTCCATCCATAAACGACTTATAGTAACATACAAATGTATATTGTTTTACGGACTTTTTGTTTGTGTTATCTTTCTAGTTTTCAGTTTTCACTACCTGTATTGAATAATGTGTACACTTTTCAGACTTGCCATTTCATTCAATGGTCCTATTTTTAAAGTGTATTCATATTGATATATGTAGCTTTTAATTAACTCTAATTGGTATAGAATATTGCACATTAATACTCTGTAACTTATTTCTCCATTTTGACAGTGATTTCTAATATTTTATTATTTAAAAAATGCAGTGAATCCCCTGCTGCATGGGTCCCGTGTTGCAGGGTGTATGTGCAGTTTCAAATTTGCTTAATATTCCCAGCAGGAATATGAAAAATAAATATGTAAAAAAAAAAAGGCCTGAAGAATGATAGTAACATTTTAGGTACAATCAGCATGTGCTGCTTTCAGCTTTAAAGCCCCAGTCAGCTTGGAGATAGGGAGAGCCCAAGTTTAACATCATGTTCACCATATTAAATAACCTGCTATATAAAAAGATCAAAAGGGAAATTTTAAATTCTTAGAACTGAAAATAACTATCAGAGTCTGCAGAAACCACTAAAGTCTTACTCACAGGATGATTTATGACTCTAAATTCACTTATCAAAGGAAAAATGATTCATACAAATAAAGCATTCAGTTTGATAAACTGGAAAAAGAATCACAGAGTAAAAAACAAAGAAACAAGGGGGAAGAGGAATAATAAAGACAGAAATCACTGACGAGGAGAATAAAACAAAGAAATGATTAACTGAGACTAAAATGTTAAAATATTGATTCTTTAATAAAAAGTAAGGTAAAAAACAAAATCTTGAGAAGACTGACTTTAAAAATAATAAATATAGGAAACAAAATGGAATGTGACTGCAGTGCTTTACTGCCTCATTATTCCTCCACGGCACCTGGCTTGCACCTGCTCAAGGTGACCCTTTCCCCTCCAAACTCCAAATGGCCCAACCCCCCTTCTCCCGGGGGTCTCCTCAGAGTTGTCTCCTCCTTTTAACTTTTATTTCTAAGATCCATCATCCTCCCTTCTACTTCAGGGAGAGTGAGATGGAATGAACAAATAGAATGAATTAGATTTCTATCATTACTGGAACTGGTTACCTTTATATTGTAACTCCATTTAGAAACATTATGATTTTATAAAGAAGGTATAGATAGTCCAATTATACACAGGCCCTCTAGGAGAAAGCATCATTCCAAAGAAAGACATACAACACATATACGGTCTTCAAAACCTGTGAACATAGTAAGAAACAATCTTTAAGCACCAATTTTGACATAAATTGGTGAGGGGTGGTTGACTTGCATTACTACTGCTAGAACCATAATGAATTTGTCTTTAGGTTCAAAAATGTTTTCAGTGTCTAAGAAAGTTCTACTTAATATGAGTCTGGAAACACGTTTGCTCTCATCATTAATTATACAACCAAAATTAGTGACAAGGCTTTATTTCATTTTGGCAGAAGATTTGTAAGGGAGGAATTAACTGAAATTTTAACAAACAGAATCTCAGTCCTAAGGCAGATTTTTCTCAATTTCAGGAACTATGAGATTAAAAAAAAAAAAAAAACAAACCACTGACTGAAAACTCTAGTATATTCTTAACAAGTTATTTTTTGAGAAGGACAGACTTAACCTGAGTCAGATGGGTTAAAGGAAAACAGGTAAAGGGACTGGGAGGTATTTAGTTTCTGAAAAAGAATAATCTGTTTTAGTTCTTTTTGTTTTGTTGTATTTTGTCTTATGTGAAACCCCCAAAACTGACTGAAAGTGATGCACTTTTTCTTAGTGTCTCTAAATCCTAAATCTGAAAGAACTAAGATAAAGGTCACACAGGTTAAAAATAGAATATCTTGCCACGGGACTAAGACAAGGGGGGAGAGTGTAGAGAGCCACCTGAAGGCAGACATTCCTTCCAGACATCTGTGTCTAGGCAGGTATCTGTTACCTGGTCAGCTAAGCAGGGCTAATGGATTTATATGATCTGTACTCTCTAAGAGATTATGTTATCAAAAATCAAACTATAATGTATCTGGTCTGGTTATTTTCATTGGGATTCTAAGAAACAGGTTGAGTCATTCAGTTAGTCGTTCATGTATTGAGCAAATAAATATGGAGCACCTTCTAGGTAGGAACTGTATATCTTGTATATGTATATATACACACACTCCCACACACCTAGGCACTAAAGATGAAATTATTATTGCCTTTGAAGAGCTTACATTAAAGGGGAAATAGTCCACAAATCAATTATTAGAGTTCTTGCCTGCTAAGTGCTGTAATAGATAGATGCAGGGAATGTTCTGGAAACAAGAGGAATAGAATTTGCTGCTTCCTCCAGATTTCACTTTTTTATTTTTATATGAAAAGAATGAACATTTAAAGAAATAATGAAAATGTTAGCCTCAAAGGAAAGGGGCTTTTTAAGGACTCCAAGCTTATTTTCTTCTGCCTTTGTACATGAGCAGATAAGTATCTGCTTGTCATCATTATATAACCAGAAATGCTCCCCGAATAATTGAATGTACTCAGTACTCAGTTTAGCATCACTCTACCTGATGTGTGCTTAAGGAAGTTTGTACAAGTAGCAAGTTATTTAGGGATATACGAAATACCTAATAATACTTTAAAAACTGACTTTTTTAGGTGGTCTAAAATTCTGAACCACCATATCAAGAAGATAATCCTGAAACCTCCCCCTTCCACAAACTCGGTCACTCTCAGAGTGAGAAGGAATAAGAGTTTCAGATTCCCCTCTTGTCTTCCAACTATTCCCCTTACCCAATTTCTTCGGGAACATTTGGTGATGGCCTGACTCTAATAAAAAGGATAACTGTGCTTATTGTCACAGCTCCCAGTTCTCAGTGGGAGGACAGACCATTGGGCAGTGATTGGGAAATACACTTTTAGCATCATAGTCTGATAAGAGGGAGAAAATTAATCTTCTTAGTGGGATGTGGGTTTTGCTGGAATCTGTCTTAGAGATGAAATCAGTGCTGTCTGGATGGAGACACAGTCCCTTGCATCTGTTTCACTAAGATAGTTGGTTCCCATCCTCCTTACCTTTGACGGGTCGAAATCTTGTTCTCCCTGCCTAATCACTGAAGCTGGGAGAGCTCCAGTTTATCTGACATACATCTTCCTTTCTTCTTTTTCTCCCTGCCTTACCTCCCTCCTGGTGTTACCCACCCTATTTAGCCAAGTACACAATACTCTGTTCCTTTGGGGGTGCAAAATGTTTAATAAGAAATTTTGCTCTATTCTTTTTATAATTGCTCCTTGAACAGTAATGCATATGGGGCCCCTAAACCTTTTGTCAGATACGAAGTTCCATTTCCAAGTTCAGTTAGGTGCAGCGCCAGAATAGAATTCTTGAGATATCAGATCTCAGTTTGACCCACATGGAGGAAAAATCTTGCTAAGGTGAATAAGCTGTAATATTAAACATTCATTTGATTTAAAATGATGCCAAGAAATTCTGCCCTCCCATCCTTATAAGTTCAAGTTTAGTCAATGATTACAACATGAGGAAATATTACTTGAAGGGCTCTCTCTCTTCATTTGCAATGGATATGGTGCCCTTACCTACTCACGCTGGAGGAACGTGGTAAATGAGGGGAAGTTGATCAGATGCTTCTTTAAAGCATCCGAGTTCCTTGGATGGACAAACATATTGCTCACTCCACATCTACAGTACTTTGCACCGTAGCTGGTATACCAGGCGTCCAGGGAGGCAGCCTTCTTGGATGAATGGATGAATGTGGGATGTTAGAGAGAAGTTACTCTGTCAAATGAAAAAAGAGATGTCTATTCCTAATACTGCAGCAAACTCAGTTCTAATCACACACACACAAATGTAACAAAGTGATCCATTAAATGTTAGACGTTTTTGTTAGGCTCTGGAATCCATTTATATATTTCAAATTTTAATACAGATCTGTTGGACCCAGGGAATTTACATTAAAATAATAAGAATACCTTGAATTCCCTCCCTCAGAGAGAGGTCGCTGTTTTACAAGTGAGAAAGTAGAAAGCAAGATGGGGAGTATAGAGAATTGTAGGCACGGATGATAAGCACAAAGGTGAGATGGGGACGGGGGGTGGAGGGGAAGCAGCCCATCTAGAACCTCGAGTATTGATATGCCAGCCTGACCCCCCTGTCGGATCTCTGGATTCTTTGGGTTATATCAGTAAGTTGAGTACTTGAGGAGGTTTCGGATATTCTTTGGATGGAGGAGAAGAACCTTGGCAAGTAGGAAACGATAAACCGTCAACATTTTATGGATGGACGAGAACTCAGGGATTTCCTAAGGATTTCCAACCCAAAGAGACAAGACAGAGCCAGAGCATGAGGAAAATGGGAGGCAAGATGCGAAGAAGGAAAGCACTTTTCTTGAATTCCCTTAACAAGCCCTTAACAAACAGGGAGCAGTAGAAGGGCCTCTCAGGAAATTCTGTCTTCAACAAAACAAAGGAGATTTCTCTCTCCTTGCAACAACACATTCTGCCTTAGGGCATTAAGGAAAGCTATTCCGAGGTGACAGTCTCTTGTGACAAAAGCACTTAGACACCATTCTAAAACTAGGGAGATAACTCCGTCTCCCTCTGTGCTCCGAAGTGAGTTGGCTTAACAGTAGTTAAGCCAATAGACAAATGGGAATTTTTCTTTGTTTTCAGGACTGTGCCAGAGATGAGACCTGGGTGCAAGGGGGAATCTCCTCTCATTCCTCTGTCTTGTGTCCTTGGGACTAGCTGTGTGCTCCTGGCTGGCTCACTATGTAGTCCATTTGAGCACAGTTGGTCCTCTCTTTTCTGAACCAGTCCCTGGATCTTTAAGGACTTGACATTGAAATCTCATCAGTTTTGTAAAAGAGGGATTTACGGTGCCTTGAATGGGATCCAAGCTTAAAAAAAAACCAAAAAACAAAAACGCTGTTTGTTTAATTAATGTATTTATCTTAGAGCATGCGCATGTGCATGAGTGGGGGACAGGCAGAGACAGGGAGAGAGAGAATCTCAAACAGACTCTAAACTGAGCACAGAGTCCCACTCCTGGCTCCATCTCACAACCCTGAGATCATGACCTGAGCCAAAATCAAGAGTCAGATGCTTAACCGACTCAGCCCCTAAATATTTGTTTCTCTAATTTTAAGTGTCAGAGTAGAGAGCAGGGGCTGTAGTTTTTCCTCAGTAGGATTCTGGTGCACCTACCCATGACATGATATGTTAATGTATGTAAGTCCTCGGTCCTGACCTCTGGCTGCCCTCACCCACTCTCATTCCTCTGAAGGACCCTGAGGAATCAGCTCGGTTCTGGCTGCCTCTTGCCCTCCTCCCTCCCTCCACACAGAGGGGCGGAGCACTCGGGCAACCGGGGAAGAGGCGCTGGGAGAGCCGGGGACAGGCCTAGCGAGCCTCCTACCCTGCCTTTCCCTCCTCGTCCCGCGTGTCCTCCTTCCGAGTCCACGGCTCTCAGTGTGCAAGGGTCTATTTCAAGGTTCCCTCGCCTCCTGTTGACTTAGCTCCACACTACCCTGTTTATCCTTGTGCTGCGTTCTCAAACTGCCACCCAAACTCTTACTTTCTCAGTGCGTCTGCCTTAGATGAGTAATTGGATTAAATTGATTGAAAGTATGAGTGATGAATTTGAAATCCTTCCAAAAATATTTGGCCATGAATCTCAGGTTGGAGAGCAGTTGACTAGTAACTGCCTGGAGTGTGCAGGTGTGGGGTCAGGGTGAGAAGGGGTCACTTTATTGCTTTTAGAAAGGAAGAGGTGGGTATAGAGTGTGGAACTTCTCTCGTGAACCTCTGGGGACCCCTGAGCCCACAGTCTTGAGGAGACAAGAAAAAACTCTATAACATGGATAAACTACTTGCTTAAAATTCAGGGAGACAAGGACTACGTTTTCCCTTTTCCTAACTTTTCCGGCTCTTGTGCTAATTACCAAGCATAAGAACATCAACAGCATTGCTTTACAGTTTCTCTAATTCTCTCTTTGATGTTAGTCTCACTCCATAAACCCCTTAGAGTCTCCTTAAAAGTGGGATAAAATGTTGTAAGTTCTGTATCTCCGACAACTCCTGGAATGGAATTAAGTTTATAGCCGTGGTTGATATTCACACATGGAATTAATTATTCTCAAAGGTAAAGTCTGTGAAGCCCACTTTCACTTCTTATTCTCAATATTGCCGTGATGTATTTATATTAATTTTTCATTTTCTCGGAGAGTTCCTTTACTATTTTGGGTTGTTTGTAATATATTACTTAGAAACTGTCCTGTCCTTGGACACGGAAGCGTGGGGAGGAGACAGACACGTTTCAGATTCTGTTTCCCATGCCACTGTCGAGAACATGAATTCCTTTTTCTGAAAGGTGGGAGATGTTGGTAGGAAAACTTCTGGAATACATCACAATTATCTTCAGGAGAAGGGCCAAAGCAGCTTCCACCCCCACCTCTTTTTTTCTTCCATTTTCTAAAGCTGAATTCAGAAGTCCTTATTTAATAAAAATAAAAATTAGTTGTGAGTAAGCTTTTGCCCAATTATCTTGGCCCCACAAGGTAGATACTGCTTATCTTGAATATCGTTATATGTGAGATAGCCCTTCATAGAGGTTTCTTGTACTAACACTAAACGATTTGCCTTCAGATCCCAGAGCTTCATTTCAATGTACACTTAAAAAAAAAAAAATCCTCATTCACAGAACTGCAGGTCGGTTGTGCCTCAGCAGGAGCGGCTGGCCAGCTTCCACCGAGTCACTAAGCCAGAGCCAGTGGCTTTTGCTAACAGGTTCTCCCCACTGAGCCTCCCTGTTGTCTCTCTGCAGTTCTGTCTCCTTTGGTTCCATTTCAGAATAACATGCCTTTTCTATTCCTTTACTCCAGCCCCCTTTTTAAAAAAAATTAAGCAGGCAACCATGCAAAAACTGATTTCTAACGTGAAGTATCACATCTTTTCTCTCTGTACGGCTGCTCTGTGTCTAATACACAATTATTTTCATGTCCTCAAAAACGCTAAAACGTTTCACAGGAATGTTCATGGTTTAGGTAACAAAAAGTTGAACTTGGTCAGTGGTGGTTTCTTCAACACACTCTCTTGATCTGTTTCCCCCTGTGTCTACTGCCCACTTTTGCCCCTTTGTCCTCTCTTTCCCCTCAGATTTCAAAAAGCCTTTCCCCTCATTTTGTTGCAGTTCTTAGGCAGGAACATTAGGTGGCAGTACAATTTCAAGCTCAAAGGCCTCAGGGGCTTCCTCCCCAGCTAACTGATGGCACAGGGTGGAGAGGAGAAACCGGATTGTTAAAAGCCAGTGGTAAAACAGTGGTATTTTTTAAATGCCAACTAAACACAGGAACTTACAGAAAAAGAAAAGAAAAAAAACAAAACAAAACAAGATATTTCAAGTACAGCTAACATGGAGATCATCAGGTATATGTTTGGGTAGAAGACTCTTAAAGAATAGGAAATTAGGAGCCTGGAAGGAATTAGAGGAAATTTACATCAAATGGAGAAATTAGCAAACAGCCTTTATTATTTAGGTTCTGGGTCTTATTTCCTTACCTCCACACAAATACCCATCTCTCTCTCCTTCCTCTGATTTTGCTCCTTTCCCAGCACAGCCCTCCCCCTCGCCACCTCATCTGTGGTGATTGTTACCTTTGAGACTATTTGGCATTCCCTGAATGGGTTTGTGACCACTTGAATAGAGAATGTGTTTGTCTCTCTCATCTCAATGCCACTTTGTGTGGTTGCTGTAACTTTCATCTCTCTGGCTCCCACTCTCCTTAGCTCTTTTACTGTATGTGCT
Source organism: Ailurus styani (assembly GCA_002007465.1). Classification (NCBI taxonomy): domain Eukaryota; kingdom Metazoa; phylum Chordata; class Mammalia; order Carnivora; family Ailuridae; genus Ailurus; species Ailurus styani. The sequence goes on from LNAC01000057.1 coordinate 4,721,054, forward strand.
TTGTTCATTGTCTTAAAAGCAATATTCATAACTAGAGGGAGGAAAAGCAAACAAAGAGAGGATTGTTTGGTTGATGGAGATTCTCAGTGCTGAGGGACTTCTGTTTCTGTTTTACCTGGGTAGGCATTCCTTGGTGCGAAGAGTTAATGGTCATGAAGTTGTCACCTAGGTCTGTGATCTCACGGTTTCTCCCTCGGGCTTTCAATATGATGTCATGGGCTGGACGTAACAGCCCCCCAGGCAGTGCGCGTCCCTGAGGGAATCTCAAGGGAGAAAAGCTATTGCCAGAAATGATCATCTACAGCCATGCTTCCAAATCACATAAGTCATCCCTTGGCTTACTTAAATAAAAATTCTTTCTCTATCAACACTTTCAGGAAATAAGTTGCATTTGTGTCGCATCATTACTTCAAGGTAAAACAAAGGAAAAATAAAGCTGGTGTTTCTGCAGCAGTGGGGTAGACTCTTGAAATGTGCCTGGAAGAGATGTCCAGCTGGCAAATCAGTTTCCATTTGGGCTACTTCTCAGGAGTTTGTTAATAGACAACTAGCAGTAATGGTCCGGGCAGGGATCAGCATCCAGCCCGGGGACCTTGGCCCACACCTGAATGTTCCTAGTGTTCTTCAGTTGGAACAAGAGCATTAATTAGCACATGATGGGAGGCTATTTTACAGAGACTGGGTTCTACCAAAGTGCCAAGAAAGTGGATGAGATAAGCCCAGAGAATGCTCAGGGCTGTGGTAAGGAGCAGGAAAGAGAAATAAAAGGAGAATGATGAAAGAGAGAGGAGAAGAACATTCGGAATTGATATAAATAGCTAGAAACCAGAGACTTTGATTTTTTTCTTCCTCTTCCTGAGTAGAATGGATGGTCACCTTTGCTTATTGAAAGTGCTCATCTTGCTCTGGTCTTCATCCCTAGAGCTGGAGGGTAAAAAAGGAAGGCAGACAGAAAAAGGAACATAGACAAAATACTCATAGAGCTGCTTTCAGTGTGGGGGCACGGGCCGCCTTCTCCATAAGGACTTCACAGCCAAGAACAAGTTTATTTATTTGTAGTATTCCAAGTGGACCATGGGATAGTGGAGCATCTAGCTCGCCCTACCATTCCTTGTTGGCTTTCTATTATAATGCCATGTTAGTAACCGGGCAATAAAGGGACCCTGGATCTTCCGGCCAGGCCTGTGAGTTTGTGTGAATATGTCAGAGCTCCCTTCCCCCATCAGTTAGAGAAATATTCTCTTGCTGAGTTTTTTCAGAATATGGATCTCTGCCTTTGTGTCTATTCAGACTTGGTTCTTATATCTGTTCTATATGTTTATTACAGATTCACTTTTATAGGCAACTCCATCCCTTGGCCCACTCTTCAGCAGGTGATGGTTTAGAAATGCTAAGTAGAGGGTATATGGCTTGGGGACACGGGGAAGGGAAATTGACATTTATTTGTGAGTGGGTCTCTCCAAAAAGTAGATGGGTCGCAGTATTCATCCAGTCTTTCTTTAAGAAAGATTTCATCTGGACAGTCTCTGGATCTCCTGCCTACCTCCTCGGAAGGAAATGATACAGACATTCTGAGGATGGGCCAAGTAGGAAAGCCACAGATGCTATTGATTTAAGCCACACAATGAAAATAAAAGCAAAATATTGTAAGGAGGCTTAAAAAAATTGAGTCAGGGCAGTATTGTCCCAATAAAAAGATCTTGGGTTAGGATGAGCTTATAGGTTTAGAGCATTTCATGGAGGTTGCCAAGAATAAAGCATTCATTTAAAATGTATTGCAGAGGATCATACCATGTCCTACAGGTTGAAGTAGTCATGAGGCTCATCATCTCAGTTCTAGGTTTATCGATTAAAGCAATAAGACATCACAAGAAGTGCAGTACTTCTTAAAGACTTTGGCTTCATAAATATATCACTCTTTGGATCTCTGGCTCTTATGTATTATTTTGATGGTTGAAAATTGGACTTATTTTCCAATGTCTTTAAGCCCTGTAATTGATCTACTTGAAAGATTAGAGGCCTTGTTGATGGAATGCAATCTAAATAACTATCTTTGATTTTCTTAGAGATTCCTTGCTTCTTAGTGACTGACAACAGGGTCTATAAGCTGCACTGTTCAGTATAGTAGCAGCTAGCCAATGTGTGCCTGATGTCTCATTCCTTCAGATTCTTAATATATACATACATTAATCTGAAAAAATGATTTATTCCAAAATGTTATAGCTCTGCATATTTTCATGTTTTCAGACTTTTCCTTTGGAAACACTCCTGTTCTGAAGGAAAACAAATTCACCCCATTGAGGCCTTGGAGACATTGCTGAGGCTAACTGCCTCAAACACAGAATTTTTATTTAAGTTTTTTATTTGATTTTAAGAAGTCAGGTGACTTTTGCTTCGAGACCCATAATATGTCTGTGCTGATTTCAATAAAAAATAATAATTTTTACCATTTAAATTATATAATCCCCCATGTAAAACCAGTGTGTTGTTTTTCCTGGGGGCTTCCCTTATTTTCAAATTCCTGTGTATATCCTAGTTTGAGAAGGGCTACCTTCATTTAAAAGGAGAGAACAGTATGAATATTCTGCTCAGCCTGGTTAACAGTGGCAGGAGAACTTTCACCAACAAATCTTCAAATCAAAATTTATGGATGGAAAAGTAGATGTAATCCCAGGAAGATAACATGAAGTTGGAGGACCCTAGAATTGCCTTGTCCCATGAATACAACTAGATAACTACCAATCATCCTAAATACCCCAGAAATTATCCTGAAGAATGGCAGAATAAACCCCACAATTAGAGGAAGAGAAGAGGCCACATGAAAGAAGGTAGGAAGTGTGGAAACACAGTTTAAGAGATAAACACATAACTCCTGTGGAAAGGAGGGAGCCACAGTCGTGGAGAATGGTGTGAGATAGACTAATAGGGAGACTAACAGGGAGAATAAATTCCCATTGCGTTTGGCTTGGTAAGCAAGAAGAGCCAAATTTCGTGAGTTCTTGCAACCAGCAGGGCTTAAAGCCTGAAGTTTTAAAGGTCAGCAAGCTTGGCTGAGATAGAGTCTGGAGGGCATTGCACTGCTCTTGGAGAAAAGGCAGAGCAAACAGCCTGCAGACAAACAGCATGGAAAAGCAATCTGAAGAGCACCTAGGACACACAATGGGGAGGTTATTCACTCATCTTGGAGCATGTCCCAGAGGGTCAGTATTCAAAGAGAGACCCCTCTGGGAGCAAAGTGACCAGTGGTGTTTCCCTACCTCACCCCTCAGCATAAGTGTAGGGCCAACACTCACTACCTAATTTGCTTACATCAAGCCCTTCCCATTGGTGAAATTGCATCTTCCAGTCACACTTTCCTCAGTCTCAGTCAGCACAGGAGACTTCCCTGTCGCCAGAGGACCAGCCTAAAACCCTACTTATCCTACATCTCCCAACAGGTGCTTTTGCAGAGCCTCAGTTCCAGTAGTAGTGATGACAGGTCTCATTTCATAAACAGACTAGAGCAAACCTAGTTAAAATACTCCACATTCAGGCTAGGGACAAAACAGTGCTCACAACAGGCAATGAGAGCCTCTGCAGACAACTGGCCTGAAGCATAACGTGACCAGGACAAAATAGCAGAGCACATGCAGCACACTTCTGGAAGTTCCAGGTCCTAGAGAATGGGGGATACTACATGGTAGGGCACTACAGGACCTCTTCTTCAAAAGGCACTACAGACGTAGGTCCACCTGGATGGCTCAGTCATTTAGGCATCTGACTCTTGGTTTTGGCTCAGATCATGATCTCGGGGTTATGGGATGAAGCCCCATGTTGGGCTCAGCATGGAATCTGCTTGAGATGCTGTCTCCCTCTCCCTCCTCTTCTGCCCCTCCCCACAAGCTCTCTCTCTCTCTCAAAAATAAATAAACAAAATCTTAAAACAAAAACAAAAACAAAAAAAGCAGGAGATGTAGTTGACTTCCTAACACAGAAAAACAGGTACAGAGACTTAAGACAAAATGAGAAGACAGAGAAATTTATCCCAAATTAAAGAAAAGGACAGGGCCATGGCCAGATATCTAAGTGAATTAGATTTAAGTAACATGCCTGATGGAGTGTTTTAACCAGTGATCATATGAGTACTCACTGGACTTGAGAAAAGAGTGGAATATGTAAGTAAATCCTTTAACACAGAGATAAGGAATAACATAGCAGAGATAAAGGGCTCAATAAATGAAATGAGAAACACACTTGATGGAGTGAACAGCAGGCTGAAGAAACAGAGGAATGAGTTAATGACCTAGAAGACAAAGTAATGTCAAGTCATCATGCAGAACAAAAGAGAAAAAAAAGAATTAGGCAAAATGAGAATAGTCTTAGGGAACTCAGTGACTCCCAACAAATGCGGTAACATTCACATTATAGGAGTTTCAGAGGAAGACGAGAGAGGAAGGGGGCAGGAAATGTATTCAAAGAAACAATAGCTGAGAACTTACCTAATCTGGGGAAGGAAACAGATATCCAGATCCAAGAGGCACGGAGATCTTGCGTCAAAATCAACAAAAGCAGATCAACACCAAGACAAACTATATGGCAAAATATAGCGATAAAGAAAAAATTGTAAAAGCAGTAAGACAAAAGAACACAGTAACTTACAAGGGAAAACCTATAAGGCTAGCAGGGGATTTTTCAGAAGAAACTTTCTAAGCCAAAAGAGAAGGGCATGATATATTCAAAGTGCTAAGGGGGAAAAAATCTGCAGCCAAGAATACTCTATCCAGCAAAACTATCATTCAGAATAGAAGAAGAGATAAAGAGTTTCCCAGATAAACAAAAGCTAAAGGGATTGATGACCACTGAAACACACTTGTACTACAAGAAACATTAAGTGTTTCTTGAGTGAAAAGGAGAGACCAAAAGTGACAGTATAAAGGTAGGAAACAAAAGCAGTAAAAATGAATGTTTCTTTAAAAACTCAGTTAAGGAACTCACCAAATAAAAAGATGTCAAATATAACAACGCATACCTAAAACATGGGGATGAGAGTAGTAAAGAATGTGTTCAGACTTAAACTACCACCAACGTAATATAGACTACTATATGCAGAGGAGGTTATGTACAAACGTAATGATAAGCATATGTCAAAAACCACTAATAAATATGCAAAGAATGAAGACAAAGAAATCCAAATATATCACTAAAGAAAATCACCAAAACATGAAAGAAAGACAAGAAAGGATCAGAAAAAATCTTCAGAAACAACCACAGAACAAATATCAAAGTGACAATAAATACATAGCTATCCGTAATTACTTTGAATGTAAATGAACTAAATGCTCTAGTCAAAACACCAAGGGTAATAGATAGGATAAAAAACAAAACAAAACAAAACAAAACAAAAAACCTGCTGCTTACAAGTGACTCATTTTGAACCTAAAGACACCTGCAGCTTGAAAGTGAGGGTATGGAGACACATCTATCATGCAAATGGAAGTCAAAGAAAACTGGAGTAGCAGTACTTGGACAAAAAAGACTTTAAAACTAAGACTGTAACAAGAGACAAAGGACACTATAAAACAATAAAGGGGACAAAAGCCAACAAGAAGATCTAACAATTGTAAATATTTATGCACCCAATATAGGAGCATCCAAATACATAAAACTATTAATAACAAATACAAAGGAGCTAATTGATAATAATAAAATAATAGTAGGGGACTTAACCACCCCACTTACATCAATGGACAGATCATCTAAACAGAAAATAAACAAGTAAACAATGGCTTTGAATGACATGCTGGACCAGATGGATTTAACAGATCTATTCAGAGCATTCCATCCTAAAACAGAATGCACATTCTTTTCAAGTGCACATGAGTCATTCTTCAGAATGAATCACATATTAGCCCACAAAATAAGCCTCAACAAATTCAAGCAGATCAGAGCCATACCATGCACTTTTTCTGACCACAACACTATGAAACTAGAAGTCAAACACGAAAAAATCTGGAAAGACCACAAATACATGAAGGTCAAATAACATGCCACTAAACAATGAACCGGTCAACCAGGAAATAAAAGAATAAATTAACAAGTACATGGGAACACGTGAAAATGAAGACACAAGGGTCCAGAACTTTTGAGATGTAGCAGAAACAGTTCTAAGAGGGAAGTTTATAGCAATGTAAGCCTGGAATCAAGAAAAATCTCAAACAACATAAACTTATACCTAAACGGGGTAGAAGAAGAAGACTAAAACCTAAAACCAGCAGGAAGAAGTAAATAATAAAGATGAGAGCAGAATTAAATGACTAAAGTACTAGTCATATTTTTTTTAGTAGAAACTAAAAAAAATAATAGTATCGATCAAAAAAACTGGGAGTTGGATCTTTGAAAAAGAACAATAAAATGGATAAACCTCTAGCCAGACTTACCAAGAAGAAAAAAAAATAAAGGATTCAAATAAATACAAATGCAAGAGGAGAAATAACAATGGATGCTACAGAAATACTAACAATTATAAAACAATATTATCAAAAACTATATGCCAACAAATTAGACGACCTAGAAGGAATGGATAAATTCCTAGAAACATCAACTACCAAAACTCAAACAGGAAGAAATAGAAAATTTGAACAGACCTAATCATCAACAAAGAAATTGAATTAGTAATCAAAAAATTCCCAACAAACAAAAGACCAAGACCAGATGATTCCACACGTGATTCTACCAAACATTTAAAGAAGAGTTAATACCCATTCTTCTCAAACTATTCCGAAGAATAGAAGAGGAAGGAAAACTTCCAAATTCATTCTATAAGGCCATCATTATCCTGATACCAAAACCAAATAAAGAAATCACTAAAAAAGAAAACAACAGACCAATATCCCTGATGAACATAGATGCAACGCTCCTCAACAAAATACTAGCAAACCCATCAACAATATATTTTAAAAAACCATTCGCTATGATCAAGTAGGATTTACTTCTTGGTTGCAAAGGTGGTTCAATAGTCACAAATCAACATGATATATCCCATCAGTAAGAGAAATGATAAAAACCATCTGATCTTTTCAATAGATGTAGAAAAAGCATTAGACAAAGTACAGCATCCATTCATGATAAAAGCCCTCAACAAAATAGGTTTAGAGGAACATATCTCAACGTAATAAAGACCATAGATGAAAAACCTGCAGCTAAAATCATCCTTAATGGAGAAAAATGGAAAACTTTTCCATTAAGGGTCAAGAACAAAACAAATTTGTCCGCTCTCATCACTTTTATTCACCATAGTACTGAAAGTCCTAGCCACAGCAATCAGACAACAAAAAGAAATAGAAGGCATCCAAATTTGCAAGGAAAATTAAAACTTTCACTATTTGCAGATGACACAGTACTATATACAGAAAACTTGAAACACTCCACCAAAAACTCTGCTAGAACTGATAAAGTCACAGGATACAAAATCAATGTACAGAAATCTGTTGCATTTCTATACACCAATAGTGAAGCAGCAGAAAGAGAAATTAGGAAAACAGTTCCACTTACAGTTGTACCAAAAATAATAAGTTACCTAGGAATAAACCTAACCAAAGAGGTGAAAGCCCTGTACTCTGAAAACTATGACACTGATGAAAGAAATTGAAGAAGACACAAAGAAATGGAAAGACATTCCATGCTCGTGGGTTGGAAGAATAAGTATTGTTAAAATGTCTATAGTACCCAAAGCAATCTATAGATTTAATGCAGTCCCTATCAAAATACCAACAGCATTTTTCACAGAACTAGAACAAATAATCCTAAAATTTGTATGGTACTACAAAAGACCTCTAATAGCCCAAGCAATCTTGACAAAGAAAAACAAAGCTTGAAGCACCACAGTTCCATACTTCAAGTTATTTTACAAAGCTGTAGTAATCAAAACAATATGATACAGACACAATAACAGTCACATACAATAGAATAGAATAGAATAGAATAGAATAGAATACCCAGAAATAAACCTACAACTATATGGTNATTCCATACTTCAAGTTATTTTACAAAGCTGTAGTAATCAAAACAGTATGATACAGACACAATAACAGTCACATAGAATAGAATAGAATAGAATAGAATAGAATAGAATAGAATAGAATAGAATAGAATACCCAGAAATAAACCTACAACTATATGGTTAATTAATCTTCAACAAAGCAGAAAAGAATATACAGTGGGAAAAAGATGGTCTCTTCAGTAAATGGTGGTGGAAAAACTGAACCACTCCCTTATACTGTATACAAAAATCAAGATGGGTTAAAGACCTACATGTGAGACCTGAAGCCATAAAAATCCTAGGAAAGAACACAGGCAGTAACTTCTCTGACATTGACCATAGCACCTTTTTTCTAGATATGTCTCCTAAGGCAAGGGAAACAAAAGTTGGAACTACATCAAAATAAAAACCTTCTGCACAGCAAAGGAAACAATCAATGAAACTAAAAGGCAACCTATGGAATGGGAGAAGTTATTTTCAAATGACATAGCCAATAAAGGTTTCATATGTAAAATATGTAAAGAGCTTACACAACTCAATATCCAAAGTAAGCTAATTTAAAAATGGGCAGAAGACAACAGAATATATTTCTCCAATGAAGACATCTAGATGTCCAACAGACACATGAGAAGATGGGCAACATCACTCACCACCAGGAAATGCAAATCAAAACCACAATGAGGTATCACCTCACACCTGTCAGAATGGCTAAAATCAGAAACGCAAAAAACAAGCATTGGCAAGGATGTGGAGAAAAAGAATGCCTCGGGCATTGTTGGTGGGAATGGAAACTGCTGCAGCCATTCTGGAAAACAGTATGAGATTCTTCAAAAAGTTAAAAATAGAGCTACCATATGATCCAATAATTGCACCCTAAAAAATACTAATTCGAAAGGATATACGCACACTATGTTTATTGAAGCATTATTTACAATTGCCAAACTAAGGAAGCAGCCCATGTCCATTGATAGATGAAAGGATTAAGAAGGAGTGGTATATACCTACAATGGACTATTATTCATCTGTAAAAACAGAATGAAATCTTGCTATTTGTAACAACATGGACGGAGCTAGAGAGTATTATGCTAAGTGAAATAAATAAGGCAGTCAGAGAAAGACAAATACCATAGGATTTCATTTGTATGGAATTTAAGAAATGAGGCAAATGAGGAAAGGAAAAATAAAAGAGGAAGGGAGACAAATCAGGAAACCAACTCTTAACTGTAGAGTCAAACCGATGGTTACCAGGGAGAGGTGGGGAGGGGGAGGGGTCAGATAGGTGGCGGGGATCAATGAGTGCACTTGTGGTACTGAGCACAGGGTGAGGTATGGAATTGTTGAGTCACTGTATCTGTACTCCTGAAACTAATATAGCATTGTATGTTAACTAACTGGAATAAGAACTTTAAAAACAAAACAAAAAGTCACAGAAAAGTAAATCAAACTGAAAATCAACAAGATACTTCCACAAAGCAGTTACTTGAATGGATGAATAAATGAATGGCTTATATCTTAATATATTTTTAGTTATTATGGATCTTTTACCTCCTATCAATATTGTTTTTCCAGTACAGTGGTGATACAGTGAAAAGAGTCCTCAGGCTGTTTCTATAATTTACTGATTTGAAGACTCTGGATCAACATTTGCTCTTTTCTTCTGCTGTAATATTAGGACTTTTTCATAATCATTGTATTTCTTCTTTATGTTTCTGGTTGCAGAGGCCCTATTCCATCCTTTACTCCTTCCTTCATTCCCTCCTTCCTTTTTTCCATTTCTAAATTTCAGGGAGGTCTGTTAATAGTGTCACCTGCCCCCTGCCATTACTTTTTTAGTGTTCTCCCACTGTTTTGTTTGTCAGCAGATCCTTATCCTGCTTTCTTCTTAGAATATTTTCGTGTGGTTATCGTGCTGTTTCCTTTTTCTTTATTACTCACATTTCTTTTTTTTGGAGGAGTTCTTTTTGGAACTGTTAGTTTGGGATGGATAATTAGGGATAGTGGGTTTGTATGCTTCTGGAAGCTTGACTTTGAGTCTCTTTTCAAATTCTTTTTTAACAGCACTATCCTCTGGGGTTTGATTCCACTTCTGACTCGCAGGACACCTGGCTCAGAGCAGAGCACTTTCTGCTAGATTTTGTGGTGTACTATATAGCTCATATCTTTTGAGATCAAAATATGCTTTCTCTGTCTCCCTGAAACTTGGCCCAATTTTTCTTGTACTTGGTAGCTCTTCTTTATAGATGATTTCGGTTTATGTATATCTTTTAGCTTAGTCAAAGACGATGCTTCCTTTTCTGTTTCTCACTCTCCCTGTTACTTTTTATGAATTTCAAAGAGAAGAGCAGAAGCTTTGCAGTAATAGTTTTTAACTTGTCTCCTGCCTTTATTCTTGCTTTTTTATTCTATTCTGCACAGCCAGAGTGATCAGAAGCACCAATGAGAATGTATGACCTCACTGCTTCAGAAACTCGCTTCATTTAGCTTAGAAGGTAAATTACCAGCACGTCAAAATGGCTTGTCAGGCCCTGTATGAAATGGTCTCTGCCTCTTCTGTCTCCAGTCCTAACTTATCATTCCTTTACATTTTAGCCACACTGAGTCCCTTGTCTGCCTGATAACGTATTTTGAAATTTCCTATCCACATTCCTTGTCATATGCCTGGTGCTTCTGCCTGGCATTCTCCTTTTTTACTTAGCTAACCAGCTTCTGCTCTTTGTTCCAAGCCCAGCTCCCATGGTTCTTGCTTTCTGAAGTCTTCTTTCACTCTTCTGGAACAGAATGGGTCTCTCTCTCATGCTCTTTCTTTACTTCATATATATTTTGATGATGATACTTTTTTCATTATAATATTTGTTTGCCTATTTTTCTCCTTCACTAGATTGGATTCCTTGAAATTAGTAGATTCTTTATCTTTGTATCCCCATCATGAAGCACCAGGGCCTGGTACCCAATAGGGTCTCAATAATTATTAGATAGGTTTGAATCAACATAAATAGAAAGATTTAAAGTAGGAGAGAGATTTTCAAATCCAGGACTTGGGTTTTTGTTTTTTGTTATTGTTAAATAAAAAAATTTAAAATTTTTTTTAAAAACTCAAAAAACAAAATGAAGCAAAATCAAGTGTAAATATTCTCCAGACTGTCATAAAAGGCTAGTACTGAGGAAAGAGGTGAGAACTCAAAATCCTGGAGTTCTTTGAATGCTGGTCATATTTTGTATTATTAGAGTGACACTATCCCTGAGATAAAGTGTAGATGGAGGAGAAATAAACAGGAACAGAACCACAGGTCTTACAGGTTCAGTGGGAGGAATGAGCAGTGAACTCTCCTGCATTCCTCAGTTGTCAGGTTGGGGAAGATTATCTGTTCCTGGGGGTTCAACCTCTCTGTTTTAAAAATAACTACTTCTCTTGCTGATTTCATGAATTTTCCTCTCTCCTGAGCTAAGTTCTGTAAAACTTTTTATGCCCATTTCCAGCAATAATGGATGATGTGCCTGTCTCAGTGGTATAATTTAGTGACTCGTTAGAGTGAAAGGTGAAATACTGAGTGAGGTTTGAAATACTCCATATGTCTTAAAATTCCACAAATCCAGGCATGTGGGAGACATTCCGCACAGAAACTCAACATGACTAATCCTTAGCAAACACTGAAATGGATAGTTCTTCCCCACTGCCTGGACCATTGCATCCCCTTGGGACTTTAACAAAGCCATCTGGAATTTTTCAGATTTAATATTAGCGCTTTGCTTTCACAGAAAGGCACCAAAAGCCTTGCTTCACAAGCCTTCCACCTGAGACATTCAGTCGTCTGTTGGCATGGATTTTTCTTTGTTCCTAGAGCTCCGTGAGAAATTAATTGCCCACAGTCCAGGATGTGTTTTTGCTTAATTCCTGTCAGAAAACCCTAGGGCTGAAGATGTTACCTTGTTGCTGACTTCTTTTTATGCCCTAGGCATCTTAAGAAATTATCTTATTTCAAATATATGTTTCTCATTAGACTCACCTTTCAGTCCTATTCACCTCTATTCTGTACTCTCTCCCCCTTTCTTTTCCTAACCACTAAAGCAGATTGTGGGTCTCTGTTGCTGGGTGTACTGAATGTCTTCTGGCTCTGGGAGTGCTCACATTTTCTCTTTTCTGGAGCTTGTCTCACTCCCTAGACCCTTCTGCCATGGCTGGCTTTGGAGCTTGGCAAATCTGTCTTGTGGGTGGTTCGAAGGTGACATGATGGTTTTTTTGAGGCGCTCCAAAATGTGTTTGAGTCTAAACACCAGTGTGGTGGTGCTGACATTAATTCAGTTCAACAGGTACTAATCAGGGGCTCATTCTGTACTACGTAAGAAATGGTCCTAGTGTTCTATTTGCTCACAGCCCAGGGGGGAAGATGGGTGTGCGATAGTATGAAGCAGGGAAATCCCAAGGGGAACCCAGATCGGCTCCACCTGGGGAGGCCAAGGGGCATTTCTCAAGCAGCAGACTCTGCAGGGATGGCTTAGCCGGAGCAGGTTCCCTCTCAGGGCTCCCTGTGCCCATCACCCAGATGCCAGCTTTCTCCCTACCGAATCTGGGGACCCTCTGTTGTTTTCACATGCAAATGTCCACTTGAAGAGACTGGTAAGGTTGAAACGATTTGACACGTGGCCACGAAGGGAAATTCAAGGGTTTCCCACCATGACTGCTGTGTCCTTAAAATTTACATAATAGACAAAAATATTATTGGTCAGTAGATAAAGTAAAACACTCTCAAGCATCCCACAGTAGCTAAAATCTTCCTTCAACCGCCGTACATCTATAGACTCATTCTTGCCCCAACACTAGATATATTAAAGGGTATATTACAAAATGCTTGCATTTCCCCTGGGTCGTCTTCCTGCAATGGACCCCAGCAGGCTGATCATTTAGGACAGAGGATGCCTCTGGCTGGTTTCTTGCCTTTCCCTTCCAAATTCAATCACCTGTTAGTACAGAATTATACATCTCACTTTATCCCAAGGAAAAAATGAGCCAGTAGAGTCAAGACTGTATCTTCAGGCTTGAGGGGGATTCATCCTCAAGATTGTGTCTGTATTGCTCAGAGTAACTCAAATAGTGGTCAGCTGAGGAAGGAAGAAAGGTTTTTTTGTGAAAGTGTTGATATGATGCTTCGTAAGTGTCTTCCTACCATAATTGGAATTTTTGCATAAATGGTATGCAAAAGTCATCAAACTATAAAAGACCCCAGTGGTTGTGCTCTTGCCTCATCCTGGTTCTTACGGGTTTACAGCTATGAGGCCAGCACACAGAGGGTCTATATCATGCTCACTTAAACCTTAAATTCCACAAAGAGTGGAAACAAAAAATAATGATAAGAGTACATACCATTTATTTTACTTCTGTCTCATTTTTTTTCTGTCCAAGTAGATTTCTTTTTACTTACACACAGTCTAGTGCTTCTTCACATTCTCTGGAGGCCTGGCTTTTCGTGACATCACAGGATTCCATCCATTACCACATTTCTATGACTTTTCTGTTTGTGTGTCATAAAACCAGACTTAACTTTGTTGCAGTCCCATGACATGGTGCAGTGGACTGAAATTTTATTAACCCCAACCACCCAACCGATCCAGGTAAGCTTTGGGAGTGATTGATTAGAATATACCATGCGACCAACAAATTAATTGCACTGTCTACTAAATTGACTTTCTATTTAATTGAATTTGGGGGTAATATTTCTAGGAGTTTATTCTTGATAATTATCGCATTTTTAATTATCAGTATCATTTACAAAACATTTATCATGCTTATTATCTCGTTTTAGGTCACCAGTCTCTTCAGAAGATCACGGTAAGAATCTGTCTTATACTAATTCAAGATTAGAAGTTGAGTTCCATTCCTTGCATTTCACTCTCAGAGGAAATAATTATTCAAGGAAATATTTCTAAGACATTGGCCTTGTATTTTTTTTTCATGTGAAATGTCATGCTGTTTTAAAAACTCAGTGCATCCTAGCTAAATATTATATCTTGTCGTATCTTCAAATCAATTATAACCATTTTGGTTGACAGATATTATGAAGCTTGATGTATCTACCTGATTTTTGTCCTATCACTGGATACTTTTTGTGAGTTGGGGTTAGCATGTAATTTCTCTGGATCACAGATTTTCATCTTTAAAATGAGAGTTTGTAGTAGATACTCCCAAAAGTCCCTTCAAGATTGGATGCTGGAATTTGCCAAAAGTATTAGAAGTCTGAAAAGAACCTAATCAGTAGTGGTGTGAATTGTTACCTAGCTGAGGCGAGTTATTCACATTTAAGACACAATTATTTCATTCAAAGGATACAATGTAGAGTTTTGTCACATCTACCTTTGGGAGTTCATTTATTCGGTCTGTCATTCAAAAATGTTCACCAAGTACCTACAGTGGGTCCGTGATACTATATAGACATGTTATACAATATGCTTTTGGGGGCCATCTGCAGAGTCAATGTGATATGTGACAGAATTTCCCCCCTAAAAGAGCTTTGAGTCTAGTGAAGGGGATGGTAGAAAGACACATACCTCCTGCAATATAAAGAGAAATGTGATTGATCTTATAAAGGGGAGATACACCAGGTCTCAGAGAACTACTGGCATTCCTTTTCATGCCATCCCTAATTAGTGAAGCACACCTTTATGCATTCAGCCAGCTAAGTATAACACAGGAAAGCTGCTATCAGCTTCCCTGTTCGTCCCCTTATTCTGTTTGGTCACTGAATTTTATTAACTCTGGTTTTCATATTTCTTTCATTGCTATTCTCTTTTCTGTCCCCACTGTTGTAGCTTAGGGGCTCTCTGAGTCTTACTTGGACTTTTAAAATTGTCTTAAAACTGATGTCCACACCTTAGTTTTCCATCCTCTAATTCACTCTAAACTTGGATAACACCACGTTGTTCTCTGGCAAAAATCTACTCCCATCGTCTGTGGGTTGAAATTTTATTGATAGACCAATCATTGTATTCAGCTTTCCATTATTGTATTTTAATGTGGAATGGAAATCCTAAGTGTTGGAACCTTTGTTTACTTCTACTGCTTATTGCTTCTTTTGACATCCTTTCCCCTTTCTCCTACCCACGCTGAATGTTCTAGCCATGTGGTACTGCATCTAATTTCTGGAACTTACCATGTGTTCAAATTTCCTGTTTTTATCCATACTGTTCTTTGTGAGAGGAAGCTACTCCTTTTTGCAATATACGTGGTTTATACTTACCATTTGAGACCTCGCTAATCATCTGACCTCTCAGAGAGCTTTCTGACACACTTACCATTTACATGAAATATTTTTCTTCTAGAATTTAACACATAAATTTGATGCTTGATTTACTTGTCTCACTGTTAGGTTGTGAGTTCTTTGGTAGAGATCCCAACAAATAGCAAACATTCAACAAATGCTTATTATGTGAATGAGTTAAGGACAAAGAGAGGGAGTTTTAGGCAGACATATTCTGCCTTATCATAAGATCTATCATAATATTGAAATGAAGACATATCACATTCTCTGAAGATCATAGGGCAAATCTTGTGTAGACCTATTAAATCAGAGTAAGGTAACCAACCACCGAAAGATGGCCTATTACGGTACGCTATTTTGCTCATTGGTGTAGGTATGACTAGCTTATTTATTGCATATTGAGAGATCGTTGGGCTTCCAAGTTCCATTGATTCAAAACTTGTGTTTTGTTTTTATTTTGATCTATTTAGGGTTTGATTATTTAGGTTTCCCCTAAATGACTTCTGTTTGCTTTGGCCTTCCAGTCTATTAGAACTTAACCCCTATTCCCAAACAAGGGGTGTGGGGGGGGGACTTCTGAATTGTTATTCTGTAGTTTGCTAGAAATTCTTAAGGGGTTATGAGCTATCAGTGAGCAGGTGGTGGCATTCCTGGAAGTCCTTGAAAAATGCCTACCACCAGAAAGACTTGCTCAGTATGAATAACCCATCAGGATTAATTATTGTAAGAACTAGTATATGTGATTAGTTAAAGAAACATTATCCAGATCTGAGGGCTTTTATATTTTCATGGCTTCAAAAGTTATTACATGTCCATGCCTCTTAGTTTGATTCTGCAACTTCCAAAAACTACTAGAATGTATAATGTGAAATTTTAGTGCTGATTTGTCTAATCTTACTAATTTTCCATCATTCTCTAGCCCAGGTATCCTTGGAAAATATTCTTATCCTTTTCTTTTATCACCAAGATTTTCTACTAGTGCTTCAAATATGTTTTCTCATGCTTATACATTTTTAAGTGTTTGCATTTTCTGTGGTTCACATTAAATCTCCTGAATAATCTATTAAGTGATAGAATGATATTACATTCGTACATGATAATGATATTACAATATGCATGCTTTTAGGAATGGTAAGAAGTAACATTTTTGCATTCTCAAACTTAGTGATAGAAAAATTGAGGCTCATTGGGCAAATGGATTGTGAAATTGGGATATAAAACCCCTTGCCTCTTGACTTTCTATTTTTTAGCTTACTTCCAAAGATCTTGCTTTTCTCCCTAATAACAGTTGCTCTGGCTACCTTCAAAACAAACTTTGTTCTTGAGAAAATCTAATTTCCCAAAGTCCAATATACCCGGCATTCTCAGTTCCCACACTTTACCTTTCATAGGAAATAGGCTTGAATATCATGGCTCTGGCATTTACCCTCTTTTAGCCTCCACTTCCTAATCTGTAAGGTGGAGCTCATCATGCCTACCTCATGGGATTATGAGTTCAAGTGGGAGATCGTCTGTGAAATCACTTTCCAGTTGGCTAAAAGCACCGCAAACACAATGCTATTATTGTCCAGGCACGGATGAGGAGGTGCGAGTTTATTAGTGATGTTTGCTGAGCATTGCGTTCTGTTTTTGAAAAGTTAAAAGGTGTCCTGGGGATGGAAGAGGGATAGAAAGCTACTATCATTAAATATTGTGTTTTGATTGGAAACCTTATATGTGGATAGGAAGAGTGAAATGGTTAATACACAATGCAGCTTCTATTAGCAAAGAAAGATACAGTTCATGATTAGATGCGGGTTCTATAGAAAACTGACCACATAAGGCATAAATGAAATGTAAAATGTTCTATTTGTATAATATAGTATCAGAGTCATTAAGAATAAGGACTACAGTTTTTGAGCATTTTTTTTATGCAGAGACACTGTTACAAAGTACTTCAACTATGTTACTTCACTTCATCTTTACACAGTAAATGTGTTATCCTCGATTTTTTAGTGGGGGAAACAGGCTGGCGGTACTTGAATAACTTGCTTAAGATCACACAGCTAATAAGTGGTAGAGTTAATTTTCAAACCCAGTTCTAACACCCACCTCTTGCTCATTTGTGTACCATGTCTCTGGAAAACAAAAGAAATGATTGTCCGCATTAAGGTGAATTGATAGAATTATGGAGAGAAAAAAATTTCCTCTAACAAGGGTTTATTACTACCGTGTAAGTAATCTCTTTTTAATGACAAAACAAAACAGAACAAAAATAACAACCTGTCTCTCCTGCTGGGAACGATTTGTCCCTGTAGAAAAAGTAAATACCAATGTCACATTCTCTCATAATTAGTTAACTGAGTGAAACAAAGCTTCAGGGAAACCTGCCACACCAATTCCCAGTGGAAACATTACATTTTAATGCTACAGCTGTGAGCTGGAGTCCTACCCCTTGTCAGAAGATAAGCCTGGCAGTGATTGATTGCCCTGCCCTAGGAGTTTCCTCTGCGTTTAATGCCTATCACCTCATCATTTAAATTGCCCCGGGAGCCCTTCCTGTGCCCAGGCTACTTTGCCTGAGCTCTCAGATTCTGTTCTGTCGTCTTAGCCTGCTTATTTTGGGGGCCCTCTGAGAAGGCCTCTCTGCCGCTGCTGGCTGGGGTCCTGCACGGGCAGATTACCTTCCAGCTAATATCTGCTCACTCCCCAAACACAGGATAGTCACTGACTCTCTGGCAAGGCAGTGCCAACAATCTGCTTGAGTCCGTCCCCCTGGGGTCTGAAGCAGGCATCCCCTTCCTGTCCTCCCTCCTAGACCTGTGGTGATAATGGCTCTCACATTACATGGTGGCTTTTTTGTTGCCAACAGTAACACAGTAGGCAAGGATGAGAGTAGCAGATATCGGGAAATAAAGTTTTAATGACCACGATCACTAACATAAGTGCCCAAAGAGGAGTCTCCTATTGGACTTGGATGCAGTTTTACTTTGCAGTAAGTTGTGCAGACAAAAACAAAAACAAAACAAAACAAAATAAAACCCAAAAACCGCACATTGTGCCGTAGCCTAAAGTTCTTTCATATATCAATAACTATCTCTTGGCTCAAAATCATTGATTTTTTTCATACATATATATATATACATATATATATGTATATATATGCAGTTTTACTGACATAGAGAATGTTCATAAAAATATACAAAACATTTACCAGCTCAGTTTAAATGATAACCAAAAAGAACTACGGCTTGCCCAGACCCTAACCTAGGAAATTAAACATTTGTAGTCACCATAAGCTTCATCTTTCCCTTTCTGTTTACATTCCCTTCCCTCTCCTGCAGAGATACCTCTATTCTGCTTTTTTCCTAAGAATTTCCTTGTTGCTTTTGATCATCTTACTACATATACACATATTTCACATATGAATGTGTGTATATATGTATATTCCAGATATGTGTGTGTATGTAGATAGATTGGCTTATATTGAACTTTCATAAATTGAATTCTGTTGCAAACTCTTCTGTGATTGGCTTCTTTTGTTCAGAATATTTTTGTGATGCATCCTTGTCGAGTGCTTTGTGGAATATATTTATTCCATTGATTTTTCATGCTGTATGGTATTCTATTGTATAAATATATACCAATTTATATATTCAGATTCTGATGAATGTGTATACTCCAGGTTTTTTGGTTTTGTTTGTTTGGGGTTATTTTGCTATTGCAAACAATATCATTATGAACATTTTTTTTTTATAACTCCTTCAGCTTCCATATGTAAGCGTTTCTCTAGGGTTTAAGCCTGGAGATGGCATAGTTAGGTGGTAGGTTATACACCTATTTAAGTTATCACATAATGACAAGTTGTTTTCCAAAGTAATCATTCTAGTTTACTCTCAAAGCTGCAAACAAGAATAGTTCCCGTTGACCCACATCCTTGCCAACACTTGATGTTAACTAATGAAAAATATTTTTCCAATCTGGTGGGAATGTCAAATGGTATCTTGGGGTTTTAATTTGTGTGAAATGATTACACATCAGGTTAAGCATTTTTCACATAAGCCATTTGTGTTTACTTTTCTATGAAATGTCGCTTTATTTCTTTTGCCCGTCCCCCCCTCCGGGTTGTCTTTTTCTTAATGTTTCATAAACATCTCTATGTATTCTAGGTAAAGGTGTTTTGTTGACTATGTGTGTTGCAGGGTTTGTTTTTTTTTCCAGTTTGTGGTTTATCTTTCCAAAATTTCTTGAGGAATATGTATTATATAATGTAATCAAATTATTACTATTTTCTCTATGGTGTCTACCTTCGGTATGTTCTTTAAAGAAATCTTGGATAGAATATCCTAAAGATGTTCTAGATAGGATAGGATATCCTTAAGATAGTCTCCCATTATGTCTTCTACTGTTTTTATAGTGTTAACCTTCAATTATATCTTCATTATCTTGGAAATTATTTTGTGGTTTGATGAGAGGTAAAAGTCCAGTTTTATTTTGATTTTTTTCGTGTATATAACCAGTCATTGTTATTTATTTCCTTCACTGACTTGCTAAGCCTGTTCTCTCTTCCCCTATACATGGGTTTCTAGATTCTCTTTTCTGTTTTATTGATCTGTATGTTGATTCCTGTCCAATGCACATTGTTTTAATTGCTCTAACTTTGGTAAAATCTTGCTATCAGGGAGAGCACATACTCTAAAATTTGTTCTTCTTCAACAATGTCTAAATTGTACTTGGACCTTTGCTCCATCCTATAAATTTTAGAATCTCTTCATCAAGTTTTGTATTATAATTTTCATGGAAATTGCATGAATCTAAAAATCACTATAAAGAGAATTGATATTATGACAATGAATCTTTCCATCTCAAACCATATCACTTTACATTTAATTGTTTTATTAAGACTAACTGGCCTTTTGAAATGCCTGTCCATAGCATTTCTTAATTTTCTTCATGAAGGTTTTGGCCATTGGATGTTAAATATATTCCTAGTTACTTTTTACATTTTTTGGTGATCTTTTATATTTTAAAAATTATATTTTCTAAATGATCATTGTTGACATAGTAAAATGAAATTCACTTAGAATTTTGTTTCAAGATTCTTGTTTCAAAATCTTGATACAAGACTCCTGTTAAACTTTTAAATTCATAAACTTTACTTCAAGGGTCTTTTGTGAGGAAGGAATTCTGCAGAGACATTATCATCTGCAAGTAAGGAGAATTTTGTTTCATTCTTTCCAATGACTACACTTTGTTATATATTTTTCTGGTCCTTTCTGTGCTGATTAGAACAGTACAGTATTGAATGAAATAGAGATAGTCAGCATCATCGATTTGTTCCTGATCTCAGTGTGGCTGCCATCCACAAGTCACAAGTAAGTTCACTAAGAGGTGAATAGCCCTGGCGATGTTGGTTGTTTTGTAGGTAGCCTCTTCAGGATTTTCCCTTTCATCCAAATGTGTTAAATTCAACAGGTATTAGAATTTTAATGAATGTTTTTTTCTTCATCTTTTGAGATAATGATTTTTCTTTCTCTGGTGTTAATGGTATACTTCATTTTCTAGTAGAAACCAGTATCATATGCATGAGATAAATTCAAATTGGTTATTATATTTATCTCCTTTATGTATTGTTAGATTCAGTTTGCTCGTATTCTATTTAGAATTTTTGCATCCATGGTCGTCCGTGTGTTTGGCCTCTCATTTTCCTTTCTATTGTATGGAGCATGTATGATATACCTAGCTTCATAAAAGAAATTAGAAAATATTTCCCTGTTTTCTAATCTCTGGAAGACTTTGTATAACACTTGGTTTATTGATCTTTGGAATACTTTGGAAAATCCCATCCGTAAAACTATCTGGGGATGGCATTTCCTTGGTGGGAAAAATTTCAATCACAGATCCATAGTATTTGTTTATAGAGCTAGTCAGATTCTCTATTTCTTATTGGTAACTTTTTTTTTTTTGTAATTCATCTATTAAAGTTTTTTTCCATTTTTGGCATTAATTTTTTATAATATCTAGTTATCTGTGTAGTTTCTGTGAGATCTGGTTACATCTATCTTTTCATTTTTAATACCATTTGTGCTTCCTTCTCTTTTTTGTGTCTTTGCCCTTCACCACCAACCACAGGCCTTGGAGCTCTCATTATTTTATCACTTTTTTCAAGAAACTATTTTTTAGCTTCATTGGTATGCTGTATTATATATTTGTTTTCTGTTTTCTTGGTTTCTTATCTTTATAATTTCCTTTATCCTAATCATTTGGCTTATTTTTATGCTTTCTTCTACTTTTTTCTAACAGACTATTTTATTTTTTTCAAAAATATTTATTGAGAGAGAGAGAGAAAGAGAGAGAGAGAGAGCATACGCACATGCAGGGGGGAGAGGTAGAGGGAAAGGGAGAAGCAGGCTCCGTGTCAAGCAGGAAGCCCTATGCGGGACTCGATCCCAGGACTGTGGGATTATGACCTGAGCCAAAGGCAGACACAACCGATTGAGCCACCCAGGCACCTAACGTAAACAATTTAAGTATACGAACATTACCTGAATGATTTCTCTTCTTTGTATATCTCCTTCTGGAATTCTGTTTAGATGCATGAGAGACCTTTTGATGCTATCCTGTATGTGTCCTACTCTTTTTTGTTTTATTTCTCCTTGTTTCTCTGGGATGCATCCTGGATAATTTCTTCAAAGTTGTTTTCTTGTTTTTTACTGATTTGTATTTATGTGCTTTAGATTATCCTTTGAGCCACTCATTTCCTTGGACCTTTATGCACCGGAGTTCTTTAAGTCCTTCAGAAAGGTTTGTCAGTCACCAAAGAAAACTAGCAAACTTGATTAATTTAAATTAAATTCTCCATTTGCGAGTTTGTGTGGGTGTGCTTGTTTCTTTCTTGTTTAAGCTACATAGGGCACACAGAGACATTAATTCTGAGTGCATAGTGTTCAGTTGATGGCAATAAAGTCACATAAGTGTTCTTTGTTTTGGGTTTTATGTCCCCACAGCATCAAGTTTTCTTGTTAAATCCTTTGTAGGCTTTATTTATTATTTCTGTAGAAGAGATTTAGCTCTTCAGGGGCACCATTTTGTGGGGGGTCTATTTGGGCAGGTTCCCGGCTTTATCTTCTGTGTCCTGTGCCTCACACTGCCATCAGAGTGGCTCAAGATTCTCAGCATGTCACAGAAACCTTTAGGGCATCAGGTAGTTTGGGTATCTGCTCGTCTGCTAGGGTCAGCGGATTCACTTTATTTAATGGATTTATGGATTCCTTACTGTCTCTCTTAATAGTAGGGAGTGAGTGTGTATGATGAGTTTTACTTTATTTTTGTTGTAAAATGAAACACAATATATAGCTTGGCATATTATATATATATGTGCATGTATATATATACACATATATGTGTGTATATACATATATTTGTGTGTGTATATGCATATATATATATATATATATATATATATAANATATATACATATATATGTGTGTGTATATACATATATTTGTGTGTGTATATGTGTATATATATATATGTATATAATCATGGTAACACCCTCATAACCATCACTCAGGCTAAAAAATGGAATTCCTTCCATGTGTCTCCATCCTATATGCATGTCTCCAGGCCTCTAAAAGTAACCCCTATCTTGGCTTCTGGGTTTTTGTTTTTGTTTTTGTTTTTGTTTTTGTTTTTTTGTAGGTTTTGTTTTGTTTTGTTCTCGCATATCTATAAAATCTTATCTCTCACTCTAGTTGTATCTAGCATACTCTAGATACTATATAGTTTAATCTTGCCCATTTAAAAGAATAGTTTGTCTTTTAGGTCTCTTTTAAACACATATTCTCCATCTATTCTTTTCTTTTACTTAGAATTTATCTTGAAGTGCTCAGGNAAAATATTATGTCTTTTAGGTCTCTTAAACACATATTCTCCATCTATTCTTTTCTTTTACTTAGAATTTATCTTGAAGTGCTCAGGCCATTTGAACTGCAGACTTTCACACAAGGGATTTTGCTGAGTGAGTGAACACTAATACACAGAGGCTTGATCCAACTCAGATCTGATCTCTTTGGCAAGTCTGTTGGTGAGAATGTGTTCTTTGATCAAGGGAAGGTGATATCTGGATTTCACTGTTTGATTGATGTCCAATACCTAGATTTATTAATTGGGGTTATAAAATTTGCTGTTCTAATTCTACCTTTGAGGGTTTTCCAATTCTGTCATTTTATAAAGAGCCACTTCATCTCCTCTACTGTTTGATTACTCAGTGAAACAGGATGCTTCAGGAAATGGAATAAATGTTCAAGTCTGTCCTTTTATTTATCTGGTTACCAAAATAATTAGTTGATTGCTTATCACTGTAAAAGATGACCAGTTTTCAAAAATCTTGATGAATCATGATTTTTTTAAAAGTGGGCTCCATGCCCAATGTGGGGCTCAACCTCACAACTCATGAGATCAAGGGTCGCATATTCTACTGATCGAGCCAGTCAGTACCCCATGAATTTTAACACATTTCATGGGCTTCGTTAAATTGCAATTATTATTCTCATCGAAGTTTAAATTTTTCTCTGTTTGACAAGAAGGAAGTCCCATCATGTTGACTTCAAAGTCTTCCTAACATTGCCCTAATATTCTTAGATAATTTCCTTGATACCCAGCATAGCAAGGTGTTTCAGCCTCATCTTTTGTAGTTCTTGCTTCTTGCCCTAGATACCATTTCTCTAAAACCTCTTAGATGCTTTCAGTGAGAAATAGTATTTTAAGACCACAATTTCGGCACTAGATATTACTAGTTCATTGTTTCTGGTTGAGCAGAGATAAAAGAGTTATATTTGCATTCAGGATATATGTGTGTGTGTCTGTCTGTGTATATTCACATATTAGCCCACACAATTCAATTAGAATTACTGAAAGGAGTTAAAAAATATTTCCTTGCATTTTTATTGATTTATGATATATTAGTATTAAGATCATATAGCCACTGCATACTATAATTTCTCCCTTTTAATATTCATTTTTGACCTAGTTGCAAAAGTAACTTATTAGTGCTCATCATGAGCAATTCTGTTGAAATCTCTCTAGTTATTTTGATTTTCTGAACCACATTTTCCACTAGATCCCTTAGGAAAATCTCTTGGAAAACATTATTTTTGGGGTTGTTTCATGTAATATCTTGTCTGGGATTTTTATGCTTAAAAATTAGTTGTGGTCCATACAGATTCATCATGTCACATGGCATAAAGCGTTGCTTTGAAAGTCTGGATATCTTTCTTATAAAATTCTTTTTTTTTTCTTTGTCTAGATACCTAAAGGATTTTTTTAAGGCTTATTTATTTTAGAGAGAGAGCATGAGCAGAGGGAGGGGCAGAGGGAGAGGGAGAGTGAGAATCCACAAGCAGAGTCTCCGATGTGGGTGGGGCTCGATCTCACGACCCTGAGATCATGACCCGAGTGGAAACCAAGTCAGCCACATAACCTACTGAGCCTCCCAGGTGTCCCAGGATATTTTACTTTAATGTCCAATAGTTTTCTGAAAATATACCTTGGTGTAGGTCATTTTGAGACATTCCCGTTCTCACATACGTGATACACTATTTAAATGTGCTGTTCATTTTTGAAATTCAGAACAGTGTTCTTGAATAAAGTATATATGTTCTCTTCTCTTGCTTCGGTTTTCTTCTTCAGGAGCTCCTTTTGTATGTTTGATCTTCTCTATGTATCTTTAACATTTGTCATTTCCTCTCACATTCTTTTTCTCCTTTCCTTAGTTCTTTAAGTTTCTTTATCTGTGTCTTCTACTTTTCTTAAGACTTTATTGGTTGAATTTGTTTCTGCGTCCCTTCTAGGTTATCTTCATTGGAAAATGATTTTTTTTTCTCTCATTTCTAGTTCTTTGTTGAAGGACATCACCTCATTTCTGAATTGTTCTGATTCGTGCTATTCTTGATATCGTGTATCACTTTACCAATGCCATTAAGCTTATTTGAAATAGTATGCTACTATTTTTGAGCGAGTTTTTGTGGTAATAAAATCTAGGATTTTATTCTGTTCTTTTTTCTTTTTTTCCCTAAAATAACTTCAAATGATATTTTCCTTCTTTACTATTTTTATACGAAATTCATTTTTCTGCTGAATTGTGGAAAGAAAAATGCATTCAGTTAGCTATTCTCACTTCAGATGGCTCTTTTTTCTTTTGGTTTCGTGTCCTGTTGAAATGTGGTGGCTTGCTTTCTCAGATTTCCCGGTTTTGATCCATAGCCTCACTTTTATCCAGACCTGTTTCTTTACTCCTGTTAGCCATTTTCAGCTCAGTGTGCATTCCCCTCGGAAAGTCATCCTCAGTTTGGGTCTCGAAGAGGCGTCCTAGGTGGTCAGTTTTGAGAGTTCCCAGGAGCTGCAGTGCTCTGGGTACTTCCGTTTTTCCTGGGGCCCCTTGCACGGATCTGTCAAGGGAATGGGAACAGCTTCTGAGGCTGTTCTCCTACGGATGCCCTGGATTTTTCCACCACCAACTGTTGGCTCTTTTGTGGCATTCCTGCCATCAGGCGCATCAACTGCCCCACCCCCACCGCCTCCCTGCGCTCTCCTGTGCAGACAGGGGGGGAATCCAGGTCTTTGAGCTGTGAATGGCCTCTCCTTAGCCATTTGTAAACTTGACGTTTATGAGGATATCTTGTTACCTTCTTTTGAGGATTGGCCAAATTGACCATTTTGGTGCTTTTACCGAGTTTCTCTGTCTCTCTGTGGAGAATCAAACGGGCAGTAGGGAGGGCACTTGTTGTGATGAGCACTGAGTATTGTATGCTAGTGACAGATCACTCAATTCTGCCCCCGAAACTAATATTACACTGTATGTTAACTAACTGGAGTTTAAATTAAAACTTGGGAAAAAGACAGAAAAGAAACAACAAAAAAGAATTCAGAAAGTCCGCTGCAACTATTACCACCACTTTCCCAAATTGCCTGATTTTTTTTTTAAATCTGTCAATTCAACTTAAATTGTTAGGGACGGTTAGTGTCTGTGATTCCCCATATTATCAAAAAGAGAATCCTATATTCATCTTTATTCAAAGAAGCATTCAAAAAGTCTGCTGCAACTATTACCACCACTTTCCCAAATTGCCTGATTTTTTTTTAAAATCTGTCAATTCAACTTAAATTGTTAGGGAGGGTTAGTGTCTGTGATTCCCCATATTATCAAAAAGAGAATCCTATATTCATCTTTATTCAAATAAACGTTCAGTACCTTGAAAGTTACATATATTTTTAAATTTCTGCTAGCCCCTGAAATTGAAAAATTAAAACAAGAATAATTTATTTTTGAGAAACTCAGAATGGAGGGATTAATTAAAGTTTGGGTCCTTGTGTTTCAGCAAAATAATTTCAGCTACTCCTTTGGAATTATGTGGGATAATATACTCTTAGGCATAGTTAAAACTTAAAAAAATGTCAGTGTTTAAAACTTAACCAGTGTCAGGTGTTGTCCTAAGCTGTGTTGTGTTGAGGCTTAGAGAGTTTAAATGCTTTCTTTTAGGTCACACCAAACTAGTATATACTGAACCAACTACTCCATAGGTTCTAGATACATTTATTCTATAAACAATCATAGTAATACTATT
The DNA here is from genome assembly GCA_002007465.1 of Ailurus styani. Lineage (NCBI taxonomy): Eukaryota > Metazoa > Chordata > Mammalia > Carnivora > Ailuridae > Ailurus > Ailurus styani. The sequence goes on from LNAC01000057.1 coordinate 4,747,924, forward strand.
ATTCCCACTTTACAGATGAGGAAACTAAGGCACAGACCTTTTAGGTGACTTGTCCAAGGTCCCATGCACAGCTGGTAAGGATTAGAACTTGGATTTACACTCAGGTAATCTATCTAGATTCAGATCCCATTCTCAGCCACTCCTCCATATAGTCCCTCGATAGCATTGCTAAGTGTTGGGCTCGTGTATTAGGAAATCATTCTTTTGGTTGAATGGAGAGCTCCTAATTATTGGGCGCTAATTTGTCATTAAAGATGAGGTATATATTTTTTTCATAGCAGTGACCAGTACCCTTGATGCAGAATGATTCAAAGATGTGTTCTTGATCCACTGCTCCTGTCCTCATACTTCCATAATCTAGGAAACGGTTTCCTCGATCAAGGAAACTAATCAAGGAAAACAATATCCTGTCGATAACATCCATTTTTAAAAAGGTAGAATTCTTGAAAGGTAGCTATTTCCTTAAGGAAATATCACAACAGGAAGACAATATTATGACCAGAATAGTAGTGTAGATTATGGAAGTTGGATGTTTTTCACTTTTATTTTCTGTAAGCTGTTTATTAGTAAAATGCGATGAGTAAAGTAAACTCGGCGAAGATACAGATGGAAACCTCACAGATCTTTAATTGCCTCGCTGGGAAGAGTTTTCAGTGTTGGCCATCACAGTATGCCACTTTGCAATGACTTTGGGCTAGCTAATGCAAAGTTGCTAGAGTGTTCTTTTTTTGCCCCATATTCTGTTTCTGACAATGCAATCCCCCATTGACTTTTTAATTAGATTCAAACATTTTAGTGCTCACTTTTGAGGCGCTTTCTTACCCTGGTTTAGTTCATGTTGCTTTAGTGAATTATTTCTACTCCCCTGCTTGTAGGCCCCTCTCCAGGTTCATCTCCTTTATATTCATCCAGCCATATGACCTGTAGCACCTCCTACCATCTCTCTGGCAGACCACCTTCATTGTCTTTCATTCAAGCCCCTCTTTGGTGCTCATTAATTTCTGTGTGTTGGAACCACCTCCATAGAGTCTAAGGACAAACAATGATGAATTTTCCTGACAACTCAAATGCCCGCGATTTTCCCTTCCCTATTCACTTACTGGTTTTTTTGAGTGTATTCCAAATTTTCCCCCCATGGGTGATGTTGCCCTTATTTGACTATGAACCCAGTGAATAGAGATGTTGCCCCATGCTATGCTGTGCCCTGGCACAGAACTGATTTTCTCTATACAAGTCTCACTGTTACATTCACTGCTGTATGTGGTGTTGGCAAACAGAAACTTTCAATACACATCTTTGAATTCCATTGTAGCCTCATTAACATTGTTCCCTGTAGAAGATAGGTTAGTCCTGGTCCTTTCCCAAAGAAATTCAGTTGGTAATGTGTTGAAAAAAAATGGCCTTTTATAGTGGTCTCACTGGGTGCTCCCCAAAGACTGTGTGAAAGGAAAGGAATAAAAATGACAGCATGCTTTTCTTTGGCTAGCCTTCTTTCACATTTCCTAGGAAAACAGACAATCGCTGCTGATTAAAAAACAAAATAAAATAGAATAAGCAAACAAAACAAAACCCAAACCCCTGGGCTTTCCAGAATCAGGTTATATCACTTTCTGTGTGTCCTGACCCTGCTCTTCTCTCTCTCCTCCCCACTTCTTAAATCTCACTATTGACTGTAACCACATAAGCCTTTGATCTTATGGTTTCTTTGGAGGGCTTTGTTGGTGATCCTCATCTAATTATCTTTTGAAGCCTCACTAGAGATGAGTGTATGTTGAGCAGGAGGAGTGCTCTTTACTGAGATTCACCTACAACTTGGCTTGAAATTCCCTGGCCTCAGAGAATATTTTAAGTACTTACAACACCACAAAATAAGAAAATGACAAGAAAGGAGAGAGGAGGGGAGAAAGCTAACCCTCTGGTTTGCTCGTGCGCGGGCGGGTCAGAAGAGGTCGTCAAAGAAGGTTGTGTGTCACGGCTCCTCTGGTCGCGGACGAAGCTGTCACAGATCTCATGGCATAGCTTGGTCACTTATCCCCCAGGTAAGTGTGTGAAAGGGCTTGGCAGGTGCCTGACTTGGTCTCCATGTAGTCATCTGTAAGAGCAGAAATGAAGAATTGAGTTGTGCTTGCTTTTTAAAGTTTACTGTGTTTACTTAGGCTTTCTACTGTATGAAATGATAGGATCTGAGCTGTGTTTACCCCCATGTCCCCAAGCGGCCAGACAGATGTACTGACAATGACAGTAGTCCCGTCCTGAGAGGATGGTCATTGTTACTCCATTGTGTGTTGTCTGCTTGACTAGAGAAACCCCAGGATCTAATGAACACTTTTTCCCCAGGGAGCTCCACCGAAAGCTTCTTTGTTCTTTTGTTGCCTTCCTCCCACAAAGAATTATGTGGGTGCTGGTGACTGCTTGCCCTGAATGACGGGCTTGGCCCAGGCCTCCCTTATGCTTACCAGTTGCAAAACACTAGAATGCCTTGTCACTTTTTCAGTCGGTCCCTGGAAGGTCAGTGCTGGATATTTCGCAGTATGGCACATTCCAGCTGCAAGCATTTTTTTTCTGCATGAATTTTTGTCTGTCCATGCTTTCTGTGCTAGCTCCTTAGAACTATAGAAATGGCCATTGGTCCAGCTCGTTTTAAACCCAGTGAGGTCAACGAAATGCTGCCTCGTTTCACCAGTTTTCTGAGTCAGTCCTCATCTTCTGGGTCCACTCCAGGTGCTCTGCTTGTCGGGGGCACAATGGTCGCACCTGCACAGGACATGCCTTCTTCTGGTCAACATGGCGCCACATGGGGTTGCCTGGGTGGCTCAGTCAGTTAAGCATCTGCCTTCAGCTCAGGTCATGATCTCAGGGTCCTGGGATCAAGCCCCGTGTTGGGCCTCTTGCTCCGCGGGGAGCCTGCTTCTCCCTCTCCCTCTGCCTGCTGCTCCCCCTGCTTGTGCTCTGTCAAATCAATAAATAAAACCTTAAACAAACAAACAAAAACAAAACAAAACAAACAGAAAAAACATGGCTCCACATGGCGCCTAGAAGCCGTTCCTTCCTACAGCATTTCTTTTTCTCACCACTCACATTTCTTTCTGTAACCTCCCTCGTCAGAGCCAGGGAAGCATAGGGCATGGACACACTATGGCTGCATTCCTCATGGCTGACCAGAGAGATGAGGGCAAGAGAGGACCTCATTTCACCCCCTCATGACACCTTAGTACTGTCTGTCGCCAAATAAGGGAGGAGTGTGGAGCCCTGTCTTGCAAGTGACTCTCCTACGTGCTAGGTTTCCATCCTGACTTTGCCACATATAAGCCATGTGGCCTCAAGCAAAATGACTGAACCTCATGAAGCCTCAGTTTGTCGTCCTGAAATGGGTATGATGACAGTTATCAGTACATATCTAGCAGTTGTATCACGAGGATTAATTTAGATAGTATTTAGCTCCATGTCCAACGCATAGTTTACTTGCAAATATTCACAAAAGAAAGGGACAGGGCAGGAGAATAGATGTGCCCAAAAGAGCAGGAGAAGCTAACAGTGTCAAATACCCAAAATAGGAGTATCTTTTTCTATAAATAGACCTGATATGTCATATTTGCATGGACTTAGGGATAATTTCAAGCGTACTGGTTTCTAACTTTGCTGGAACTAAACATGTCCTTCAGGTTACACTCCAGTGGGCCGAGAGTGACTCATTTTTGTTCTGGGCAGTGAACAGTTGAGTGTGGATGCTGGCAGCGGGCAAGGACCAGAGTGTTGTCTCAGAGCAGGGAGGACCCGGCCCACCCCAGCTCTGTTCTCCGTCGGGTGGTGGAATCTGGGGCAGATCAGTTCCCCTTAGGCCTTGGTCTCTTCAGAGAGCAGGGTGAGCTGGCTGCCACCTAAGGCATCTTCTGTCCTCTAGACTCGGGCCTCCGAGCCATGGAAGAACCCTGGGCAATGAGATAGATACATGAGGAGAATCCCAAAATGTCAGCTTCAGTTTTGGAAGGGTATGTGGGAGACACCCTTGGCCTGCTTTCTATGGGGCAGGCGTATGGATTCCTACAGAGGAGTGCTGGTCTTACTCTCTCTGCTGGTGATGACACACAGCCCTGCTGTTTCCACACCTCACCAGGTACTGGACTCCTGAAAAGAAAGAAAATCAACTTTTCAAGTGCATAAATGCTGCAGGCCGCTTTTACTCTGGTAGCTTTCTTTAACAAGGTAACAAAATACATTACTATTTAATTATGCAGTTTCCAGCCTTTCTCCTGACAAAGCGAGGCCCCTGTGCTTATTGAAAAAGGGATTTGTAACCAGCCAGAGCTGGTTTCATCCGCTCTTGTGTCCTACTAAATAAAGGCAATGATTTCAGCCGTTGCAAAAAAAAAAAAGAAAAATAGAGGTGGTGTTTTATGAGACCACAAAAAAGGTCATTGAAACCATATTGTTTGTGTAGCTGCTTGTTGTATTTCTCTGATCTCGTTTCTCTCTGGGGCCTATATCTCTCCTAACTCTCCGGGCTCCTTCTCATTCTCCGAAAGCGTGGCTCACCCCCATATGTTCTTTGGGCATCTGACTTCCCAGTGGTCTTTCTAGTCAAGCCCCTTTTATATTTGAGGAAGAGAGTGATCGTCTTGGCCAAAGTTGGATTCTGAAAACAGAGTTGGTGAGTGATTTTCAGTGACATTAAAAAAAAGAAAGTTTTTGGTTTCACATCACTCTCCGCATCTTGGAAGCTGCTCTTCCGGGGATGCCCTCTTCCCTCCCTCCCTGCCCCCTTTCTCCCTTCCCCCACTCTAGACATCCCGCTTTCTCAAGTGATACGGCTTATCACTTGTTTACCCAGGCCTCTACACCAGCTGGACTTCTCCATAGAAAACTCTCCACCCATAATTTCTCCCAGCGCAGATCTTCCCTTTCTGCACAATTTCTTACAACTTCGCTAGGGAGTCATTCCATACACCACTTTCTTTCCTTAGCAGTCGGGCGCTCCACGTGGTTGTGTAAAGACACACGTGTTACTTTATAGATAACCCTTCTTCTTTAAGAATATAGGAATTCCTGAGAAGAATAAAGGTTTAGTTTTTATTTCTCTTCACGGCAACCGGTAAAATCTGTTCTTGAGTAAATATCATGGAAGATTTACCCATATAGTAAAGCCCTGTTCTATTTTGTATCTTCTGAGCAAGCTTCAGAACTAATCATTTACTTTAGAATCATTACTTTTAAGGTGTGACACTGCTTAAGTCAACTTAGCATAATGTCGAAGTGAAAGTTAAAACTTATTGTTCATTTTTCTGAAGTAAAATGCTTAATTTTTCTGTTTTCAATTAGTATCTATCTTATGCTAATCTGGGGAAGGTTCAAACTTAGCCTTTGATTATAACTTAGTTACAGGTACAAGTTGTCTGTATACACGTAAAGTGAAGAAGGCTCTAGAAACTTTTTTTTAAGATTTATTTATTTATTAATTTGACATAGAGAGATCACCGGTAGGCAGAGAGGCAGGCAGAGAGAGAGGAGGAAGCAGGCTCCCCGCTGAGCAGGGAGCCTGATTTGGGCCTCGATCCCAGGACCCTGAGATCATGACCTGAGCTGAAGGCAGAGGCTTTAACCCACTGAGCCACCCAGGCACCCTAGAAACTACCTTTTTTAAAAAAAAATTGTACACTTTTGCTCTATGTACATTTTGCTGGTGTTTGTCCCTTTGCTGTGTTAATTCCTCCCTGGTTTTACTTGTGTTTNTAAAAAAATTGTACACTTTTGCTCTACGTACATTTTGCTGGTGTTTGTCCCTTTGCTGTGTTAATTCCTCCCTGGTTTTACTTGTGTTTCAGTGATGAGTGTTTTGTTTAAACCTGTTCTTCTTAGTTCAAAAGGCCTTCTTCGTCCAGAGTGGTCAGCGTGCTGCTAGGCAGTGATAAGATACTTTCCGTGCATCCCGATGACCGGATGACCCGTAAACCCATCATCTTTCTGAGCTCCAGAACACACTCCTTTGTACTTGGATCCTGACCTTAAACACCATTTCCCATACACAGTCTTGACGTTTGGTTAAAACCAATAACCATCCATCACTTTCAGGCCATGTCAGATCTGCTCATGGCTATCATGGAATGAAATATGAGCACAGCTTTGCAACCTAAGTTGCTTTTAGAGGTCCCGAAGGACACAGCTACAATATATCAGATGAGTTCAAGGAGACCTCTCATAGGAAAGGGGCCCAATGTTGAGAGGTGGGATGAAGCCAAGGCGCTGATGTGATCTCCCAGGTCCCCAGTCAGAGTCATTAGGAATGAAGTCCAGCTTCTACTTGGCACCTTCCTCTCATCTGTGAGGTGAAGGAGGACCTTATTTATTAGTTCTTCCATTTCTCTTAGCCTCTCAGGATTATAGCTTTATCATCCAAATGTTGGGAAAGCCAGAATAAAGTTCATCAACCAAAGTTAAATTCTCTCGACATTCTAGAGATGCGGGACTTTGGAGAAGGCCAGAATTTTGTTTTAATCTCTTCCATCACTAAAACAGTTCTAGCGTACTATGAGTTTTAACATGTACTACTTTATTCAAATGTTAAGAAGGAGAAGGAGTGTTTTCATGTATCATAATTATTTGGGGTTCACGAATAGGAATTTAGTAAGGTGTAACCAGATTAAAACACTTTACATATATGAAAAATCTTCCCTGTTGGTGGAGGCTTGATAGTTATTGGACAAAAATAGTTGGTGGGATTCTGTAATATTAGCACCAAAAAAGAATTGATATTTTTTCTAGTTTTAAGGGAATAGTTGGGTATTACTTTAGAAGGTGGGACTATATTTTTTTAAAAAAGTGTTGTCTAGGGCGCCTGGGTGGCTCAGTGGGTTAAAGCCTCTGCCTTCAGCTCAGGTCATGATCTCAGGGTCTTGGGATTGAGGCCCACATCAGGCTCCCTGTTCAGTGGGGAGCCTGCTTCCTCCTCTCTCTCTGCCTGCCTCTCAGCCTACTTGTGCTCTCTCTCTCTGTCTGTCAAATAAATAAATAAAATCTTAAAAAAAAAAAGTGTTGGCTACTACATCCAAAGATGGTAATATTAGTATATCATTACTAGAGAACATATTACTTTGAGTTACACAGACTTTCAGGAGGATATTTTCAAGAACCTCTCTCATCCCTCCTGCCACTGTTGACATATATTTTACACAGCTGGCTGAAAGTAAACTACCGTGACTGGGGAAGACCGAGGAAGACCTGTGAACTTGGCTTCTCTAGCCCAGTGCTCAAAGCAAATTAACCCATGAAATTTCTCTTAACACAGATCCAAGGCTTACAGCTGACCTTCTAGGAAATAACCATTGCTTAGCATAAGGCTCTGATCTGACCCATACTACAAATGTTTCTGGTTTATTGAGATACTTATGATGTTGTTTCACTGTATCTAGTAAACACTATTAGATACCTGAAAAGATAGGAAAATAGTCTCAACTCCAAAATTGACTGCCAGGTGTAGCAGGAGCCAGTAAAGTGGGCTTTCTTCCTTTCCTTCCCATGTCTTCCTTGATTCAGGGTTGCAAGAAGATTGAATGACAGCTCATGGAGTCACCAGACCACAAGTATCAACCGAGTATTTATAAAGCACTTCATGTATTTCTTGTACTAGAGTTTTTATTGAAGGATGGGATATAGATAAAGAGAAAATGAAGTGAAAGCACAGTCCCTGTGCTTGTGGCTTAAGGGCAGAGATGGGGTTTCCACATGTGAAACAACCAGAGAATGATTTCACAACCACAGGTAAACAAGTGGGGTGTCAGGGAGAGACATCTGGTCCCCACGCTGTTTATAGCTAATTCCAGGGGGGGAAATAAGAGAAATGGAACCAACCGCTTCTGAAGGGAGCACGTCCCGGTCCTCTGGCAGCAAGGTGGAGGTTTTCTGCCAGGAGGCAACACTGGATAGGGGGCTGTTTGTTTTTTCTCCAAACAGGAAACTCCTTCCATGCCAATAGTAGCTTCAAAAGGATTGCTCCAGCAGATGGAAAGAACCCATGTGCATTCATGCATTCAATTAGCAGGGACTAATTCAATTTGAGGATTAACCCTGTCATTAGAGAGAAACAAAACCTATTTAAGTCTCCCATCTACGGTTACACACGCTGAGTGCCATTGGCACAGCTGGTGGTTGAATATCAGGCCATTGTAACATTTCATGGCCTTCCGATGCCGCTGATGGATTAATCCCAGTGAGAAGATCCTGGAAATGTGTGCTCTGAGCCCTCCACTCTGTATTTTGGCAAAGGAGGAGAAGCTGGTAGACCAGGTGGGAGGGAAATGGGACTAGAGTTTGGTGAGTGCTTGCTTGACTGGAGGAGGAAAAAGAGGAGAGACAGTGGGTTTTTTTATATCTGATTATTAAAGAGAGATTCAGGGTAAAGCTTACCTTAGATAGATTTTTTTTTAAGATTTTATTTATTTATTTGACAGAGAGAGAGATCACAAGTAGGCAGAGAGGCAGGCAGAGAGAGAGGGGGAAGCAGGCTCTCCGCTGAGCAGAGAGTCCAATGCGGGGCTCGATCCCAGTACCCTGAGATTGTGACCTGAGCCGAAGGCAAAGGCTTAATCCACTGACCCACCCAGGTGCCCCCTTAGATAGAATTCTTAATTCAACTCAGCAAACACTTGTTGTCTGCATGATCTTCTACTTGCCTTTCTTCCTTCTGCCCCAAAAAGCTGATCCTTCAGATAAGCAGTTGTCAGCCTTTGTATTTTTCTGCTGAGACACTCATGACATAAAACAGATGACATTGTGTACAAAAGATGCTCTCATAGAGGACACAGGTAACAAGGCCATTTGCCAGTGCGAACTAAAAGTCAGTATCAACCCTCTTACTCAAAGCACTTCACAATGTAAATGCATGATGTGACAGACCGAGTTTTCCAAAAACAGTCACAGCATTGTCTCCCATCCTACACGTTCTTCTTGCAATATGACTTTGACATTCTTTTCATTGAGATGTGGGCTCTGGGTCTTCTCGAATATGGGCAGACTTAAAACTGTGGCAGCAGAAGTGACACCCCATGATTTCCAAGACAAGGTGACTTCCAAAAGGCTTTTGTGGGATGTTGCTTTTGAAACCCAGTCACCATCTTGGGAGGAAGCCCAAGCAGCCATGGAATGTCCTTCTCAGGAAATGAAGGCTCCGCCATGAAGCCAGCACCCACTTTCCTGTGCCGTATAATCGTCTTGAAAGTGGGTCTTTGAGCTCTCCGTGGAGTGGCCCCACCTGATGCCAGGTGAAGGGGAAACAAGCTGGCCTAAACTGCAGGTTTTTGAGCAAAGCACATCATTGTTTTGTTTGAAGCCACTGTGTTTTGGGATGCTGCAGCTCTCCATAACTGCCTAGAATTTATGCAGTCACGGAGAGCTGATACAAATTTGTGAGTCATTATAAGAATAATCTTGAATTTGTCCCAATATATTAAAAACCTTCAGTACTTTAGCTATTAACAAATAATTTGGCACATAACTTATTATCGGTTGTCAAAACCTCCTCTAGGCTTATATTAAAATGCAGAGGTCTTTCAAAATGTCTAATTCCTCCTTTCTCTCACCTCCTCATGTTGAGTATGGCTATGTAAAATAATACTAATTACCGTCATTTTCATGAGCTGCTTCTCATTTATGCCTCATTAGCATAATTCGCAGTAGTTATCCATCCCATTAAATGAGTGTTAGTTACCTTTGCCATATCTGGTGATCATACTAAATTCCATTTTGAGGAACTAAGGCTTCACAGTTTGTTGCTCATGTCCCATGACTAACTGCTTACAAAGTAGAAAAATTGGGCAGAATGCTTCTGATAAGGCAAATGCAGGAAAAGCTCTGCAGAAGTAGGTATCTAAAAGCAATAGGGTCTTGGGCAACTGACAATACAAGGCATCTGGTGACTGAGCAATAAGTAACTATGAATAAAGGACAAGAAGGAAGATGCCCTTCATGATCAGATTAACGGAATTGTGAATGCAACATCTGCCATTGTCGATATTCAGTGTCTCCTTTGGCATAAAAAGACTTGGACCTTGAAGCCTTAAACTGACTTCACTTGGCATGGGATGCACTCATGAAACTTTTATTTGGGGTTGTTTTAGTTTTTGCTCACCTTGTTCCAGGTTCAAGGGGAAACAGCATGGTGGGAGGAGTTCCAACATAGGAGTCAGATGCAATAATGTTAAAGAAAATGTAAAAGAAAGAAAGAAAAATAAGAGTCTCTCTGTCATCTGGATTTCTAACTATCTGTGTGACCCTGGAAAAGTCCATTTACTTTTCAAGCCTGTGTTCTCATCTATGAAATGAGAGGTTTAGGCTAGATCCCAAAATAGCTCTGGAATATAGACTATGACCACTTCTGAAGGGACAGTTCTTGGACGTGTTTCTTGCTTCACAGATGAAATATTTAGGAGTAAAAAGTCTGCAGAACTTGGAAAAGCCAGATATATATTTATGCTTCTCAGCGCAGCAACCGATTTTTCCCCAACCCAGGACTCTACAAGCTATTCATTGTTCGATGGTGGTGGTTTGTACTTTTAATTTTTTTCTTCCATAATTTTTTGAAAAAGATTTACGTGACTGCTATCATTAGTAGGTGACAAACAGTTTGGAAATAGAATATTAATTTAAGAACTGAGAAAGAACATGAAAATTTAGACTTTTTAAATAGACCTGAGTGTTCAGAGTTGAGACTATACAATGTAGTTATTTCAGTTGATTTATTGAGAACTCATACATGGCTTTGCCAAGCCCTGTATACTTTTAATTAAATATTTTCGTTGGCATAGCAAAAACTGCAACCTTAAACTATCCCCTTGGAAGTAATAATATGCCAAACTCTACAGCTGTAATTGGCCTTAATCTAACCTTCTCATTTCATAAGTGAGAAATGGTTCTTTTTCTATGTCATGAGGTCAAAACCATCAGGATTCCATGGTGTTCGTTCTACACAGGAGACCAAAATAGTCAGTCCTCTGTTCCATGAGCTGATTTGAAAGGGAGAGTCCCAAAGAACTGACTTTACCTTCATTTTTCTAACAAGAGAACTGAAGGTTGGTAAACTATAACTTGCCCAAGGTTACAGCCAGTTCATGGTGCTCCAGGGGCTCACAAGGAGTCTTGATTCTTGGCTTGGTTATGATGTATCCCTTCCTAATTTGGACTTCTTGCCAAAATTCCAGTTCCCTGAGAGGATGGAGTTTGCTTTGTACAGAGGTATCCCCAGAACCTCGAACAGGGAAGGCCTGGCACGGCAGGAGCAGGTGGCCGGCCCGTGATCCTGTGGATTGTTTTGTCCCTCTCCTGATTCCAGCAGGAAGCCATTGTTCCCTCAAGCATGAAGCCTGAGGATATCCAGACTGTTGGGAATCGAGGCCCTAGAGGGAGAGACTAAGAAGGAAGGTGGTGATTCCTTCCTGGCAGTCCTGGCCTCTCAGTTCCAAGATGTTTACTAGATAGCAGTTTATAGGAAGGCATAGCACTGAAGAAAAAATCAGCCATTTCATATGAATTAATGAGTCTGCTTCTAAGCTCTAAAAATGACAAACTTCACAGTTCTTTATCCCTTACTCTCCTGCCTACTACATAAGTTTCTGTGATTTAATTGTCCAGGAAACTTGCGCTCCATCTACTCAATTGCCTTTACTTCTCATCAGCATTTGACTTACCCTCTTCGCATTTGGGATCATGATTTCCCCAGTTGGAAAGAATTTTGGAAAAGGCAGGAAGGCAAGCTTGGGGCTCAAGAAATAATAAAGAATAATACTATAATCATAACAACTCATTACTTGTTTTTGAAGCTTGATCTTTCAGAAGGTTATTATCTGGAGTTGAATAATAAGAGATTCAAGCTCTCTTTATACAGAGGAAATCTTAAACAGCAGTGTTCACGGGGAAGGACATTAATCAAGAGAGAGAAGTGAGCCTTGAGCCTAATAATGTTTGCATAATAGCTACCCTTGTGTGTATTGCTTGACCTAAGAATAAATATCCCCACTTTCCATCTCCAGTACAACTGGAAATTATTTGTGGGTGTGATTCTCTACCTGTTCATGGGGACTTTAAATCAGGAGGCTTCTGGAAACCAATAAACATAGCAATACTGTGAATGAGTCTGGGGTAGACATTTAAAGAGGCTATAATATTGGGCAATCTGGGGGAAATGAGCAGAGAGCAGGTCATAACTCTCTTTCTAGGAGGGGAAGGCTGGGGTCAAAATGGCATCGTTGATATTTATAAGCTTCTCTGGTTTACTTTTACCTCTGCAATGTTTTCTCACCACCTGCGGGATAAATTCCAAGTGCCTTATCTTGACAGAAGAGGTGCTCACTGCGGGGCAGGGGGTGGGGTTCCCTTCGACTCCGCAGTACCTTATCTGTAACTGCTCCCCGCCTTAGGGAGGATGATACACTGCTCTTCGCAGCTTCCCTTAGACATCGCAACTTAACTTCCATGTCTTTGTTCAGATCCTACCTTCATCTTGCAAGGATTTTCCAAATCTTCTTTGCTCATTAATACCACTTACCATGGAAGAGTTGGCTTAAATTTCACCTCCTCCAAGAAATTTTTGAACTCCACAGCTAGCCAATAAGTTTTTCCCCAACTTCTGATATTTTTCTTTCTTTTCATTCTTTCTCCCTTCCTTTCCTTCCTTTTCTTTTTCCTTACTTCCCTTCCTGCTGCTCCTCAAGTAGAATTTGTTCTGGGAAATTCTTTTATTGCATTGATTTCTTGCTTATATGCACCAAATTTTATTACACAAGTGCTTTAAATTAATGAACTCATTTTTTCTTTTCTCTCTCTTTTCTTTATTTCTCTTTTCCTTTTGATTTCTGGGAAATGTTTCAATATAATTTTGAAAAAATAAGCACTCTACTGTTTGGAACTTATAAAACTTTTGTTTGTTGGTTTTATTCTTACAATAGAGAGGTGAGCAAGGTAGCTATTAATTTCATTTTACAAATAACAAAATTGGTTCAGAAGCATTGACTTGTTAATCTTGTATGTCTGCTAAGTTAGAGATTAGAACTAAATCCTAGTCCAGTGCCTTTTTTTAAAAGATTTTATTTATTTATTTGTTTTTAGAGAGAGAGTGTGCGTGCAAGTGAGCAGCCTGCTTGTCACCATAATGCAGGTCCCTGTGTCCAGTCCAGGTCTCTGTCTGGTAGAGCTCCACTCGCCCTGTGAGGCCTGGAGAAAAGGGAAGGAAATAATCTCTATAGGTTATTGAGTTTACAGTGTTGTGAAAAGGCACTGCATTGGGTGCAGTGGAGACTGGGTGTCTCCATCAGTTAATCATCCAGCTCTTGATTTTGGTTTAGGTCATGATCTCAGGGTTGTGAGATCAGCCCCAAGTCAGGCTCTGAGCTCAGTGGGGAGTCTTCTTGAAATTCTCTCTCTCCCTAGCCCCCTGCCCCTCCTGCTTATGCTCTCTCTCTCTTTCTCTAAAATAAACAAATCTTAAAATAAATAAATAAAATGACACTTTTAGAAAGAAAATTTAAGTTACTTTCTTCTAAAATTTTGTGCCGTTCAAGTGTTAAAATAATCTATTTTTTTGGTAGTTCTAGAATCTACGTATTTGTTTTTCTGAAGGAACCATTTGCAATGGAATGCACGTGTTCCCTTCAGGAGCCAACACTGTCATTAGATGCTCACACATCCTGCCTTCTCTCAGCGGTGCCCTCCTCTTCCTCATCCTCTACCTCCCAAGTACAAGCACACTTGTACATGGACTTCGATTTTTGCCCCTTGAAGCTACATATTTTTACAATTGTTTAGGTTTCCTAATACTTTGAGTTCTTTCCATAAGAGTCACCAGTGGATTAGATGCTGACCACATGGCTATTTTCTTCAGAACATAAAAGAACATACATGTTCCCTCCTGGCTACCTCCAGTCCTCTTCCTTTCCATAACGGTAGGTGTTATCTCTCACTGCAGAGCAAAATTATTAGTGATTTTTGGAATCCCGAGAGGACAAAGTACAAGGAAGTAGAAAGAAGGGAGCAGAAGCAATCATGGTTAAGCACCCCGCCCACCTAAGTTGAGAACATCCACATGATTTCATCGATTATTTCAGTCATTCTGTAAGATTTAGACTTGCTGGTTGGCAGATGTGGAAACTGGGCCCTGAGGGATTCCATGATCCACCCAGAGCTTGTGTCGGAGCTAAGATTTGAACCTAATCTCTGTGGCTCCAAGCTTCACGAGGGGATGTCGAGGTAGACTCTAGAATGATGGATAGAATGGGTGCCAGGGTAGCAGAGGGATGAAGAGAAGGCTTTGGCCTGTTGCAAGATTCAACCTTCGGCATGCTCGTCCTTCCCTGATTCCTGCCTCAAATGTAGACTATTTATGCAAGCTATGGATCCAGCCCCTTGGGATATTTAAATGAGAGGGTCTTCTACTAATGGGACATCTCTCTTTTGTCTTCCACAGCAATTTTGCAGGCAGTAATAGCTGGTGATCTTATGAAGGTAAGATATCTTCCTACCCAAACTTTTGGTGATTCTTTAAGAACTTTAACATCATTTCTCACCAAGTTTTCATGATCTTTCGTGTGTCACATGTCAACCCCCTACCTGTGCTAGCTGACGTGGAGGGGGAAGGGTGCTCTCTTGAGAAGTGGGCCGAGAGGGCCAGAGGAGTCTTCCCGGCATCTCCACGTTGGCCAACAGCGGAGAATGTACGCAGGGGTACCATGCTGGTTGTCTCGACTAGTTAACGTGGGCGCCCCGTTGCCCAGGTGCAGTGCTCACAATGTCCAGAACTCCTCCTCTCTTGAAGCGGTTATTTGCAATTGAAAGCTTTCTTTTTAGAGAGGTCTTGAAATGAATGCATCTGTAAGAATCATATGGACAACACCCAGAAATACATCCTCTGGACCAGAGCCTACAGCTTCCAATATTATTACAGTTTTGTACTCTGGGGATCACAGCGACCCAAAAGAATATGCTCCATCTGATCTCCCTCGAACACTTTAATTCACGCTTATGTTTTCTTAGTTCAGAGGGAAGGAAGTGGCCACTGCTGCCTCTCGAGGGAATACACATTCTGGAGTCAGGCTGCCTGGGTTCAGATCTTGGCTCTGCTGTTCACTGTATGTGCGACTTTGTATAATTATCTAGTTTTCTCTGTGCCTCCGTTTCTTCATCTGTAAAATGGAATAACGTCGCCTCTCTCCTTTGTTGTGAGGATCAACTGTAGCAATACGTGTCGAGCTCTTAAGACTGTTTCTATTCCATAGAAGGGATGCTAGCTAATAGTGTTCGTCTGTGTTTTTTTAATAAACAGAGTGGAGGTGCAAATACTTATTATATAGTATAGTCCGTGAGTATTCTGAAAGCTCTATTTGGTCTCGTGTCATTTTCAGGCATTGGGACTTGTGACTGCCCGTATATCCCTGTATAACCCACATTGGCATTGATCTGCTCTGTAATATTGGCAATCGCATAGGGCACAAGGCCACCAGCCTGTGGAGTGTGGTGCCATTGCAGATCATGAAACCAAAATGCCTTAAAGAGAGCTGGGAAGCCCTGACCTTGCATGCAACTTCTTTTGAAGCACATCTGTGGAACCAACTGAGAAACCTCTGGGCTGCAATGTTAACGGGTTACTAACAGGAAAGAAGTGGCGAGTAGGGTACAAGCACCTTGATACACTGCCATGTTGAGACACATGATCCTGGAAATGGTGCTTGTGGCCCTGTCTACATCTAGGAATCGTCACCCACAAGCAAAAAGTACTCGATGTTGTTGCCCAACAGTGGACTGAAGCAATATAATCCTGTACTCCCTGCAAGGCCCTGTATTAGATGCTTTGGGTAGGAAGACATGAATCCTGCCCTTGCAGAGCTTCAGAGTGGAAGAGAATGTGCAAACTACTGTACCTTGGAAATCTTTTAATTTCATCTTGCATGGGCTCTTAGTCTAGGCACATATTTTCCAGATCCCTGGGTATATAGCCCCACTTTTTTTGTACTTCATAGAGAGTTATTTGCAATACGGGAAATGGCCATATTCAGTGGTTTGTCTTATTACATCCTCTGTTACAGTTGTTTCCTAAGTGCCTAAGAAATTACTTAACATTATTGATTGAGAGTTGAAATACAGGGACGTAGTCTTTCTTTCTCATTCTTTTTCTCTTTCCTTCCCAAGTTTTTCTTCCCATTTTCTTTCTTTTCCACCTTCGTCTGTTTGTCTAGTCCATGCAGAAAGCAGAAGAAATATTATATATTAAACTGTGTGTGTGTGTGTAAGAGAGAGCGCACAGCAAACAGCAGAGAACAGAGGCCCGGGGGGGGGGGGCGGTTGTCCAGCGTGGAGGCTGCTGGGCCCTGAGCTGCGTAAGATGCCTCGAATTAACTTCATGTCCGCAGTGTCCAAAAGCCCCACGGAAAGGCAGCATCCAGGCCGCTGGTGGATTGGGTCTGTGCTACTCCGTTGAGCCCAAATCCTTTATGGATCTGCCTAAAAAGAAAAGAGGTATTGTCATAAGACTGATGTTGAAGAGTACTAGATATGCTCAGATTCTTTGTGGAAGACCGTTAGCTGCCTCTTGCTGTCCTCTAGCCTCGCAGTTTAGGGATAAAAGTCCCCATATGTTCTTTACTCCCATTCAATTGTTCCTTTTTGGCCGATTTTCTAGGAAACCTTCCCTGACTCTGTTTTCACCCCGTGATAAACTCCTTATGTTTTTCTCCATTCCTGCATGTGTCTTTGACCTCTGTCTTCCCCATAGACGGCAAGGCCTTGAGGTCAGGGACTGAGTCCTGTTCATCTTTGTTTCCCTGGCATCTGGCACATGGCGGCTCCATGGTTGGATCTGAGTGAAATCGTGAACTATGAGCCTACTTTCTTTGACCTTATGAGATGCTTACTTTTTTTTTTTTTTTTAATAATGTGCCATCTAACTTCTTGGTGATAGATCCATCTCTTTTGCTTGGTACCTGCCGGGTTATATTCTTCTTTGTCCTAAAACTACCTTTTAGAAGTTCCAGAAAGACTCATTTTGTTTTCCTATCCTACAGTTTGGAGAATGGGGACCTATTTACACTTCTGTAATGTGCAGTATTTCATGAAATGAGACCACATCCCCATTTCGCCACCTGGTTCTCAGGCTGCAAAATCCGCTGGTTATTTTCCAGTCTGTTCTCACAGTATAGGTATTTTAGGTTTCTCCTGCCACATTCTCTGAATCCCTTGGGTTCTCATCCTGTGGATCATCTCTAGCCTCACTGGGTACGGGTTGGATGATTAACAGACGGCATGCCGGCTGGGCTGCTGATCTAGAAGAAGAAAGAGACCGTACACACGTGTGCCACCATCTCCCACGGGAAAAGGGGAAGCAGCTTCCGTATTTGGTAGCTGGGTTCATTAAAGGCTGGAGAGAAACCATAGGCTCAGAAAGGAGTTTAGCTACCAGACACCAAGCTATTCCTGTCTCCAGCCTTAATTACTCTTTCACTCAAGAGAAAGCCAAGCCAACATAGGAAAGCGATTCTTCTCTTTGCTGCCCTTCACTCTCCTGGGACAGCGACCAGTGCCCAGAAAAGAAAAAGACATCCAACAGAAAAGAAATAATTCATTCAGCACGTTTCAGGCTCCTCGAGCCGCCCAGAGCCCACCGAGCCGCTCCGGAGGGAGGGGAGATGCTGGCCAGCTGGCCCCGTGCCCACACGGTGTAGGAACGTCACTTCGTCAGTTTGACTGCCCCGTGCCCTCTGAGGCCAGACACACTGGTGGTTTGCTCCATCCCTCTCCCTTTATCACCGGCTAGCTGTACTGTCCCCTGTTCCGGACTCTGCCTGAGCTGCTTTCCCTGTGTCTCTTCCTCAGCTCATGGAGAGCTACAAAAATGGAGGCAGTCTGCTAATCCAGGGCCCGGACCACTGCTCCCTCCTTCACCACGCAGCCAAAACCGGCCACGGGGAGATCGTGAAATATATCCTGGACCACGGTAAGTAGGCACTTATCCACGGAGCACCTAACTGTAGAAGTGGGCTCTCTCCCCGGCTATCCTCGCCACAGTGGAAATGCTCCCCACCTTTTAGCCGACACCCCTGGCTGACGTGAGGCAGACGAACCACAGACCACCGACCCATGGGGGGTCGCCGTGACTGAACAGCTCCCAGAAATAATTCTCACATCAAGGTCTTCGCAGGGTGTTGGGGAGCCGGTTGATTGAAAAATAAAAGATAAGAACAAATGCGTCCTGACATAAGATGCTGGATCGTTTGGGGAAGAGCTTTAAGTTGCCTGGTTGGGACCAGGTACCGAGTCCATGTTCGTAGTTGATCTCTCTGAGGATTACATGAGCACTATTTTTTCGAGCTTTTTGGCTTCTCTCTCTCTCTCTCTCCTTTCTGTTTGAATCTGATGCATCGTTTCAACTTAAGCCACACTTCATTGTCTTTGAAAACATCTGGGACTCTCATGTCTGCCATGGTTAGACAGTTGCTGAGAGTAACATGTACCTTAGCATCTTCCTGTGATGGTCCCGTAGGGCCATAAACACAGGGATGCATCCTAAATCCTGACCGTGACTTTCAACTTCCCACATTTATAGTGTTTCTAGGCATTAAGAACAGGAGTAAAGGGAAAAGTCTGCCTGGCTTGGCTATTTTTGAGAGGAGAAGGAGTGAAACAGTCTCTACTCTCCTGGATGTAGGTGCACAGAGATCCTGGAAGATTTTCTGTGAGCCCTAGCGGTGACGCTATGCCATCCAGATTCAGGCTGAAAACAGTTAAGTGTAGTAGACAAGCACATTCTTTTTTGCTCTTTTTTTTTTCTTTTTTTGAGGGAGAGAGAGAGAGCAAGGGAGCATGTGTGCATGATCAAAGGAGGAAGGGAGAGAGGGAGAGAGAGAATCTGCAACAGGCATCACGCTCGGCACAGAGCCCAACGTGGAGCTCCATCTCACGACCCTGAGATCATGACCTGAGCTGAAATCAGGTCAGATGCTTAACCGACTGAGCCACCCAGGCACTCTGCTCCTCTTTTTATTCAGTTCAATGAATGTGTCTTGCAGTCAACACATATTTGTGGAGTGCTTAACAGGAGCTACCTGTTATAGACCAGTGTGTGTGTACACACACACACACACACACACACACACACACACACATAGTACAGTCACTATTTTCAGGCAATTGAAGCTAAAAAAACCACATAATCATATGCAGAATTAGATTGAAAGCAGTTTTATATAGATGTTTGAAGTCCTATTGTACATCCACAGGTAGATAACATAGCTCCCATTTGCCACACATTTACTGTATTTCAGATGCTTATACTAAACATCCTATCATTTAATCTTTACAAGGACCTTACAAGGTAGGTATTCGCTATCAGGTACATTAGGCTCACCTTGTTTTGTCTTCAGTTCCTTCTACCCATGATGAGTTTGCTTGAACCCGTGGCCTGAGTTATGGTGGAGAGAACAGTTTAGGAAAAGAAAAGCATGTTAAAACAGGTTGGAGATCATTAGACCCTCTCTTTCCCCCTTGTCGGCTGGGCTGGACAGTGCCAAGCCTGTCTGTGCTGGAAAGCCTGGGTGGAAAGCTGTACTCCTCGGTGCTGGGTCTGGTATATGCTTCTTTCCGTCGGCTATTCCCCTGCGCGCTGGACCCACCGCAGTGGAAGCATTGGGGTCGGGGTGTGGCGGGCCAGGCTGCCTAAGCAACAGTGGCATAAGTTCTGCTTGCCTCCTTCATGAAAAAAAATCATAGGTGTTTTCTCTTTCCCATAGCGACGTCTCCAAAAGCTGGCAAGAGGCAAAACCAAATGTTAGAACCCAGCCCCATAGACAACACATAAAGTCACAGAGCTTCTGTGATTATCTTCCTCTTCATCAAAAGGTCTCAGGCTTTCTACCACACGAAGTGCAGATGGGCTTTAGATATATATGCTGTCAGTTTACTTGTCTTTGTCTTGGGTTAAAGTACTCCTGGTTGCTATCTTCTTGACCATTCTCAATCCTTCCTTCCCAGTTTGTCCTTTACCCAACGAGACTGAACACTTGCTCACATACCTTAACCTGTTCAATACCCACAGACCCTCTCCCGAGTTAGCTGAGACACTGGCCATCTATTTGAGAGCTAACACAATTTAGGAACCCCCCCTCTCTCTCTCCCCACCTCTACCTCTCGTGTGACACCCCGCACCCCACCCCCACACACAGTTCTGGAAACCTCCTTGTATTACTTACCTGTTGGTGTCTCCCTTTGTCTCACTCACAGGGCTGCAGGGAGCTGCAATTGTGACTGAGTCTGTCTTGAAGATGGAGACTCCCCCATATGTTTGAGGTCTCAGCTAAGACGGCTGCAATGGCCAGGACACCTGAGCCTCCCTCTCTACCTGTTCTTTTATCCCAGGCTTCTTCATGGCATGATAGTCCTAGGGTTCCAGGCGGGTGAGGATAGAAGCTCCCAGATGTCCTAAAGTTCTGCATTATCTCTGCATTGTTCTGTTAGCTAAAATAGGTCACAGAGCTGGCCCTAACTCAAGGGAGGGAAAAATGGCCCCCACCGCCCCATGAAAGGAGCTGCAGATAATCTGTGGCCAGATTTAACCTACCATTCCCCCTTACCCTCTGCCTTCTTCAGTTGAAAAGATGAGCTTACCTTCTCAGTATCCTGAATTACTGCCCCACCCGGAATCCCCTGGACCTCAACTTTTATATTTTCCTTTGGTTCTGGGTCCTCAGGTTGATTAGCAACAATAATTCTTTAAATTCGCAAGTTCTTCAACAACAGTTTGCCCCCTTTTAAGCATAAGTATGACCTGTGCAATATTTGGGACATACATACACTAAAAACAAAACCAAAATTCCTCTCCTC
The DNA here is from genome assembly GCA_002007465.1 of Ailurus styani. Taxonomy (NCBI): domain Eukaryota; kingdom Metazoa; phylum Chordata; class Mammalia; order Carnivora; family Ailuridae; genus Ailurus; species Ailurus styani. The sequence continues at coordinate 4,768,768 of LNAC01000057.1, forward strand.
AGTGGCATGCCTCCAGGGGCATGAGCAATGAGACATGGGACGATATTAGTCTAAACCCTAGATTTTCACTTCCCCCACTACTTTTTCCACTGCCTTAAATAACAGGGCCTATAAAAGGTTGCAGTTTCAAATCCCACCTGTGGATTGGTGCACACATACTTTGAGCCACACGAAATCAAGGTGGTATGTTAGTTTCTTAGTGCTGTAACCAGAGCCTGACATTCCGATACTAAACTCCTTTCTCTCCCATCCCCACCATCTCTTGCAAAGGGTGAATCACACAATACAGCTCCCTCTGTCAAAACTGAAGGACATGAAGCAATCTGTTAATTTGGGGGGAGGCGGGTGTTTATTTTTTCAGTTTTGGGGGGTTTATATTTTATAAACTAGTTGGCTTAATATTTATGATAATGAGAAAAACAACTGGATAGCACCTCACCTGTACTTCTCTCACAGGCAAGCAGTTCCCACGGTCACGGTCACGGTCACAGGAGGCCTCTGATTCCCTTCCTGGCTCACCGGGGTCTCTCATTAGCCAGTACATACCTGAGAGAGAGACTGGAGATAGGAAGCACACTCCATCTTTCTGTGTGAACATAAAATCTTACTCTACTCTCCAGTTCAAGAATCACGGCAGTTTTGAGGGGTGGAGGATTTTAGCCTTTCAGTACGATAGTCAAATAATGGGAACTAACTCGCAGTTGATTTCTTATTGAAACTAGCATTTATCAACCTGATAGGCACTGTCGATTTCAGCCTTAACATTGATCTAGTTATTTCCCCTTACTCAGGAGTATGCATAAAGATCTCATGACATGGCCCCCTTAAGTCAGCAGGTTCCCCAAGAGCTAAGGACTTCAGCTCCCCAGTTTTCGTTGTTGCCGTTTGTTTTAACATCTTTAGTCGCTGATAACAATTTATATTAGCTTGTGCATGTTGAGATTGCAAACTTTTTTTGCAGAAAAATTTGTCTCTTTTAAATGATAGAAACCCCTATAAATTATAGTGTTCTTGAAGGCATGGACAAGCTCATGGGAAGCACGACCCTTTCTCTGCTCTGTAATGATCCTCTTAATGTGACCCCTGGTCAATGAAATAATCTCTCCTAATTTTATGTCATGGCAACTCTAGAATCCCCTTGGTCTGACAGGGAAAACAGCTTTTCCAAGAGGCTTCTGTGAGGCCAGGACTCAGGACGTACACCAGCCCGTGGCCATGTATTTATAAACCAGCCTCTTATGGTTTGTCTCCTTCCGGAGACAAACCATAATAGGCTCTTAATTTCACAAAACAAACTCAGGGTTACTGGGGACTGGGAGGGTAGGGATAGGGTGGATGGATTATGGACATTGGGGAGGGTGAGTGGACATATGGACATATGGTGAGTGCTGTGAAAGGTGTAAGCCTGATGATTCACAGACCTGTACCCCTGGAGCAAATAATAAATAATAAACAAACAAACCAGCCTCAGATTTGTGGTAGACAAGTCTGATCAATTTGAATTCATGTAAATGGGAAAAGAGTACAATTTCACATGGTGCCAAAGATGGAGAGGGACATTCCTCTCCAATTTCAAATGCTGCAAAACTTTTGAAGTTTCAGGTTTTTTTTGTTTTCCTAATTCAGTTCAAGCCTTTCCTGTGACTTCATATGATATAAATTGTAAAGTCTGTTCAAACACCTGATGACAAAGATGCCTTCTTGACAAGGGTTCTGAGAAATCCAAGGGCCCCTTCCAAGGTGCCTGCGAGCGTAGGGACTTGTTTGCACCCTGCGCCCTTGCTCAGGCCGGGAGCCCCTCTCCCCCTGCTTTCTCCCCCTCTTCACGGGTCATTGATGGTGAGCAGTGGGGTCCACAGTCAGGTCCAGTCCCTGAACAGGAGTCGTGAGAGATGAGTTGTCTTCCCAGACACCACACTAAGCAATGTCTTTCTCATCTAAGCATCTTTTAAGACCGGGCTGTGGGGCGAGGGGCAGGAGCGGATGGTGGGCTCTGAAAAGCCGCAGGCGCCGTGAATTTTTCTCTGTCCTGCATCTTCTTTGGTACTTTCTCTCAAATGCACAGCCTGCTGTTTTCCTTTATGAAAAACTGGAATTCAGGCCTTGGGAGGGTTGCAGAGAGAATGGAGGAGGAAGGGAGCTAAAATTCCACGGGGACAGGGTGGAGAGGGAAGGACTCAGAGGGGTTCCAGCCCGGGTCCCCCAGTGGTTCCTGCTTTTCAGCTCCTTTCAACCATATTTTCTACCCACTCCCTCCTCCCTCCTTGGACCCCTCCGAGAGACTTTTGTGTTGTTTCAGGCTTTTACCACCCCGCACATTTCGCTCCTTTGTTTTTCTTCTCCCCACTCCCACCCCTCTGCCCCCCTACCGTGTGTCCCGATAGAAATCTCACTCATGCATTTCCTTTTTGATGTCAATGGCTTATTTTGTCTTCCCCCATTTTCCGTCTCTAGTCTTTCTTTTCTTTTTTTTACCCCCCTTTTTCGGCCTCTGGTCCCCAAGAGAAACGACCACCGTCCCGCTGGGACAGGATGACGGTGCTGTTAGAGTTCCCAGTGCCAGCTCCCCCAACATCTGTGCAGCTTTTGTCCTGGGCCAGAGGAGGCTTTGGAATGGTCTGTTGGCAGCGTCAGGGAGACTAATGGGAAATGAGGTCCGGGGAGAGAGAGGCCATGGAGAGGTGGAAGGAATAGCAAAGGGGATTTGGATGCCTCGGTGTGGGAAGCAAACTGAAGGATGCACGTGACAAAAGACATATCATACAGAATACAAGGACAGTTTTGAGGACAGGGTTGCACCAGCAAGAGCTGGGCTGTCCAGTGGGAGAGCCAGCGGAACGAGCACCGGCCAGTAAACTTACAGTTTGGAAGGCTTGACTGCCTAACCACGCTGTTCGCTTTCTTGGGTTGGGAGATTTGTGAAGTCCGGCTTCCTTTTGCATTCCCTGGCTTTCGCCCGAATACTGATGCATGTATCCTCTTAGTACATTCCCCCCCTTATTTTTCAGACCATTTATATGTAGCACAATCTTTGGAATCCACGTTACATTTGTGGATCTTTGTCTGAGAAAAACTAGGATGGTGGCTGGGATCCACAGTGATTTTTAAATGTCTTCTTTCATTCATTTAAAAAAAGGAATTCTGCCTCCATGAACTTTTGAGAAAAAATATTACAGTGATAGTCACTGCTAACTCTTAGGGTTCGAATTGCTTTGCATGTATTAACACATTTAATTCTTAAAACAATCCTATGTCGCGAACTCTCTTATCTCCATCTGACAGGGGTGACAGCTGAAGCAGTGATGTTAGGTTACTTGCCAGGACTCGTAGGTAGTATATGGTCTCTGCCCTCCATATTTCCAAACCCGGTGCGGGCAATGAAACACGGATAGACAACCACAATGCAGGGTAGTTCGATAGAAGTATCATAGGCAGGGTTCCTGGGACAACTGATGCAGAACTGTGGAGGCGTGATTGATCGTCTGCCTCTGAAAGTTTCATGGAGAAATGTGCACAAGTCCCTTTGATCGGGACTTAACTTGTTTTCTGGTGTAGGTCAACTGGAGGATTGAGTGTGGGCATCGTAGTAAATTCTAGGAGGGACGGAGAACCAAGGCATCCTTTCATATTCAGGGAATACATGTGAGTTCGCTGCTAACAGTGTCATGGAATTCCTTCCAGTTCCCTAAGGGAGATGGCATGATATCAACAATCAGACCATCCGCATTCCTAAAATATACAATAAGCCCTAGATCCACATATTCACCATGGATATATAAATGGGAAGAAGTCCATCCTCTTTTCTTTCTCTTGGGCTCTCCCTAATGAGTGAGATTCAAATTAACTTTCCAAAAAACATAGATGCTATTTTTTTTAAAATACTTTTTCCTTTAAAGAGCCGTTAAAGAGACTTTGTGAGGACTGTGTGGATTCTTTTTTGTCTCTCTGGCCAAATCAGAAGACTGGAGAATCAGTGGTCTAACCAGCGCGGAACACTACTAAACCGCACAATATACTATTGAAGGAGCTCCCGGCAGGTCACTGGAAGCACATACAGGGAGGGAAACTCCAGGCTGTTCGTGGGCTGTACCTGGCACTTCGTTAGGCCTCTTCTTATTTCCTCCTCTGCAACCCTCTCTTGCCGGCATTATGCGAACACAGTTATTGTAGAGCAGGTTAAAAAATTATTAGAAAATGTACCTGTGCTATTAAAAATAGCTCCGTACTCCTGCCTGTCACCAGTTCGCTGCCACCCTTGCCTCTTCACTGGTGATTTGCCTGACAACGTTCAAAACGTTCTGCTCTCTTGTGATTATATAGATTGATGGGAAGGGGAGGAAAGTTTGGCTTAATTAAGTCCATTATTCCAGAGCCCATTCCATTCACAAAACCTATAATTGGAGTTTTGTTAGATTTTAATGAAGAGCAAAAGTATCTCATTTCAGGAGCTGCTCCCCTTCCTCTCACCTCTGTCAGCTGCCGGGGATTAAAAGGAGAGAAGGGAAAGTGAGAAGCAGCTAAGGCGTGCCTGACTCATAAACTGGATAATCACTCTCTCGTTGCTCTCGGTTGGCTGCATTTATGGTGATTCTTATAAAACCCTTGAGAACAAGGTCCCTTCTCTTCCTTGTCCCCACTTTCAGAGTGTCGAACAATCACGGTTTTAGCACAGATTTCGCTGGTCCTGCAGCCTCTCCCTTACATGGTGGCATGGACCCTGGAGTCGGTGGACCCAGTGTGGGTGTGTGGGTGTGTCTCTGAGTGCTGAATGAAAGGGGAAGGGGGTGAGGACTCTGGGGCCTGAATAGGCGTGCACTCAGCAGTGAGTGGTGGGAACGGAGCTGCTGCAAGTGCAGTGGGGCTGGGTTGCTCCTATTCGTGGAACTGCTTTCCAAACGAGTGGCTCCAAAGGTTCACTGCAGGTGGCAGGCACTCTCTGCAAGGACCACTGGACACTAAGCATTCTTGTTCTTGACCTTGTGGAGAATGCCCTGTCAGGACATGCCTTCTCAGGACACTGAATCTGAGTCAACAAGTGGCTTCACAATAAATGGAGATGAATGCAGAGCTCAGTACATTTCCTCCCTCCACTGATGCTCCACATCTTAACTTAGTGTAACCTGCTTAAGTCAGAGAATAGGACACTTCAGATCTAAACTTCAGGCACGGCATGTAGCACGCCAGCTCCCATTTTAAGCACGTAGCTTATATTAGCTTATGATACCTCACAACAATCCTGTGAGATAAATATTATCAATCCTTCTTGAACGTACATAGCCATCAAGAGACTGAGAGATTAAATGAACTTACCCGAGATCCAGTAAGTGGCAGGTGGAGCCAGAATTTTGAAGCAAGGAGGTTCCGCTCTAGTACCCATCACTGCGCTATGCTGCCTTGCACTTCTTTGGGTGTTTGTTGTGGGCATGATCATTCATGCTTCCTTAGAACCACAAGACTGAGGAACAAAATAGATGAGTTAAGTCTTTGTTGAATCCTTAATGGAGGATAGGTGCTAGAAAAAATAATAAATGAAAAATAATAAATATTCTTACACAGTGGGAATTTAGTATAATTCATTTAGGGAGATAGGCATACGACTGAAAAGCAAATACATGATACAAGGGTGCAACCAAGTAAGTATTACAGGAGTTCAGAGAAGGGATAGATTCTTTCTGTCAAAGCTGGTCTTTTCCGAAAACATTGCCACAGACTGGGCTCTACAGGACAGGTACGATTTAGGTATATTAGAAAAGGGAAAGTTGTTCTGGATCGGGGGAGTAGAGGGAACAAGCTCTGTGAGCTGGGACAGCCCGAGAGATAGGCAGGTGATCCACAGTTACCAGTTGAACAGCTATGAAAAAAATGGAACCTGGAGCAAGTTGAGGAAGGGCAGTTCCAGGTGAACGACTGCGAACTTTCGTGGTCAAATACTTGGGAGTGAGCAGCCAACATGCTGAACTGGGAACCTGGCAATCTGAATGATAAGAGACCTTTCCATTTTTCTTAGTAACTGTTTCCGTATGCTAATTACACTCTAGGCAGAGACCAATTAGGAAGCCTAATTTGTCAAATAGGACAAAGGAGAGAGACCAATAGGGCAGAGGGTGCAAGGGAAGATTCACTGGGCCTAGATGGCCAGTAGATATGAAAGAAGAGGCAGCTTCTTGGATGACCAGGAGGATTGTGAAGGTCCCATGGCAACTCAGTCATCTTATCGGCCAGTGACTTTCATGGATGGAAAGTCCTAACCTCTTCCCTTTCTTCTTTTTATGTAATAAGTAATCACATAAACAAATTTTCAATGATCATGATATCCAACAAGACCAAGAGCAAATCAACAGGATCATATTTCTAAAGACTAAAATGCTCAATACCTAGAACTGCGTTTGGCACATCCAAGCACATTTATTCATTGATTCAACCAAACCTGTAAGCATCTGCTTGGTACCAGTCTCTGTGTCAGACACCGAGGAAGGATGTCATGGTGAACAAGGCATAGGCCACAGCTTCGAGGGAGTTTACCAGAGTCTCGTTGTGGAGAGAGACAAATTAGCAGATGGTTTTATTATGGTTTAAATGTCATGATCGCTAATGTAATTACATATCCCCACCTGTCTAGGACAATCTCAATTTGGATGATAAATTATGTTACCCTCCCAATTATAGGACATAGGGTTAGTGTACAAAGTGGGGGGGACACATAGGCCGGACGTTTAATGCAGTATTTGGAGTGGGGGTTGTAGAGAGCTTTATGGAAAACGTGTCTCAGCTGATACCTGCAGACTGATTAGAGTACAGGAGGGTTGGGGAGGGAAGCAGTGGTGCAGAAGGTGCAAAGGTGGTCATTCCAAGCATTGTTTGCAGATTGAATGATTTAACCGGTGAACAAATAGAACATCATCAGTGCACAAACTCACCGGACCTCTCAGTTCCTAAAGAAGCATCTATAATCATTTGGTGTTCATGCATGACATTTCTCCCAGGTCTTGGAAGGAAAATTTTATGAAAAATATAATTTTACTCTGTTTCTAAAAGATAGATATTGGACCGGATGATATCTATGGTATCTTGTAGCTTTAAAATTATACTGTATAAAACCCCATCTCAAACAATCTGCCACTGAGGAATGATAAACAATCCTTAAAGCCCACTGAAGTGTCCCCTTTCTCCCAAGGTTACCACTTAGTTAGTTCTCACTTACTCCATTCTAATTAATTTTATTTCTTCAACTTGATGAAAGCTTCTTTAAAAGCACAGGCTGGATCATTCCACACATATTGGTTGGCGATGGTTGGGAGGTTGGTAACTGGGAGTAGAGAAACCCTTCCCCCCCGGGGGCAGAACACGGGAGGTGGTCTTATTGTCTCTTTCACCAAATGACTCTACTTTATGGAGCTTGCCAGAGTGTTTTCATTCTGTGACTGTAGATGTTTTGTTCATGTTTCGTTTCTGAACTTATTTTTGATGGCATCTTGCTTTCCTCTTATTTAGGACCTTCCGAGTTATTGGATATGGCAGACAGCGAAACGTGAGTGTTGCCTTTCATTACACAGCCTGGATTATTTTCTTCAGAACGTATCTAGGAGAAGAAGGTAGTCTGTAGAGATAGACTCCAACAGATAATTTAAATGTCAGTGATAAGACGTTCACTTTCAATTGTATTTATAACTGTGCAGGGATAATCTTCTAAATCAAAAATTACACAATAAAAATTGATGACAAGAATTATAATGATTGCACGCACAGTCATTGCTATTCATCATTTAAAGCTTCCTACAGGCAAGGTAGTTTTGCACTGGTGCACCATGGACTACTGAGAAGTCTAAATAAATACATTTACCTTTTTTATTTACTCTTTCTCAACTGGGGTTTGTGAGAAAATTAAGTCCAAATACCCTACAGCGTGCTTTGTTTGTAACGAAACCTATACTGGGTCTGGAATGGAACAAGGTATATACAACCACTGGAGAATTAAGAATATAGTAATTCCAATCATTTTTACGTCCTGTGGTTCCAATGAGAAACTCTGGTTGAGAAACTCATCCTCTCTGGGGTGGTCCCCAAACTGATAATGTTTGTTTTCAACTTTTTTATTCCTAGGGCAGCAAAATAGCTCCTGCTCCCCACGTAGGAACAAGGAAAGGCTAACTATCTCACCCTGAGAGCCATATAGACAGCATTACAAAACTTCAAAGACCTTTGAAGAGAGACAGAGATGGGTGGGGCGGAGCTCAGGAGGTCTGGAGGAGGAAAAGTAGAACCGGGTAGAACGGAAGCTGAGTGGGAAGGGTAGAGGTCTGTGGTAATGACTTACGAGACAGGGAAGACACCGTCCCTTGGGACAGAGTTTGTCCACACACCCCATCCTGTTGGCAAGGTTGTCACTTACCCATTTGTCAGAAGGACTGCATTCGATTTTCCGTACGCTTTGGCATTAAGCATCTTTTCAGTTTTGGACTCAGAATGGAAATCTCCTTCTCCCTAGACTGCCCATTTAGAGGGGGCAGAAATGCCTACTTAGCTTTGCCGTCTTCCTATACCAAGTGGCTTACGGCCAACAGGGGAGAGCTCCTGTGCCCAGCTTTCCCAGATGTCCCCTGTGGCGGCCCGTACCCCCCACCTGCCATTCACACGACATCAGGAGGTAGGGTGGCTTGTGTAGGCCTGGTCCTTCCACACTGGGTCCCCCGGAGATCTCCACCGAGGGCCGGATGGTGGTCCGCCAAGCCCTGTGTTGAAGTGCGGGAAAGGCCTGAGGTCTTCTAGGCCTGCCCCGTTCGTCCTTGATCTGGTGCCCCTGTGTTCCGCCCAAATGTCCACGGAGGCGGTTGTTCCACTGCGCTCAGCCCCGTCTCTACGCATCAGTGTGTTCGACAGTGCCAGTGAGTGTTACCTAAATCTCACGGTACTGGTTGAAAACAGAATCACTCAGTCTAGTTAACACTGTTGAGACAAGCGACTGAGTCAGATAGTACCGTTCGTTGATGACTCACCGAAGGCATTTTTAGACACCCCCACCCCCCGCCCCGGAATGTGCCCAGCCGCCCTGGTCTCCGCCGCGGATAGGGAAGGAGGTGGAGGGCAGAGGAGTGAGAACCCAGCTATCCTCCCCCGCTCCCTGCCGCCTCCGCCCCCACCCCGTCCCCTCCCCCAACCCCTTGATGGGTGGTTTCCCATTTCCTCTTTGATTTAGGGGTGAGACCGCACTGCACAAGGCCGCCTGCCAGCGGAACCGGGCTGTGTGCCAGCTTCTGGTGGACGCAGGAGCATCTCTGAGAAAGACGGACTCCAAGGTAACTTGAGGAGTGAGTAAAGCATCCTCCTAGCCCGGCAGGATCGCCGGCCCCATCCTTTCTGTGCTTATGGGAGTGTCCGGGGCTTTGGAAAAAGGAGGAAAAAATAAAGTGCTTCATTTAGAGAAACTGTAGTTTAAATGTATGAGCACAAAGGGGAGGGTGTGTGCTTGCCTGCGGGACTTTATAAACTTCTGAATGTGCTGACCTGGGGACTTTGAGGCTGTCCTGCCGAACGGACGCCCGCAGCCAAGTTGCGGGGAGCTGAGGTTCAAAGCCCTGGGACAGGGGTAGACGACATTGGCCTGCTCCGGAATTTCTCCTTCAGCGACTTCATCTAGGCTAGCTTCTGATCTGTGATCTCTGTGGCCCTGTGTGTGGGTGCCCAGGTCATTAGCTGTCTCCGTCAGGATGGTCAGCCCAGAGAGAGGCTTAGAGCCTTAAATCTGGTGCCTTTATGGTGGCTTTTTATTTTTAAAAGTTTCTTCCTACTTATTTTTGTGTATTTTTCCCTAAAAGTTAACCCCTGAAGTTAGGGTGGGAATTTCATCGATGCGGAAGCAGAAACCAAAAGAGAGCTCTGTGCCCTGAGACCAGGAGCCGAGCCCCAGTGCAAACTCAGCTCTTCTGACACCCAGCCCAGCAGATGACTTGTTCTCATGTGGTGACAGAGTACCCCCTAGATCCAAAGGGGTGAAGTGTGGCAACGAAGTAATGAAGTGGGGTTTTCGCGTATGGTTTGGGTAATGTCTTTGCCTTACACTGGTCCTCTGGCACCGGAACTTGAAACGTGGTTGGTTTCCCTGCAGCAAAAGGCATGTCAATCTGGATTTAAAGTGTGTTCATATCTTAAGGAGAGGGCTGTGAGGCCCAAAACTGATAGCGTGACCTACGTGCCGACCTTGACCGGAAAGACGCCAACAGGTGGAGGTCAGGTATCAAGAGAAGCTCTGGTCTGGAGACCTGAGATCAGGCTGCACCATGAGTCATTCATTTACAGAAAGCACCAAGGACAGGCCTGAAAGCTGGAGCAAAGGAAGAGGTATAGCTCAGTGGTGGAGCCTGGTGACCACAGCCCAGGAGGAGGGAAGGACAGGACTGGAACGGGGGGGTACAGTTAATCCAGAGCATCGGTGCCCCAGAGGAGCCCAAGCAGCTCTGAGAAACCACCCAGGGCAGACGCTAAGAAAGAACAAACCGCTTAACTGTAGAGGGTTGCAGAGAAGAATTTTAATATAGAGATGAGGGTTTCATTAAGCTAAGGCACGGAATAACCTAAGTTTGGGGCCGATGAATGCAGCCAAGGAACACAGACGTATTCCTTATAGGACTTGAGCCCCATGAGACTTCTTTAAGTGATGAGCAACTGCTTTGGGCAGTTTTCACCCTGGGGTGTCCTCACACTGCAGCGAACGCCATAAAATAATTTTGTCTCCCACGTGGACCTCTTTTCCTTCGAGCCCAGTTCTGAGCCCGCGGCATTGCATGATTCTCCTCGCCCCTGCAGCCCACCCGATCCCTGCCCTCCAAGGGAGGTCCCTGGCTGCCAGGGTCCCTCCCTAGAGCTGTTGAACATGTTAAGCTGTGCCGGTTACCTGTCTGGTTAGCTAAGTGGGTGTAGGATTTCAAGTGGCAGATAAGTGCTCCACAGGTTATGCTTCCCAGATGATATTTGCGCTTAAACTCTTTGTCGTGTGAACTGATGGAGAAACACAAACCCTATAGGCAGGATCAGGGGAGGCCTAGATTTCGGGTAGGTTTGGCTTGGCTGGGACCAACTCACACTACCGGGCACCAATAGCCTATTTACTGCACAAACAACTGCTTTTACACTCCCCTCAGAAAATCAAAAGAAAAAGAGGAGCAACGGAAAAGAGACAAACAAAAGACTGGGTAGGACACCTGCCCCCTGAGCAGACTGGTCTTGTTTATCTTTCTAAGTTTCTGAATCAGATAAATAGGCTTGACATTCCTTGAGATTTTGTCCTCTTTTATGTTATGTGTGTGCATGCTTTTTTCAAAACACAGCTTCCTTATTTTTATGATTATAAATATAGTGCATTCTTATATAGAAAACTCTAGCAATGCAAAGAATATCTAAAAAGATAAAAATCACTAGGAATCTCACACTCTAGGACCTATATACTATTAAAATCTTAATGATCTCTCTTCACATGTAGGTATGCCTGTTTTTCTCTCATTTTTTTTTAAGTTGGTGAAGTCATGCTATTTATTCATGCTATTGTAGAATGTTTATGTTCCCCCAACATTGTGTTCTACAGGTCCTACCATATGAAATAGTCTATGCTTCATCCTTTTGGGAGATCTGTTAATTTTTCCATTTTGTAATTTTATGCTAAGTTAAAGCAGAACATGATAATTATGACTGGATCTTTTCCTAGAATTTTTTTTTCTTTTTTGGAGAGAAGCAATATCTTAAGAATTTCTCTTGATGGAGAGCAGTTCCTTTAAAAATCAACTCAAGGGCTCCCCAGTTCACCTCTTTGAATACTTGGAAGCTAGTAATTCCAACCTCATTAATATTGAAGACCAGATAGTCTACTAATACTGTAAACAAGTTGGAAAAACTTACTGTAGGAACTTTAAGCTAGTGGTTCAGTATTAAATCCCAGATAAATAAGTAAAATTTTAGAAAGAATCCAAAGCCACTGTAAGTTTCCTTTTATCCTCTACCCACTTACCCTTGTAAGCTACATGGAATGGGCTTAATTGAGCTTGACACTCTCCATTGTCATGACACAGATGGAGGCTGAGAAGCCTTCAGTAATTTTTGTAATACTCGTGTGCACTTACACATGGAGCTATTTCTTTGGTACAATGACCATGCCTCCACCTTTTTGAATTTAATATTACTTTTTAAATAGATAAAGCCATATCACTGAACGAATTAGAAGTTTCAGGAAGCATTAGGTAATATCTATGTGCATTGAAAAGAATGGAGACGTTCCTTCCTTCTACTACTGAATTCTATTTGTTGACCTCATTCCAAAAATATCGTGTGTGTGTGTGTGTGTGTGTGTGTGTGTATAAATATACATATGGCATTAGAGTAGGCTGCAAGAAAAGGTACAATCCTTTAAGATGTAGAAGAACTTTGAATGACAAAAAAGGTTTGATATATTAAGTAGAAAAGTGTGTTATATAATAGGATGTAAACAGAGTATGGGGTTTTTTTTTAACTTTTTTTTTTTTTTTTGTGAGAGAGAGAGAGCGACCACAAGCAGGGAGAGGGGCAGAAAGAGAAGGAAAGAGAGACTCTTAACCAGACTCCATGCTCAGTGTGTAGCCCAACATGGGGCTCGATCTCAGGACTCTGGGATCATGACTGAGCTGAAATCAAGAGACAGACATTTAACTGACGGAGCCACTCAGGTACCCCTACTGGGTAGGCTACCCTGTGGAAGGTTAACAGCAATTATTGCTGTTATTGGCTACAGCAACGACCAATTGGCTATTGGCTACTCTGTGGAAGGTTAACAACAGTTATCTTAGTGTAGTATAGGAATTATTGGTGACTTTTTTTTCTTCCTTACGATTTTGTGCTTTTCCAAGTTTATTTAATCATCACCCATCACTTTTATAGTCAGAAATTGACTCACTTTTTAGAGAGATGAGATAGTTTTGAATTGGGAGAACTTAACTGAAGACTTTGAAACCAGCAAAGAAACATTTTTAGATGATTTACAAGGATTTTCTGCTTGCTACTTCCCAGAATTTAGCATTATGGAAGAGCCTGGCATCGGAAGTCTGAGTGCTTCTTGCTACTTTTCTGTTCAGTAATTTCTCTTGCCCTTCTCCCAGAAAGAACTGGGGTTCCCAAACTCACTGTGCCACACCATTTCCTGCTGTGGACTCAGTTACTCTGAACCCCACTTTCCTCAGATGTAAGCCCCATCTGTCAAGTGATCATGTCTTTCCCTCGAACTCACCTACCTCACGCATTAAATGTGACAATAGATTTGACAGTGTCTTGTCAACTCTAAAACCATGAGCACGGAAAAATCCTTTAGTGAGTCATCTTTGAATACTTCTATGATTTAAGGGAAAAAAAATCTCATTCCAAGTATTTATGTCTCCTTCCTTCCCACTGTCACCTTTAGGGCAAGACACCTCAGGACAGAGCACAGCAGGCTGGAGACCCAGATTTGGCTGCTTACCTAGAAAGCCGCCAGAACTATAAGATCATTGGCCATGAGGACCTGGAAACTGCTGTTTGACCCTGGTAGATCGCAAAGAGAACCTGAGCAAGTATATCACCTGTGCCCTCCCGGCGATCGGGCAGCTCCCCTGGAAGAAGCTGATGGAATCCACAACTCTGTCTCTCTCTGCAAGAATCTATCTGAGACCATGCCACCAGTTGTTAAGGGCTACCAGATGTACAACAGAACACAATAGCCCACTGAGGAAGAGGCAGGATACCTGGAGATTCGTGGAATACACATTCCACAAAATTTGATCCTTATTGCTTCCAGCAAGTAGCATGAACTTCTGTGTTCACCTGTATAATTTATTTTCGAGATTCACAGGATGTTCGTACAAATGGCACCGCTCCCTCCTCCCCCTATGCATTCACAATTCCTCTGTACCACACAATACTACTGCAGCTACCCATCATTCAAAAAAAATACGATCTGCTCTCTTTACATTCAGTTTCTGAAGATCACAAGACACTGGAGGTTTTTTGAAAACCCCCTGGATGTCCTGCAAAAACACAACTGTAAAGCTGCTTCCATTTCCAAGACGAAATATACCGAGACTATTAGTGACTATTTGCATGTCTCCCCACCCTCCCTCATCCCTTGTCATTCTGTAGGAGCTGGGACGTGCCACATGGATAATGTCAACTTGTGTGCTGTATCTCTGAGGTATGGTGAGGTGGCATGGGAGGGAACCCGGGGGCCAGCCCTGGTTGTGGGGCTATTGCTGATAGCCATGAAAGACTGGTTCAGCTTGGGCTGTTTGCACAGCCCCATACTGCCTATGTGTAGCCATCTTTGCCTTTTGCTGCGATAGAGACAAGCAAAGGATTAAATGAAGGCCCACGGCTGGTTTGGCGGAACCGCTGGATTTTTAAGTGCTATTGAAGTTGCTGAGCAGAAAACCATGTGTGGGGACTGTGGTTACAGGAAATGGAGCACTGTGACAGCGTTTACTTCTAGACTTTCTCGAGTGATGATAGAAAGCAGGCTAATTGACTTGAAATAAAACAGCCAATGCAAAAGTAGCAACATATGTCAAAATAACTCACTTAAGCAAGAACACAGTCGCTGGCGTGTTGCACGGAGGCTAATAAGTAGAGACTCTTGGGTGTAGTGGAGAGAGGGGGCCCATTTTAGGTTTTCCTTCTAAGTGTTTGGTTTTCATTACCCTGAGTAAGCCTTGTCCCAAGGACAAAGCCTTGTTTCATGGGTTCCACTGCTGGATTTCCAGGATGGCTGGATCTTCCCGATGGACGCCTCACCTTTACTTGTCAGGTCCCAAGGTCATACCTGATAGCACTGCAACCCCATTTCTCACATATGGGGTAGTCTAACCTACTTTTTCCCCCTACCAGGAAATTCTTAGTAGAAACCCACTGTGGGAGCCTAGCCAGAAATGTGTCTTCTGGCATTGGAATTACAACTTTGAATCGTGCCACAGGTCACTTGGTAATTAAAGGTCCCTCTAGTAGAGACTCTATGGTAACTACAAGAGCAGGAAGAAAAGGCTCCTAACTTTGAGTGACGATGTCTACTTGACTTGGGTAGAAGTCAGAAATGAAAGTGGGTGATCCAGGGTTGTTCCAGACTAAAGCGGATGTCTTCTGAGCTTTCTTCCATTTTGCTCTTAGACACAAGCAAAGTGCTTCCCTAGTGTCTCTGCATGTGAACATATAAATGATTGTATTTCTGCATTTACTTTAAAGGTCCAGTGGTGATGCATTGCTTACCTGAATCACATCTTGGTCACTTATCATTTGGAGAGGACAGATATGAATACTGTATTAAGGAGGAAGAGCTTCTCCGTGGATGGGGATGCAGTATATCTTTAGCTGTTTCAAAATCAAATTATTTGGTGTTATTTCCAGCTGTGGAAGCATAGGTTGGTTATGAGTAATCTATTTCCATCTATCAGTCTTAGAAACGGAATTATCTGTCGGGTTTTATGGTGCAGTAAGGAAGACGGCAGTAGATTGTTTCAAGAAACTGGAAAAAATAGCCTCCAGGAGAATTTAATCACTGGGATTCATCTGGGAGTTTTTCAGTTGGAGGGACTGTCAGAGAGATGTGGTGATGACAGAAATATAATCCTTAAAACAGACCAGAATCTGGTTTTGAATGGTGCCTTCCATTCCCTAGATTGAGCCAAATAGTTGGCCACACAGTTGGTTACCCAACTGCCATTTCTGGGAAGAAGGGCTATTTTCACCAACTACCATCTCATATTTCCTTGTGATGCTTCAAAGCAGCCCAGAGAAAATTTAGGGTATAGATGGCTACGGGCCAATTTAAATAGGTCCAACAGAAGTCACAAGTAAATTCCTGGTATGACAGTAGATAAGGCAATGACTACTGTAGGGGTTCTGATACATTTGGAAATTACTCCAAGCCCCCCCCCAAAAAGTTCTACATTATGGATGGGAAACTATGTACAACCAAGGCAAATATCTCTTTGAAAAAGCAAACACCCTCAGGACTTGGGTTTTCCAAGAAAAGAACATCAAAAATGAATGGAATGGTTGCATATTTAATGGATTCAATATTAAACCTACCTCCTGTGGCATATTTTTTTTAATTGATCACTGTGTGTGACAGTCCTGGCCTTCAGAAGGAGCTGAGGCCATATGCTCCAGGAGTTTCCAGCTCA
Source organism: Ailurus styani (assembly GCA_002007465.1). Lineage (NCBI taxonomy): Eukaryota > Metazoa > Chordata > Mammalia > Carnivora > Ailuridae > Ailurus > Ailurus styani. The sequence goes on from LNAC01000057.1 coordinate 4,784,928, forward strand.
GCTCAAGCACATAGTATCCCCTTTACTGGGCCGTCAGAAAGGGTGGAAGCCAGTGGTCTGGCCCTGGTCTGTATCTGTAAACCCAAAACATTTAATTTAAAAGACATAAAACTGTATACTTCTAGGAATACCATGTTCTACAAAGCCTCCCGGGACAGCCCTGGAGCATGGCTGACTTAGCTGTCAGTCCTCTCTCCTTGGCTCAGAAGAGCCCTTCATGGGCTGATGCTGTCCGCTCTGGGATTCCATCTGCGGGTTCGGCTGATAGGGAGGGGGTGTGAGAAATGGAGGGTTATTACAAGACAACATTAGACAACCTTCAAGTAGTCATTGTATTCCAGGAGTACACATTGAATGAAATAGAACCCAGGTTAGAACACAGCTTCCCCCAGTGAAGCTGTGCTTTATCACATTCAAGGATTGATGAAAAAAACAGAAGCCAAGAAGGAAATAAACACATGGCCGCCAATTTCACTCTGAGAGTTCTGGTGACCTGTGTGGAGGCTATAACGTAAAAGCCATGCAATTTATGAAGAAGAGAATTTAGCTGGCAAGTGCACTGCCATGACATTAGTGAGTGCTGATGGAAAGCCTTGCACAACCGGTTGCTCCCTAGCCCATCATAGTAGCTGCCCTTAGCGCTTCGGCGGATGTGTTGGCATTGGGAGATACTCAACAGGCAGTTTGAAGTTGGACCTTGTAACCATTTCTTTGCCTAAAAGATTTCTGACATTTATTTCCTAGACTGCTCGTAATATCCATGTTTTATAATATGTGGGGCAGCAGTTTTATTTTTTTACATGTCAATTTTATTTCAAATATTTTAGATTTTTTTAATCATAAAGGTAGAACGTGATTGTTGTTTTAAAAAAGTTCTGATAGCACAGATGAGAATCACAGGCAAGGTCAAGGTGTTCCTCTGTGCTCCTGTAGTGGCCTCAGTCCTACACCCCAGAGACAGACAGTGTTAACACTGGTCAACATTGTTGCTTGTATGTTATGTCAGAAAGACTGAACACACAGGCCCCCCCCACACACATAGAGAAATGTATTTATTTGTATACATATGTATGTATACGCACACACACACATATATACTATACACACATTTATTGCATAGGTTTCCAGTAGACAAAACATTTTAGAAGCATGTCAATCATCTCTCTATGCATAGTAAATGCCAGCAGGCAAAGATAAGCTAACAGGAATTTTTCCTTTATTCTTTGTTGTTTTTACTGCTGCTAAGCTCAGTTCTCTTATTGCAGCCATGCCAATTACACATGGCATTTGCTGTTGCCTGCCTGTGTCATAAAATCCATGACCAGGAGGTCTTATGATCATTTAGGTTACCTTCCACGAAGCATGAGGCCTACCTGATCCCAGAGACTTGGCTGTGCTATTTTTGGATCACACATGGAGAGTTTCTTTCTCTGTCATGCTCGTTCCACTTTACAAGACTGGGTTTGCAGGGCTAACACTCCCTACATTGCCTAAAGATATTTAATGAAGACATGCTGCTGCCAGGAAGGTGTAGGAACTTGCGTATGGGCTGGGGTCTGAGGAGCTTGGCTTCCTTCCCGTAGGAGTAGCTGATGAAAATCACGGAAAACAGTGCCATCTTTAAATCAGTCATGCTGTTTAAAAATAAGATAGATCAATGTTGAAATGATGCATCATAGCCATCAAATAAAACCAACTGCTCTATTTAAATGGGTTATTTTCAGTTTGGGTAAGAAAAAAGTAGAACATGTATTAAATGAGAGGCTTTTCTAACTGATTTTTAACATTTGTATAAAATCGTTTCTACCCAGGTCTCACTAGAACCTTCTCTGAATCTCTCTACTTTCTCATTCTGAATTCCATATTCAGCTGAGTGCTGTAGTTTTTTCTCTGTCTGGTCTCTCACATGGACTTGGCCCCATCCCTTTCTGTGTCCTGGTCTTCGCTCATCTCTGGTCCCTCCAGTTTCTGACCATGACAAGAGTCCTCCTGGACTTTCGGCCACCACCTTCAGTCATTTTGTCATACAGAGACCCAAATCTTCCCCAGGTATTCTGTTCAAAACAGATCAGAATGAAATTACCCTCTGGGACAAGTATCCATTTTGCCTGAAGGACAAGTACACGTCCACTGACTTTGGTCATCTTATAGAGTTACAACATGCCTTACTCTGAGAAGCCATCTGCCATAGAGGTTTAGCACACGTATGTCTTAGTCCTACCGTGGGTGTCCACAATCATGGCGGCTTCTTCCACACCCGGTGACGTCAATCATGTGTTCCCCTAAGTCACCTAGATATCTGGATTAGATATGTGTTATATCCCTAGTGGCCACGTGTGGATTTTAGGCTGTCTCCCCACAGTTTACTGAGAAACCTAAAAATAGGAACTGAGCAAGGAGGAGTGCCCTTAGAAAACCCGCTCTCCCAGGACACACAGCACTGACCTGATCCCAAAAAGAAAGCAGAAAAAGTAAATCTTAGGCTGTTGAAGCATTGTCATTTAGAGATTTGAATATTGAATAGTATCCCCGTGGTAGACAGATTCTAGAGTCTATATATGTATGCAGGCATTCTGCCTGCCATCATATGTTCGTGAGTCGAGCATACATTTGTATGTTTAATCATTTATATGAAAAATAATTTATCCCTTACTCTGCTGCAGGCAACATGCTAAGGAGCTAAGCCTGAATGCAAGAGCCAAAATCTTGACTTCGTGGAGCTGGCAGCCTAGGAGAAAAGACAGATTCCAATAGCACATGGTACCAGGGAAGCATGCCCTGGGTAACCCATCAGGCTTTTACATGCCAGTCACTCTTCAGCCAGCGATGTTTGAGTTCTATGAAATATGAAATGAGAATATGAATATAAAAGAAATGATATTTTGCCTTTCCCTTTCCCAAGAATCTTGGTCCTGTTTGTAAAAATGTATTTGTGACCAAGACTTTAAGATGAGACAGAAATACGACTCAAATGAGAGCTAAAACTCATCTAGTTCTCAAGGATGAAACTAGAAGCAATAGGCAAAATTTGCAGTGGGTTTTGACTGAATACAACAATGAAGTATGATTATTGTCCAAGAGTGGAGTGGGCACCCTTCCCTTGAGGAATTACATGCGTTGAGCCCCTGGGCCCGTGTGAACAGAGGCTCCCTGACCGCCTGGAGGGATGCTGTGATTAGGGACCTCCACCGGAGGGGCTGGAGTCAGATGCTGTGAGCTTTTTAGGTTTGGGGGTTGTTGGTTTTTAATGATGAATGGCAGGACTTCCTTTTTAAAATTTATGAAAATTTTGATTTTTAATCTTTAAAACACCACATTTAAAGGAAAAATCTAGGAACGAATGACTTTTGGTTCTCATTTAAAAAATTTTAAGCCAACTAAGCCTGAATTCAAGAGCCAGTGCAAAGCAAACATACCCAGAGGACTAACTTACTCCAAAATGCTTCTGGAAGCATCACAGATTTTGATGAATGTTCTTAGGCATTCTTTAAGTCATATTAGAAATCGGTGTTATGGTCTGTCCAATGTAAAAAAAAAAAAAGTGCTGTGACTTGATATCCTCACAATTAAATGTAATCTACTACAACCACAGAAGAAAATTTTGCCTAAAAGATACTTGGGGTCCAAGTAAACGGACACAAAAGACAATCATGGAAAATGCCTTTGCTTCTGCCGCAGGCATGATAACTGCTAGGGAGCACTCATCCATGGAGATAATGATGATTCTGAACATTTTCCAGAGTTTTCCTCGTTCGAGCCAAATGGCATCTGAAAGGGATCCCTTCATGGTGGGAACAACCGAAACGATCTTGTTTCTCAATCATTCAGTGAAACACATAGAGCTTTCAATAGAAAATAATTGCCATGAGTCAAATGTATACTGTTCCCTGTTATACTGTTTGTTACAATTTCAGTAATTTTTTAAATTTTAGGGTTTTAGCATTTCGATGCCCTCGTGACGCCTTTGAGCTTCAGTACAAACCCATGAGATGGATCATGCAGATCATCTTAGGTGGATCAATGAAATGAAATCCCAACAGAGTGAATTCAACTTAAGCAGATTCCTATAGAAAATACTAGAACCGCAGCCAGAACGAACATCTCTGGATATTACAGACTAACACGTCCATGGTAGATGTTTGCTGAGTAAATAGTTTTCCCCCCTTCCCTTCACTGCTGTTTTACATCATGCAGATTTCCAAATTTAGAAGGTGCCTCCTTGAAAAGATAATGACTTAGCATCCCATAGCAAGAGTTGAGTGGAAGTGAGGGAAAATATGAAGTTAAAAAGTCAGAGTTTTTGCTATCAGAGGCCTATCAGGTTGGGCGAAGTTCAAGGGGGAAAAAGGTCAAATGTTTTGGTGCCCAGGGTGGATTTCACAAGAAGCTAACACTGAGGATGACCTCCTGGTTTCTTCATGATTCTCAACATTTAAAAACGTTAATATTGTCTTCTCTCCTTGAAAGTCACTATTGGAATGATATTTTAGAATTCTGTACCCAAAAGTGTTGAAAGTGGGCTTGCCATTCAAGACTCTTTTGCTCTAAGTGGGTGGGCATGCAAAGCTACATCTGTCCTACCGTCACATACACAGAGGTCTGATACACCTGTGGGAAATTCTGCTGACCTTGAAATGGGAAGAATAAACAGACTGGGGAGATTCTTCAATTCCTGCTCTCATCTTTTAAAAGGCACCTCGACGGGGAGATCAGTGACCATGTAGAAGAAGGATGTTTGATCTGGAAAGAGGACAGAGTTAGACTGGGAACAGGAATGTTTGGAGGAGACAGGTGAAGTCGAACGGTGAGATTCAAGTTCTCTGGGGCAGACAATTTGCAGAAGAAAGCAAGGACAGAAAAGTTCAGACCAGACATGAAAAGGAGGTGGCTTTATTACTTCTAGAAGGATTTCTTTTTGTCCTAAACATTACATCCAGAAAAATAGATGGGGCTTTCTGAAAAACAAAGTGACTTACTGCAGCTAGGGTTTTTTTCCTAGTATTTAAGTGAAAATTAACCACCAAATGAGGGAACAGGAAAAAGCACTTCCTTAATTGTGAGGGAACTGAGACTAAAAGACTCCTTTGATATTTTCTAGTTTTTTGTTGTTTTTTTTTTTATTTTTGGATATTTTCTAGTTTTAGATTTCTGCGATTTTGGACCCAAGCATAACTCATTTAGAGCCCTCAGCCTCTCTGGGTTCCTGCCACATAGACAGCCAGTTAAAGCTTTTTTGTAAAAACACCAGTCATTGCAAATATATCCCAGATCATTGAGAAGCAGGTATTTCATGACCCTGCAACAGTTTGCTTTGCTTATATACACACCTGCGTGTGTGCCTGCGCTCGTGCATGCTCGCACACACACATACACACACACAGCTCTCTTTGTCTGTTGCTAGCCCATTTCCAAATCTCCTGAGTAAGACATGTGTTTCTACTAAGGCAGAACAGTCACAGGTTTAGTAATTAAAGAGAAAAAAGGATCTAGTGTTCATTTTCCTACTTTCTACCCATTTGTTGCTTGGGGTGTGTGGTTGTGGCTGGGCTTAGAGAAGGAGCAGAAGATCGCTATTTTCTGGTAAAGAGGCATAGAGGCAGTTTTTATAACTTACTGCCATTAAGTAGGACTTAATCTTATATCACTAGACCAGTGTTGCTATAATGTTTGTGGACTATAGTTTTTTTTAAGTCCATTTTTTAAATCTTTTTTAAAGATTTATTTATTTTTAGAGAGAGCATGTGTGTGTGAGTTGGGGGAGGGGCAGAGGGAGAGAATCTTTCAGGCAGACTCCCCACTGAGTGAGGAGCCTGATGTGGGGCTCCTTCCCACAACCTGTGATATCATGACCCCACTCGAAACCAAGAGTAACGCTTAACTGACTGAGCCACCCAGGTGTCCTGTGGACTATATTTTAATTGCCCGTCCTCCCTTTCTTCTATAATAATATGACTTGAGTTCCTAGATTTCAGGTTGGCTCAATGGAAGCCACTATTGAGATAGTCTTAAAAAATGGACTCTTATCTGGAATCTTGCTCAGAAAATGCTCCCACTCCACCTTCTCCCACACCTCACTCTTGCCCCGAAGGTAAAGGAAGACTAGAGATAAGAGAAAAAAAGATTCTCAAGAGTAGTACAATAATAAGGCTCCTGTCTCCCCACAAATTGCCATGGCAACCCACACCTAAATAATATATACTCTCAGCAAACTTTGATCCTCACGAAAAGCAAATTCAGAAGATGTAGAAAAAGATTGAACTTGTTCAAAGTGGCTTCAAGGAATATCATGAAATTTTCAATCTATGCAGCTTACTAGAATTATGAGTAGAATTTAGGGGAAGAGAGGATTCCTATGATAGAACTTTCTAATAGAGCTTTCCTCAGGACTGGGTTGTTTGTTGAAGGAGTTTCTCTATGTGCTCATAGAGGGTTAGATCTGTCCACAGATTTGGGATGGTCTGCGGTAAAATTTGAGAGAAATAAGGACAACTTAGAGTTTTTTCACAAGTCTAAATATATTCAGTCCTTAAAAATTCAAACATTAACTTTTTTTTATTTTGGGGGTTATATATAACATTTCTTCTTAAAATTATAGAATAGGAGATGTTTACAAATTGTCTTGTAAAAATAAACCAACGACAGCTCTAAATTGGTTTACTCTACATTTTGTTTTAAATTTATGGGTAACTGTGAGAGATGTTGGTGAGATTTATCACTTTTAAGATACTATCCAGCTTTGATATTTACTGCACCTTGTATATTGAATCCAAATAGTTCCTGACCTTTTGGGCTTTATTAACACTACAATTTTTCATTCCCTGCCCTCCATTCCTTATTGGTTGGACTGAGGCTCTGACCACATGCCTAATTTCCAATGCAGTTAGAACTCAGATCGATGCTTGCTAATATCCTGATTGTGGGCTGGGAAGTATGAGTTTCTTGCTATCCTGGGAAATGAGATTCAGAACTTAAAGACAAAATATTCTAGCACAGTAGAATATTTTGCAACACACATCTTTGAGAAGGCAGAGTCCGAATTAGTCTCAGTAAAGGTTAGCTAGTCTGTTTTTTTAAAAATTACTATTTATGTATTAGCAATGGTTAAGTGACAACCGTGAGTCTGAATGTAATATGGATCACAGCTGATCAAAAGTGGGGCAAACCATTCCCGTAAAGAGTTAAGGAACAGAGGACAATCTCAGTTCCATATGAATGAATATATTTCGCTTAATTTGATTTCTGAGTGGGAAAAGATTCTTGGGCACCCAGAGGACCCTTAGTTCACTCTCAGAGGCTACATCTGTGTGAAGAGTTGCAGTCACATTATAAAGGGCTCTTTCATGATTTCTGATTCTGCCCTATCTCATCCCAGAGCCATGCTTTTGCAGAGCTGCCAAGTGGCAGGTGGAATCCAAAAAAAAAAAAAAA